>CM044433.1:105185228-105222609 GCA_024363595.1 Xenopus borealis | reverse complement strand
CTTAGAAAAAACACTAACGCTTCGGCTATAGCACTAGCCTTTGATAAAGTGCTATAGCCGAAACGTTAGTGTTTTTCCTAAGTAATTAATACATTTTTTGAATAAGTCCTGTGAGTGCGAGCTCTTCACCTGATTCCAATATATATATACATATATATCTATATCTATATATATATATATACACTCTTCAAAATGGACCAGCACACATTTATTTTGTAGAATCCATGTGATATCTAAGAGTGGCTTGAGGGGTAAGAGTGTGGGTACCTTTTATACAGTATATATCCTTAAAAAAGGTCCCCAGGTGGGACCGAAACGTCGGATAAACATGTACTTTGTTTAAAATAAAACACCTTACTTCACCTGGAATCAGTGAGTGCGGATCCTTCGTGACAATATATTATTAACATTGATCGGGGACCACTGGCTAAGGATGGTCTGAGTGCTGGTACTGTGGGAAAATATATATATAGATAGATAGATAGATAGATAGATAGATAGATACAGTAGGAGCACACCCTAAACTTGTTTAGCGACTTGCCCGGGTGCTGGTAAATAAAGAAACAGTACCGCAGTCAACTCCCATTGAGTGCGGAATTATGTTACTTTATATATGTATATATACCTTTTAGAAATAAGGAGGAAATAATTGGCACAACATTTCTTTAAGACATAGTACCTACAACAGCCTTTTCATACTTGCAGAACTGTATCTTAGAGTGCAAACAGGGGTAAAAGCACTGAAACCCACACATAGTAGGGCCCTGCAAAGCAGCAAGGCCAGATGGACACCATTGCACTTGTCCCTTAATTTGCACTTCCAAAATCCACCAACAACTAAAGGGACGTATTATATGTATATTTACTAGCTGGCATTTTAATATTATTTTGTGAATTATTGAGTCTGTATTACCGGGTTAAAAAGTAGAATGCTTTGATACCACAATGAAATACATTATTTAACCTTCTGTGATTGCAGTTCATTGTTGGGGAACAATATAGGAAAATACATTCACAATGTGCACAGTATATATATATATATATCTATATATATATATATATATATATATAACTTATGATGTATACAATAGCTGTAACTAGTACTAGTGGTGAGTAATGAATTTAAGTAGACTGCTCTCGAGACTCTTGTTTTCCTATAGCTTTTCTTCTGATCTGCTGTGGTAGCTACATTCCAACCTACTTTACTTGATTAAAATGGAACTATATACAGTCTTTCTTAGAAGTAAACCTGTAACAGTTAAAACATGCAGTAAATGACAGTCCTCTGGTAGTGCCCCAGCAATATGGCATATAAGCCGCTTCTTTCCCCCCAGCAACCTGAGAATAAAAATAAAGTAATTTGCCCTCCCGAATAAAAAATGAAAAGCACAGAAACCAGCGTGTGCGTAATTTATGAAGAAGTTCTTGATTATCATGGCAAGACAAGTGCAGTGAAGAACAAAACTATTTCAACTGATTGTTTTACTGCTTGTGCCCACAGAATAAAGGATAATGCCGACAAGCTCACTGAAGAATAAACATAGGGAATGTCTAGGCGTTAAGACAACCAATCGTCTCAGCTGCTTTTATAGCGTACACCATTCACCGTGATAAGAACTGCTCTACTCCTGTCCTTAAATGTAAGCAGCAATTGATAAAGAAAAGATAACATGGCAGTGATGCATATATATAAATGCAAAAAAAAAAAGAAAAATAGTTTCAAAGGAAATAAAAAATAAAAGTGTAAAAAAATTTTAAAAAAAGTACATTGTTTCCTCTGTCATTCTTGTTTGTTTAGTCTCAAGTAAGACTATGGCTTTTGTGTCCATTGTGATTATTCTTTTGTCCATCATACTAGTGTTTCAGGGAGAGTATCTGGGTTATCTGCAGATAAGAGTTCCCAGATTTGCCACCTCTCTCTCTGCCAGTCCTGCCAGTCTTGTTCTGTCAGATTCCTACTGTTCTGGTTATTGTTTGGGTTTTTCTGAGAAATCTGCCTGTTACAAGCAGCTTGTTCTGGGACTTGAGTCCGACCTAACGATGACCCAACAGTTGTCTCTGACTTTGGCAATCTCCACAAACCTTGCTCATTTGAAAATACTGGGGAACGATGAGTCTGTGCTGCACTTTGTTTTACTGGGCCTGGGTAGGGAGGGGGGAGGCGGGCCTCGTTTTTACTGACATTGATATGCTGCAGGTATAAAGGCCTGGGTTTGTTCTCACTACAAGGTAACGATGGATCATTGTCAGCGATGTCCTCAGCATTGCTGGTACTTAAGTGCTGATCACATCTTGATGAGTATTCCAGGTTTCTTCTGCTTAACTCAGTCTGTGGATTGCTGCATACTCGTGTCACTGGAATGTGTGAGCGGAACTCAGAAATGGCAGATGACGTCTGACTCCTCCGTATATTTGGCTTTCCATTGTCCAATTCTTTTACAGAGTTTTTACACTGTTGCCAGTCCTGAGCAAGGTTTCCTTGGGAATGAGAACACTGTCCTTGTTGCAGAGAGTTATTTTCATAGATATTCCCATATGCATCTGTAATTAAAAGAAATAGACTGAATAGTTGTAGACAGAGACATATAACAGACTAAAAGTGGCCATACATGGAGAGATCCGCTCGTCGACAACGAGCGAATCTCTCTCCAATATGCCCACCTTGAGGTGGGCGATATTGGGCTGATCCGATCGTGGGCCCTAGGGCCCAACGATCGGATCATAATGATCAGCAATGGGCGGTCGGATCGCAGGACTGCATCAATGAACAGATGCGGCCTCAATCCGATGGGATTTCTAGTACCATCTGATCGGCATCTGGCCAACTTTCGGCCAGATATCGATCCGGGAAGCCCTTCGGAGGGCTCCATACACCTTTAAACAGGTTCTCTGTATTATTTCCCTATATTTTATACCAATCGTATTCCCCTCTGCTTCAAAGGAGAAAGAAAGGCAGAATACACCTGGGGGTGCCAAACATAAGGCACCCCCAAGTGATTATAGCCACGTACCTCAAACCCTATCAGGTGAAATCTGCACCAGCCCCGGGTTATAGAAGTGAGCACCACGCAGATCACTACTTCCTTCTTTGTGCTGATGCACATTTCCCTGGACTGACGCATGCTCATTAGAACGAAAAAGCCGATTTTAAGGTTAAAGTACAGATTTTCGCTCTAATGCACATGCGCATCAGTGTAAAGAAGGAAGTAGTGATCTGCGTGGTGCTCGCTTCTATAACCCGGGGCAGATTTTGCCTGATAGGAGCACCGGCCCTGGATTTGAGGTAAATCAGTATAATCAATTGGGGGTGCCTTATGTTTATTACGTATATTCTCCTTTCCTTCTCCTTTGACCTAAGCCCTGATATTTATCCATCTGACAATGTATGGCACAAACTAAAAAAAAATAAAAAAATGAGGTGCACAATTGTCAGCCAATTAACCTGAATAATCAGGAACAAATCTGCCTGGAAATACAGCATATAGGATAAAATCAATATATACTTAATACTGTAATTATTTAACAGGAACAGTTCAGTGTGAAAATAAATACTGGGTACATACTTTCTGTACATTATAAAACCACCCTTTTCCTGAACAATTCCTTTTAGCTGTTATTGCTGGAAAAGGGTGGTTTTCTAATGTACAGAAAGTATGCAAACTAACAGCTATATGATCTGTTAGAATTGTTTTGACACCAATATTGATTCATGCAGCTTAGTCACTAGGTATCAATTACACAGAACTATTTTATTATTACAGTGAAAAGGAAAACATGTTTGCTGAACTAGGGTTGGAAATTCCTATATTTTGGGGCATTTTGCATAATGGTTTTGCTGCTAGTATATCCCATAACTGCATCATATTTCATATATTTTTCAAAGATCAAACATGTATTAAAACATGAAATTTACATTGTAATGAATGGTTGGGGCCTGGGACAGTTTGTGCCTCACATGAAATGTCACACAGGTTGGAGGGGACACAAATAATCTTTTAAAAGGGATACTGTCATGGGAAATTTTTTTTATTTTCAAAACATCAGTTAATAGTGCTGCTCCAGCAGACTTCTGCACAGAAATCCATTTCTCAAAAGAGCAAACAGATTTTTTTATATTTAATTTTGAAATCTGACATGGGGCTAGCCATATTATCAGTTTTCCAGCGGCCCCAAGTCATGTGACTTGTGCTCTGATAAACTTAAGTCACTCTTTACTGCTGTAAACCCCCCCCTCCTTTTCCCCCAGCAGCGTCACAATACAACAATGGGAAGATAACCTGATAGCTCCCTAAAGGTGGCCATACACAGAGAGATCTGCTCGTTTCGCAATGTCGCCAAACGAGCGGATCTCTCTGTGTATGGCCACCTTGAGGTGGGCGATATTGGGCTGATCTGATCGTGGGCCCTAGGGCCCAACGATTGGATCATAATGGAGGCCATATTGGCGGTCGGATCGCGGGACTGCATCAACAAACAGATGCAGCTGCGATCCGAAGGGATTTTTAGTCCCGCCCGATCGACATCAGGCCGACTTGCGGTAAAACCCGATCGGTAAAACCCGTCGGAGGGCCACCTTAACACAAGATAACAGCTGCCTGGTAGATTTAAGAACAGAACTCAATAGTAAAACCCATGTCCCACTGCGTCACATTCAGTTACATTGAGTAGGAGAAACAACAGCCTGCCAGAAAGCAGTTCCCTCCTAAGGTGCTGGCGCATCCTGAAAGCACATGACCACGCAAAATGACCTTGCTGGTTCAGGTTCAAAATACACTTGCTGGTTCAGGAATGACCTTTTATATTGTAAAGTGAATTATTTACAGTGTAAACAGTGTAATTTAGAAATAAAAACTACATCATAAAAACCATTACATAATCCCTTATAGGGGCAGATTTACTAAGCTCAGGTTAAGGATTCGATTGCAAAAAATTTGATTTTTTAAATTTTTTCAGGCTACTTCGACCATCGAATTTGCAAAATAGTATTAAATGATTCGAATAAATCATACGATTCAAATAAGAAAATCGTTCGACCATTCGATGGTCGAAGTACTTGACCTTTAAAAATTTTTATACTTGCTTATGGGAAGCACCCATAGGCTTTTTCTGAAGTTTTCTTGATCGAATAGAAATCATTCGATTTCTCGATAAAATCATTTTTTTTTTTTTAGAGGAATCAGATGATTTAGTACGATTATTTCGAGAAATCGAATGATTTCTATTCATTCGTTCAGTTTCTCGAAAAAAATCAAATAGTGGTACAATCCTCCAAATTCGATATTCAATATCATCGGATTTTATATCGACCTTAATTGGAGGGTCGAATTCGCTGGTTTTTAACCCTCGAAATTCGACCCTTGATAAATCTCCCTCTAAGTGTGTGGGAAGAGGGGTCTGAAGTTATGCCCCTGGGGATGTATGGTTTGTTATTCAAAAAAGTTAGAGAGTTGGCCAAGGGTCTGAGTACCTTTTTATGCTTTTGCACAGACTTAAGTTATTTCATATCTAAGCAGAAAAGCTTTTGGCCTTTATCATTCCAGTCACTCTGTCGTGTTTATACTCAGTTGCATAAATATTCAATTTATTTTATTGAAAACCATAGCACAATATGTTCTGCCTGCTTCACAGGAATACAATTTAATGTGTTCTTTTAAAAGCTATTTCATACTGAAGAATAAAATCCCTGAAAATAAGTTAGGCAAAATAAACTTCGTAATCTTGGGCTTTCTGTCATATTTTTATGAACAATTGAAGTCTTCTGAATTTTGCAGTATTGTCTGGAAAGTGGGATGGTTTTTGTCTAGTTGTTTCGTTGGTTTCTGCACCATTTCTGTCATTGCTCGACTCATAGGGCATTTGCATATATATATTTTTATACTGTATATAAATAAAAATGCCTAACAATTGTTATTGATATGGTACAGGTGTGGGACCTGTTGAGGGAACTGTTTCTGGATAACTGGATTTCTCTGAATTTGGATCTCTATACCTTAGGTCTATTAAACAAATCACATAAACATGAAATAAACTCAACAGGATTAATTTCCCTTACTAAATACGTGCCCTTTGTTCTTCATTAAGTTCCCAAACCAAAGTTTCCCTTTTACAGTTAATGGATACTGACATGCCAACTCCCCTGAGCTCCAGGGAACAGACAACAAAAATCTACAGTGCAAGCTCCCTCTGTCAATAGCTAGGAAATAAGAAAACATAGGTTACACAGCACATTTGCAAGGGAAATTTTTTTTACATACAAACTTCCTAACTTCCCTCCCACCCCCTACCCATTATTCAAACATGCAAGTTAGGGAGCAACAGAGACTTGGGGCCAGCTCCCTACACATCACATCCATTCATTGGACAGGAGCTGGTGCATAAGCATTAAGAATCATGCACCTTAGTGCTCTTGCACTTCTGCCTAGGGGAAGTGTAAATGACCCCTTGTTATACTTTGATTTTTTTATGTTTCCCCATTTCCATTACAAGTACACCAGTCCTGTACTCATGAAACTTCAGTGCACACAAAATGAGTACTGATGCTCAATAAGGCTAGGTAAAATGAAATGAAAAAACTGAAGACTGTGCCCGACGGCTCTCCTGTTTCCTTTGGTGCTACATTCAAAAGTGGTGGCACCCATAGCCCTAACGTGGGTTGTGGTGCCGACACTGTGACATCAACGCACATGTACATGATATCATTAAAATCAAATAGGCACTGAGTGCCTTGTTCCTGGGTGCTAGGAGATCCTCCCATAGGCTAAAACAGCAATTCAGCAAGTTTTAGATGTCAAATGGTCAAATTCGAATTTTTAGAGACAGTAAATGATAAATATTGATATTCAAATATTCCATTTTTTTTTTAATTCAAATCAAATTTTGGACTATTTCCAAGTCAAAACACACTAAAAATAACTCAATATTCGAATTTAAAAATTTGAATTATATATTTTTTTTTCAATTCGATCCTTGATTTATTACAGCTCGACCATGGACCATTCGAATATTCTCCACCTCAAACCGGCCAAGTTCATTTATAAGTCAGTGGTAGAGGCCAGTTAAGCCATTTGGAGATGTTTATAACTTTTCTGACTTTTTTTTCCGGAGAAAGTTTTGATTTGTACGAATCAAATACAATTTGAATTTTAGTGTGAGAACCATTTGATCGAATATTTTCAATTCTAATTTTTTTTTCAATAACCTACCAGCTGAATTGTGAGTATATTCGATTTATAAAAAATTGATGTAAATTCGAAAGCCTCCAAGAGATTTACAACATTTTCCTATGATGCCACTGAAAGTTTGTTGATAAAGTTTTTTTAGTTGGGGAAATAGGTTCCTGTCTAGTGTGCAGAGTACAATACCAAACAGTTTCCCCAGATCTGTGAAACAATCACACAGATGAAGAACAAGCATGAAAGCTACTAACTTAGAACCATAGTAACTTTATGCCTTTAAAGGGGAACTAAAGTCTAAAATAGAATAATGCTAGAAATGCTGTATTTTGTATACTAAACATAAACACAAACTTACTGCCCCAGATGCTTAAAGGGATCCTGTCATGGGAAAAAATTTTTTCAAAATGCATCAGTTAATAGTGCTGTTCCAGAAGAATTCTGCATTGAAATCCATTTCTCAAAAGAGCAAACAGTTTTTTTTTATATTTCATTTTGAAATCTGACATGGGGCTAGACATATTCTCAATTTCCCACCTGCCCCAAGTCATGTGACTTGTGCTCTGATAAACTTCAATCACTCTTTACTGCTGTACTGCAAGTTGGAGTGATATCACCCCCTCCCTTTCCCCCACCCAGCAGCCTAACAACAGAACAATGGGAAGGTAACCAGATAACAGCTCCCTAACACAAGATAACAGCTGCCTGGTAGATCTAAGAACAACACTCAATAGTAAAACCCATGTCCCATTGAGTACTATTTAGTTACATTGAGAAGGAAAAACAACAGCCTGCCAGAAAGCAGTTCCCTCCTGAAGTGCTGGCACAAGTCACATGACCAGGGGCAGCTGGGAAATTTACAAAATGGCTAGTCCCATGTCAGATTTCAAAACTGAATATAAAAAAATCTGTTTCCTCTTTTGAGAAATGGATTTCAGTGCAGAAGTCTACTGGAGCAGCACTATTAACTGATGCAATTTAAAAGAAACATGTTTTTCCATGACAGTTTGCCTTTAATTAAAGGGAATTATTTATGTTTTCAAAGTTGGCCACAGGGGGCTGTCATCTTTTAACTTTGTTAAACATCTCTGTAATACCAAGACTAGACACATGCTCAGTGTGGTCTGGGCTTCAGTTGGAAGGGTTAAGCTTAGGGATTCAAAGGGATCAAAACAGCACAACTCAATAATTTCTGGCATAGAAACTCATACAGCAAGACTGAGTAATTATCAAAATATACAAACTGCACTGGGACTGTGGATACAAATCCCTACACAGTCCCCAGCTGCTCTACAGGGAAACAAACAAAGCTGCTCAAGTTCTGGGAAGTGGCTCCCACTGCAGTTTGAAAGTATGATTGTTTCCCTGCAGAACAGTTAGGCACCATCTGAAGTTTCCTATATACAGCATTCACAGCAAGCAAAATGAAGGGGGAATTTCACTACATACAGTCAGGTTTCTTATAAAAACTGTACACATTTTAATTAAAGTATATTGTAGATAGATTTCTTTTTTCATTGAAGTAAAAATTAGTTTTCGTTTTGCCTTTCACATTTAATACAGAATGCATGTAGCAATGGTGTCAGATCTCTTGCTTGTGTATTTTCAATTGTGTGAGATGCATTTAAAATGCATTATATGGCCCAAAGTATACCTGTCATTCCTTGATCTTTGGATGTAGATTTTAAAGTTGAATGCCAGGTGCCCCATATATCAAAATTATCCTCTGGAATGTCTGGAAAAATAAAGAAAGGATCCAAACATGAAGCATTATGTAAATAAAGCTTTATTTTATGGATCTAAAGATCCAGAGCAATATATGGCTTCATTTTTTGCCTTACCTTTGTATTTTTTAATCTGTTTTGCTGAACACAACATTATGAGTTTATCTAGACAAAACCCCAGAGCAAGTGCTACTAATGTGAATTGATACTAAAGGACACAGTTGTATTGGGCACAAAACAAAATTCCAATATAACTGTCTTACCCTTATTGCACCACTGTGTAGAGGAATAATCGCTGGTTTTGGCCAATAGGTGCCCAGCCAGGGTGTGTGGTTCAGGAGCCTTGTGGAGCTTCTCTGAATTGACATTGTCCTCTTGCCTTGCAATAGCAGAACGTTCAGAAAGGACTGGAGAGTTATTGTCATATGGAGAAACATCCCCACTAGAAGCTTTATTTGAGTCTGTGGATGAATGTCTTCCTTCAACTGAGAAAGATGGCTCTGATCTTAGCAACTCAGGACTCCTAGCAACAACCAGAGAACAAGATTAGAA
Source organism: Xenopus borealis (assembly GCA_024363595.1). Taxonomy (NCBI): domain Eukaryota; kingdom Metazoa; phylum Chordata; class Amphibia; order Anura; family Pipidae; genus Xenopus; species Xenopus borealis. The sequence goes on along the minus strand of CM044433.1, from coordinate 105,213,161 downwards.
CCTCCACATACTGCACTTGTGCCCTGTACTAGTGAGACCAGAGCAGCAGTGGTCTGGAAGAGAGGTGCATTTTCACATGCCAAGAAAACACAAAGAGATTAGACCGTAAAAAGTACAATTAGCAGAGCTGCACTAATTGCAGATTTGATCACATTTAATTTGCACGCAATGTTCCGGATTTAACATCTGGTAACATGGAAACATTACTGTCAAAGTGACATTACCCTTACTGAAATATTTCACAGAGAAGAGTTTCACACCAATAAGTATATAATAACATATACAAAAATAATTAATTCTGTACTGCAAGATAAAAAAAATAGTCTTTCACATTAAACAAATTATTTTTTGCATACTGTAGTATAACTTTTCTAAGATAAAGTAAATGTTTTATGTTTTAAACGCCCACTAGAGGTCAGACTATCACTACAGGAATGTTATATTGCCAGCATGCATTGCCTCTGAGCTTAAAGGGACTCCATTTAGCCTGTTTACCCTTAATAACAGTACAATAATGGAGTATATATGTTGGCAAGGGTGGCTGAATTCCTTCCAGGTTAACAACAGCCTTATTGCTACCTATCAGAAATACCATTATTATCTATAAGATTACAAAGGAAGTGTCGGTGTGCCTTATAATGAAGACACACATTCTGTTTAACAACATTCAAAGCACAATGAAAGTTATTGAGAACCTGCTGGCTGCATATTCTGTGGCTTTAAACATTCTGTTTGTGGAAGACTTGGTCATTTTCTGAGAAAATGGATAATCAGTAGTAAACTAGCAATAGTACTGATACTTTTGCTCGTTCTATATTCTCTAAAGAGAAAATAATGCAAGAGTTATGATACTTTATGGCAGTGTCGGACTGGGACACCAGGGGCCCATCCAAAAACCTTAGACCAGGGGCCCACCATAAAACCTTAGACCAGGGGGCACTCTCAGTACTAATATTCTTCATCTCCTCAATCAAACTCTATTCTCCTAGTTTGTTTTCTTTACATACTATAATCAATTATTCCATCTATTTAGAGTCTTGGTTCTCATAGAAATAGGGAATGGACATAAGTTTAACAGCATGAGGGCCCACTGACACCTTGGCCCACCGGGAGTTTTCCTGGTATTCTGGTGGGCCAGTCCGACACTGCTTTATGGATCTATATATAGTGAATAAAGTACCCCCTCTTGTAAAATATAAGTATATTATAAGTTGCCTTCAGCCTTGTTTTTTTTATACAGGTCATGAAACTCAGAGGTGACTTCTATTATCCTCATATTTTGCCATTATTTATTATAATACACGTTTCACTGAGTCATGTGACAGAAATGACATCACTTAACTCTGATTATAACTATGACATCACTATGCACCGTTTATAAGAATATAAACATGACTCACTTGTGGATTATAATAAATAAAGTACCCCTGTTGCAAAATATGAGGATATTAGAAGTCACCTCAGAGTTCCATGACTGTATAAAAACATTTGAACTTCGGCCTCATGTTTTTATATGATCATGGAACTCTTCAGTAACTTATTATATCTTTATATTTTACAAGAGGGAGTAGTTTATTCCTTATATAATACTCCCATGCCTTGACTATCCTGTAAATGATATACTTACAAATGGTGCACAGTGATGGTAATATCCCCATATCAGAATATATGTATATATATATATATATATATATATATATATATAATATATATATATATATATATTTATATATTCATAACATGTTAAGCTCATGTAAATTACCTGTGTATAGACTGATATGACTTTAATTCTAAATGGCTAGACCTGTGATTTCTGCATTTCAAAGGAGTAAATTTAGAGGAATTGTGATTTACATATTTGTGAACCATCTCCCTACAATGTAATAAAAGGAGAAGGAAAGGCTAAAACTAAGTAAGCTTTATCAGAAAGGTCTATATAAATACACCAGTAAACCTTCAAAGTAATGCTATTTTGATTCCTCTGTCAAACTATTCTTTCCTTCTATTGTGTATACATGGGCTTTTGTATCAGAATTCCTGGTTTCAGCTTAAACCTCCAGAGCTAGGGCTTGAGCATGCTCAGTTTACTCCTCTACCCCTCCCTCCTCCTCTCCCTGCTGTAATCTGAGCCAACAGCTATGAGTGAGCAGGGAGAGATTCAAGCAGGAAGTGATATTACACCAAGCTAAAATGGCAGCTGTATCCTAAACAAACATAGAGAGCTTTAAGATCTGTTTACTCAGGTATGGTAAAACATTCTGCAGAATAAATATAATGTCATAGCTTGCACTATTATGGCTAATCTATTGGCAATAAACTGCTTCAATAGCTTTCCTTCTCCTTTAAAATGTTTATGAACAATAAGACTGTACACATTCAATTACCTGCAAAGTTTCTGCAGAACCCAGTGCCATGTACATAACAATAGGTCTCTGTGGTGTTTTGTTTAAAGTTGTGATACATTTTGTATAACTTGGCTATGAATCATTTATTATTCCCTGAATGCTTTCTTTGGTCTTTTTGACATTCATCACACGTGGGCGTTGTGACTCATTCCATGAAATTGTATTTAAGAAACCTGTTGCTATGCTACAGGATTTGACTTGATGCGTATCTCGGAACATCTATTCTGTGTGTAGGGATTGTGCTCCAATCCACTGTATGTGGTGTACCTCTGAGATACCAGGCAGGAAAGCTACTGTATTATAATTTGTTGTTTTATGTGATAACTCTGCCTAGATCTTCCTGCACCTGTCAGTTGGAATCCTGAGTAAGCAGTACCACAGATATGCAAGAAGTGACTAACAGGAGAGAATTTCCCAAAGTAACAATAGAAAGGAAGCCAAAACAGCACCTACAAAAATAGGGCTCATCCCTCGGTGTTACGCTACACAGGAAAGTAATGACACATGAATAAGTGTCTCCGACAGATAGATGACAGGAAGGAAGGAAAAAAAGCTAAATCTCTGTAATAATGATGGACTAGAACTCCGTGCTATGTCATTTTTCCTTCTAGTGATAGAGCCTTAGCAGGTGAATAGCTTTTATGCTGTACAAAAGCAGCACTGAGATCTCTCAGCTCTTTACATATAGCATCCTGCTTATATCCATTCTTGGTACAGGGCTGTATGTGCTACACTTTGTACAAGGGATGTGCACCCAAGAATTGCATACTGAAATATATATATATATATATATATATATATATATATATAAAAACAAATCCGTCGGTGACAGCACTCCATAATCAGCCAAATGTCCACAAAAGAAATAAAGTTATTAAGGTTTATTTGAAGACCAACGTTTCAACTCCACACAGGAGTCTTCGTCAGCCTGACGAAGAAGACTCCTGTGTGGAGTTGAAATGTTGGTCGTCAAATAAACCTTAATAACTTTATTTCTTTTGTGGACATTTGGCTGATTATGGAGTGCTGTCACCGACGGATTTGTTTGCATATTTAAATGGACTAGCACCCGGCGTTAAGAAATACTTATGGTGTGCGTCCCTTCGCTGCTTGTTTTATATATATATATATATAAAATGTTTAGAGGTTTTTTGATTGGCTGGAGGGACTATTGATGTGGTGCTGCACTTCCTGTCATTATCCTGACGACGGCTCCATGTGAGCTGAAACGCGTTGATACACCATGCACTACTAAATAATTAATTGATATATGCTGGATGGCGAGTGCTGTGAGTGCTTTCATGGACTGCTATATATATATAATGACAATATGTGTAAATATAATCGTAACTGAAAGCAGTAATTGTTTATCCCTTTCTGTTCTCTGGTTCTGGCTCTTAAAACTATGTAGAGAATCAGTTCTCCTCCAAGTCTGTCACTGGTGGTATTTTTCATTATCAAACAGGAGGAATTAAATAGATTGCAATGTTTGGGTTAGGGATGCACCGAATCCAGGATTTGGTTCGGGATTCTGCCTTTTTCAGCAGGATTCTGATTCGGCCGAATCCTTCTGCCTGGCCGAACCAAATCCTAATTTGCATATTCAAATTAGGGCCAGGAAGGGAAATAATGTGACTTTTTGGCACAAAACAAGGAAGTAAAAAATGTTTTCCCCTTCCCACCCAAAATTTGCATATGCAAATTAGGGTTCGGATTCGGTTCGGTATTTGGACGAATCTTTCAGGAAGGATTCAGGGGTTTGGCCGAATCCAAAATAGTGGATTCGGTGCATCCCTAGTTTGGGTATGACCAAACTGCAACCTTCCAACTGTGATTGGATTAGAAGACTGGACCCCAATAGCAATTTCTTTGCACCCACAGGAGAAGCAGCCCCATAGTTTGGTGTTCACCACTCCAGTTCTTTACCCCTGCCCCTTCTTCTATTTCTACCCACTGTCCTCTAGCTGTATGTATGTTACTGCATTATTTTCTCTTCAATCAGAAAGGAATATTAGTTTTGGAAATAAGCATTATTCTGGAAATCCGATTAATGCCATTTCATATCAGAAGCAATATAGAACTTAGTAAAGGGAATATATATTCTACATCTGTCACCCCACACTACGCCAAAAGCATTTGATTTTGATATGTTTAGTACATGTGGCCTAAAAGCTGGAATTGGGTGATTTCTTAGCAAGTACGTGTTTGTTTATATAAGAGATTATTTTTCTTTCTGATTCATTGCCATTTGGTATTATTTCATTATGCCCAGTAGCAGTTCCACAGAACACGACAGCAAAATGAACTGGGAGAAAAAATGTTGTACTTACGACGATTGGGAAGCCTTCCTTCTTAGCAAATAGTCCACTACATCTGGGTCAGTCTCTAACAGACTAATGAGAACTTCATTCTGTAAATCAGGAGGGACCTTTAAATGAAGAACAGGCGATTAATAAATACTCCTTGTAGATAGTGACCTGGTAGGAATCAAACATTGGGGCAGCAATACTAACATAATTATTTACGTGTGCACACACATTGGTACACAGGTAGACTTCTTATTCCCTTCAAATTTCAGCACTCCAAATAACACTTCCTTCTCACATTAAAAGATTACATAGCAAGGCCAGTACAATTGTGTGTTCTGTTGCCAAAAACAATAGAAGCCAAGAGAAGCCCTTCCTGCATAAAATAGCTAGGACATCCAAGCCAAGAGTTATTTCTACTCTCAAATGAGTGGGAAAAGGTTATTATATGGAAAATCCTTGTGTTTGACCAAATCCGAATCCTAATTTGCATACGTAAAGTAGGGGTGGGGATGGGAAATCTTTTTCCTTTTCCACCCATAATTTGCATATGCAAATTAGGATTCAGATTTGGTTCGGTATTTGTCCGAATCTTTCACAAACGATTTGGGGATTAGGCTGAATCCCAAATAGTTCAGTGCATCCCTACTATGTACATTAGTGCACATGTACCCCCAGTGTAGTGAGCAAAAAGCTATTTACAGTGCAATCATCAAATATTTTTTCCACAAAGCATCACAATAATTTATTCTTTTTTTTTTTTTTGTTTATTTGCTATAATTGTAAACCATATATCTCCTAACATTCTTGATTTGAAAACTGTGACATCTGAACCAGATGCCTGATTCACTCATGACACACCCAATAATGACCAAAATGCAGTAAATGACATAATATTATAGCAGAGTACATGATGTCGTATCCATGAGAGTTAAGGTAATAACTGACACTACTGGGGTTGGTTATTAAAATCTGAATGTTAAAATCTCAAAAATGTTATTTCTAAATGTATTATACCCCAATGCTGCAAAAAGCCTGCATCCAAAAATCTGCAATCTCAGGCCTGTTGAGGTCCTGTATAAGTCAATGGGAGAGGAACCTATCTCAATTTGACGCTTTCGTGGTCTGTGTTAGGCCCTAGCATCCAATTTTGTCTGGGTTTGCGAATAAAAATATTTGAGCAAAATTGCTAAATTATTTTTTAGTTTATTGAGTTTTTCTGCAATCTGGTTAACTTGCATTTTTTATTTGTAAATAAGCTAAAATCAGGCATGCGAGTTTCGTTGTTGTTTTTTTTTTATACAACATGATTCAGATATTAAAGGGAAACATGTTTTTTTCAAAACGCATCAGTTAATAGTGCTGCTCCAGCAGAATTCTGCACTGAAATCCATTTCTCAAAGGAGCAAACAGAGTTTTTTATAATCAATTTTTAATTCTGACATGGGGCTAGATATTATGTCAATTTCCCAGCTGTCCCCGGTCATGTGACAGTGTTTTAGGAGGGAACTGCTTTCTGACAGGCTGTTGTTTTTTCTTCTCAATGTAACTGAAGGAGTCACAGTGGGACATGGGTTTTTACTATTAAGTGTTGTTCTTAGATCTACCAGGCAGCTGTTATCTTGTGTTAGGGAGCTGTTATCTGGTTACCTTCCCATTGTTCTGTTGTTGGGCTGCTGGGTGGGGGGAAGGGAGGGGTTGATATCACTCCAACTTGCAGTACAGCAGTAAAGAGTGATTGAAGTCTATCAGAGCACAAGTCACATGACTTGGCGCAGCTGGGAAATTGACAAAATGTCTAGCCCCATGTCAGATTTCAAAATGAAATATAAAAAAATCTGTTTGCTCTTTTGAGAAATGGATTTCAATGCATAATTCTTCTGGAGCAGCACTACTAACTGATGCATTTTGAAAAAAACCTTTCTCCCCATGACAGTATCCTTAATTAATAATTAATAAATAACCCATAAGTTTCTCTAGGTTTAATAACATATAGCAACCAAAATGCCTACTTCAGATAATTAATTTCTGCATACTGATTGCTTGCTAGCAAATTTTGATCTTATAATGGTATTTTGTAAATAGTTTTAAATACAGTATGTACACTCTATATTACTCTCTCCTCATTGTTGCTATAATAAAGTAATGCTGACCACAATATACTGTTTGTACACCTGTCTTACTCACACATACTTGTAAGCAGTGTTGGACTGGGATGCCAGGGGCCCACCAGAAAACCTTAGACCAGAGGCCCACAAGAAAACTTTAGACCAAGGGCCCACCAGAAAACCTTAGACCAGGGGCCCAACTTTCCAAACTATTATTCCTTCTCTCCTCACTTAACCTCTTTATTCTCCTAGTCTTTTAGATCTACTTACTATACTCTATTCTTCCATTCTTAAAGGGGTTGTTCACCTTTGAGTTAACTTTTAGTATGATGTAGAGAGTGATATTCTGAGACAATTTGCTATTGGTTTTCATTTTTAATTGTTTATGCTTTTATAGTTATTTAGCTTTTTATTCAGCAGCTCTCTGTTTTGCAGTGTCAGCAATTTGGTTTCTAGGGTACAAATTACCCTGGCAACCCTGCATTGATTTGAATAAGAGACTGGAATATGAATAGGGGATGGACTGAATAGAATGATAAGTAATAAAAAGTGGCAATAACAATACAGTTGTAGCCTTACAGAGCATTTGTTTTTAGATGGCGTCAGTGACCCCCATTTGAAAGCTGCAAAGAAATATAAGAAAATTGCAAATCATTAAAAAACTATGAAAAATAAATAATGAAGACCAATTGAAAAGTTTCTTAGAATTGGCCCTTCTACAATATACTAAAAGTTAACTTGAAGGTGAACCACCCCTTTAAGCCTCTTTTTCCACATAAAGAAATAGGGAATGAACATGAAATCGGCCAAATTGTTAGAAGCAAGAGGGCCCACTGACACCTGGGCCCACCAGGAGTTTTCCTGGTATCCTTGTGGCCAGTCCAACACTGCTTGTAAGTAATGTGGGAAGAACTGGGCTTTAGAACATATGCTCTTGCCTTATATAGATATTTGAGGGGTGGGTGCATAGGCCCTGAAGGAGGCATATACTCTGAGACACAAGTAGGGTTGCCACCTGGCCGGTATTTTACCGGCCTGGCCGGTATTTTTGATGGTCGATCCCAATGTTATTAATAGGAAAAAAAAGAAATATATAGGAAGGCTGTTTTTTTTTTTTTTTCAAGAAAAGGTGGAAACCCTAGACCAGTGATTTTCAACCTTGTGCCTCCAGCTGTTAAGGAACTACAAGTCCCACAATGCAATGAAGGAGTCTGACAGCCACAGTCAGGCAAATGCATTGTGGGACTTGTAGTTTCTTAACAGCTGGAGGCACAAGGTTGAAAATCACTGCCCTAGACACCAGGTTATCTCTCTCTTGCTCTCTTCCCTGGAGGGACAGAAGGCTCTCTCTGCCTACGAGATGGACACACACTTACATGTAACCCATGCACTTCATATTCACATAATGATATATATACGTATGCATACAGATTATTTGCTTTAGGCTGTCAAGGTTATGTTTGACATTTGAATTTTTCATATTATTTGTAATATTTCCACACTTTAAAAAAATATTGTTATCAACTTGGTGAGTGGTAATTTGACCATCATACTTACACAAAATAATATACAGAAATATTAATTTTTAAATACCATTTGTCATGAAGTTACATTTCTGGACTCTTCATTTACGCCAAGAATTTACAGTAGGACTGCCATTAACGTATTAACAAATACTCAATATTCAATTTATATAAGCGCACTTACCATAAAAAGGCTTTCAAAGTGCTCTATCATCTTCTGTACAACTGCAATGATGATTGTACTTTCCTCTGCACGGGCCGTACTCTGAACTGTAAACTCTTTGTCAGAGGATTTCTGCTTGTGTAACAGGTTGGGCCCAAATATTGTGGCCAGGTTTAATGATGTCATTTTGTTCCCAGTAATCTGGTAAAAAATCATATTAAACACAGTAGAACATGAAAGGAATGTTCTTGAAAGCATTTTTACTGGCTACAACTACTTTGTTCAGCAGTCATTTTAGTGATATTGGTTAGTAAAGCAAACTCCTTATTTGTATATGTATGAGTATGCGTTTTAAATAGTTATAAATACCTAAGACCTTAAGCCTGGAAAAGTAAAGTCAAGAGAAGTTGATGGCACCCAAGTCAAGGTTGATTATATTGTATTGATTTGTATATCTGAAGATAGGTGAAATGTACAAGCAGTTTAGGCAATGATTGAGCAGTGTGTAATATAATAAAATATTATGTTGGCTTATGATCTCAACTGGTGTGTGTTTAGGGTTAATGCCGGGCTTGGAAACATTAGTGCTTAGTGACCCTGAACTGCCTAAAGGATGCGTATTGTAAAGCCAATATATTTCAACATTGTTTGGATGCTCTTTGGAGGTTTTATAATATCATTTTTTTTTTTAAATGTTTGTCAATAGATTGTTTAGCAAACAATCACTGCAAAGGTTTAATAATCCTATTTTTTTGTGGTTAACGGGGGTCACTTAACACATTAGTGCAGAGCCTTCTCAATGTAGTCAGCACTTGACATAAAGTATGAAGAGCAGTATTTAACATAGTACATTCTGTATAGAAAACCCACACAGACACAGGGATTACATACAAACCCAGGATTGAATTGAACCTAGAATCACAGAAATGCTTTCAATCATCACCTTGCTGGCCTTAAACCACTGTTCATGTCTTCCCTATGCATTGAAAATCAATAAACACATCTATGTCCCCCCATATGTCAAAAGCTTTCAAGTTCTATTAGAACTTGTTCTCTATAGACAACTTGTATTGAATCATAAGAATTCCGTTTTGCTTCAGCACTAAAGTTTAAGTGTTTGTTCACGCTTAATGTAACTTTAATTAAGATGTAGTGAGAGAGGCAGTTTATTCAGCAGCTCTCCAGTTTGCAGGTTTAGCAGTCTGGTTGCTAGGGTCCAATTTACCCTAGCAAACAAATTGATTTGAAAAAGAGACTGAAATAAGAGTAGGTTGGGGCCTGAATAGAAACAAGACGAATAAAAGGTAGCAATAACAGTACATTTGTAGCTTTACAGAGCATTTGTTTTTAGATGGAGTCAGAAAAAGAAGGCAAATAATGCAAATACTATATAAAAAAGAGCCATAATCCAAAAGAAGACCATTTGAAATGTTGCTTAGTATTAGCCATTCTTTAACATACTAAAAGTTAACTTAAAGTTGAACCACTCCTTTAATCCAATTTAAAAAATACTCGCCTTTATGTAATTACTTGAAAAGAACACCCCAAAAATGAATATTTAAGCAACAGATAGTTTATAACATATTAAGTGGCATATTAAAAAATCCTACCAAACTGGCGTATGTATTTATGTAAATATTGTCCTTTTACATCTTTTACTTTGAACCACCATTTCCTGCTGGTCTGGGTGCTGCCTCAGAGATCACTTGACCAGAAATATTTCAACAGGAAGAAGTGTGGAAGCAAAACACACATCTATCTTTGAATAGTCACGTGACCTAATATTTTTCTATTTAGGATTACCCAATGGCACATGCTACTAAAAAAGTATATTATTATGAAAAAGTTTTATTTACATGAAACAGGGTTTTACATATGAGCTGTTTGATGCAATATATTTTCACAGAGACCTACATTGTTCTTTAGTGTTTATTTTGTTCAGTTGGCACAAGAATCCTATTGGCTTACCTCTTGTCCATCTTTGTCGATTGTGTCATCTGCATGGTTGGCAACGGTTGACAGGAACTGCAACAGCCTGTGTAGTGTATCACAGTTGCAGGGAGGTAGCAGGCAAATGAGTAGTTGTAACGTAAAAAGTTGGTCATCTGTATCTAATACTACAAGGAACACAAAAGAAAAAAAATGTAATTTGTAGTGTTCATGTTCATGCTAGCATGCTGTAGGTGCTGATTACCAGAAATACTAAGCCCTTTGGCTACAGTAGTGATGCGCCCAATTCACTATTTGGGATGTGGCCTAATCCTTCGATGAATACCGAACCGAATCTAAATCCGAATTTGTATATGGCAATTGGGGGCGGGAAAGGAAAAAGCGTGAACATTGTTTTCACTTCCTTGTTTTGTGATGAAAAGTCACTTGATTTCCCTCCCCACCCCTAATTTACATATGCAAATTAGGATTTGGATTCGATTCAGCCAGACACAAGGATTTGGCGTCTGAATCCTTCTGGAAAAGTCTGAATCCTTCAGGAAAAAGCCAAATCCTGGCTGAATTCGGAACCAAATCCTGGATTTGGTGCATCCCTAGGCTAAGTATATCATAGGTTAGAACTGACAAAGTGGCAGGTAATAAGTACTCTCATCAAAATGAACAGTGTTTATTTATACCTGAAATTGATTAGTAATGAAGAAACTTCAGGGAAGATTACAAGAGGCCAGAAGGAGCTTTGCACACTTGAGGATGTGCCATATAGCGTTCAGTCACACACCTCTATACTGATTGCATATATTCTTTTTTTAGACTATCACTACAAAAGCAAGCAATGTAACAAGTTAAACTCCTTTGTACCCAAGCCCATGTAATCAGCCTGATTGGCTGTCTGACTCATTGCCTCGCTGACCACACTGTGCTGCCAGTGTTTTGCCTGTGACTGACTCCTATGTACAAAATGGCACAGAAAACAGCTGACTGATAGAATTGCTATTGATTTCCCACAGTTTATTTTGCTATAGAAATCAAGTATAACATTGGTCAACCTACACAAAGTATTAATAAAAGCTGTATAGAGTTCTCTGGTAAGAAGGGGATCCGGCATGTCTCTCAGAAATTCTTTCAGCAAGGCAGCAACATCATGGACACTGTGTTCTTCTTCTAAAGCAACATCTATGCCACGGTCAAACTCTTCACGTAACTGAAAAGAAACACATCTGTAGGGGTTAAATTCAGACGCAAACTACATCCGGTCAGGTATCTAATAGAAAGCTTGCCAGGCACTGCCGCATATTAAAGGGGAACCCTGTAATTGGATAAAGAGGCCCATATAACACAGAAACCTCTAATATACTTATAACAAACAATATAACAAAGTTAACTGTTTCTTCAAAAAGTATGAATAAATACAATTTTCTATGCTGAAATCCAGCTGTTTACAGTTATTCTCTTTCTGCATCATTTGAAATCCTGGCAGGGAAGGAGGGACTAAACACTGATGTTACAAATTGTAACAATGTCTCCACAGCCTACAGACAGCATGCAGGAACTACATAATAACCCACAATGCATTGCACTGGGATGTTCCGTTCCTTATTGAAATCATGTGTGCAGGGAATTGTGGGGTTGCAAGCTGAGGACTGCTGGCTGCTGACACAAAGTAACAGTAGTCAGACAGCTCAGTAAAGTAGTCAGAAATATCAGCAGGCAAACAGGGGGCTAGGCTTAGGGAACTGTCAGAAACCATTTAAATCATGAAAAGCCTGCATGTTTTTTAATTGATGTATATTGCAAAGTTGCTTGAAATTATGTTTACTTTTCAAAAAGCTTAAGTTATGATTTTGTGGAGTTACCGTTTCAGTACTCATTTTCCTATGGCTGACCACATTCACACAATAATGTAAAAATAACATTTGCATATCACAGGTTATCACTCAAAATGTTTACACGTTAGAACGTCATTGTGTAAAATGAGTTTACAATATATATAAAAAAATTAGTGGTGAGCACAACTTCTCCTTGTTTGTTATAGTTATACTGGAGCAGTGACCAGCTCCTTGTTGTAGCCCTCACCCTTCCCAGCTATAGTCAGGTGATCCCACTGGTGTCTAATAAAAGGGCATCCAAGTTTGGGAGTTTTACTTTGAAAGCAGCGAGTAAGTTGCAGGTAAAACTTAGTCCCTTTGTAAAATGCATAACAAAGCAATAGAATTCTTGATGAATCAGATGAAATTGAGCGTAGGACTGGCCAGATATGGGATGACTTTGACGTAGTTGGCCAGCTTAAATATATTGCAATATATGGACAAACAATCCCTGTTGTTTAAAGGGTAAGGCATTTTTTAGTAGCTGTATGCACAAAATGTCTCAATGTCTTAAATATATTGATAATGGGTTGAGTGCAGAGGACCTCTTGTATTTGTCTATATATATATATATATATATACAGTGGTGTGAAAAACTATTTGCCCCCTTCCTGATTTCTTATTCTTTTGCATGTTTGTCACACTTAAATGTTTCTGCTCATCAAAAACCGTTAACTATTAGTCAAAGATAACATAATTGAACACAAAATGCAGTTTTTAAATGAAGGTTTACGTTATTAAGGGAGAAAAAAAACTCCAAATCTACATGGGCCTGTGTGAAAAAGTGATTGCCCCCCTTGTTAAAAATAACTAAGAACAAAAGTAATTGAGATCTATCAGTCTGGTAAAGGTTATAAAGCCATTTCTAAAGCTTTGGGACTCCAGCGAACCACAGTGAGAGCCATTATCCACAAATGGCAAAAACATGGAACAGTGGTGAACCTTCCCAGGAGTGGCCGGCCGACCAAAATTACCCCAAGAGCGCAGAGACAACTCATCCGAGAGGCCACAAAAGACCCCAGGACAACACCTAAAGAACTGCAGGCCTTACTTGCCTCAATTAAGGTCAGTGTTCATGACTCCACCATAAGAAAGAGACTGGGCAAAAACGGCCTGCATGGCAGATTTCCAAGGCGCAAACCACTTTTAAGCAAAAAGAACATTAAGGCTCGTCTCAATTTTGCTAAAAAACATCTCAATGATTGCCAAGACTTTTGGGAAAATACCTTGTGGACCGACGAGACAAAAGTTGAACTTTTTGGAAGGTGCGCGTCCCGTTACATCTGGCGTAAAAGTAACACAGCATTTCAGAAAAAGAACATCATACCAACAGTAAAATATGGTGGTGGTAGTGTGATGGTCTGGGGTTGTTTTGCTGCTTCAGGACCTGGAAGTCTTGCTGTGATAGATGGAACCATGAATTCTACTGTCTACCAAAAAGAAAAAGAGATGTTGTGGCATGACCTTAAAAAGGCGGTTCATGCTAGAAAACCCTCAAATAAAGCTGAATTACAACAATTCTGCAAAGATGAGTGGGCCAAAATTCCTCCAGAGCGCTGTAAAAGACTCGTTGCAAGTTATCGCAAACACTTGATTGCAGTTATTGCTGCTAAGGGTGGCCCAACAAGTTATTAGGTTCAGGGGGCAATTACTTTTTCACACAGGTTTGGATTTCTTTTCTCCCTAAATAATAAAAACCCTAATTTAAAAACTGCATTTTGTGTTTACTTGTGTTTACTTGTGTTATCTTTGACTAATAGTTAAATGTGTTTGATGATCAGAAACATTTTGTGTGACAAACATGCAAAAGAATAAGAAATAAGGAAGGGGGCAAATAGTTTTTCACACCACTGTGTATATATATATATATATATATATACCTTCTCAAAAATGTAGCAGGACAAAGTAATGAAAATAGTTACCTATTACCCTGTAGATTCAACTTTGTTTGAGAATTAATATGTAAAATATATGGAATTAGCCTATATTCTAACCATAAAATAGCATATGCAATGCAATTACCTGGTTTATATACACAACAGGAAAAGTTACATAGAAAGCTAGAATAGATATCTAATGAAGAAATGCAGCTACAAACACTAACAATACATTGCTACAACATCAGTTGAAACAAGGACAGATACCTGTCGAACTCTCTTTTTGGAACTTCCAACCCTAAAGATCCCCACTGTCTGGAGCCCTGTAAAAAAAAAAGAACTGATTACTTTAGAAAAAAAACAAATATTATGCAGATTGAAAAAATAAAATTACCAGGGTCAACATGTGATTTGAAGTAAAATGGAAATGCATTATTGTGGTAAGCAGTGCCTTCTTATATATAGGCACCAGAGGGCCTGTGCCTAGGGTGACCCCAGACCCGATTATATTTTTTAAAGAAAAATAAAAAATCCTCCTCCCTGCCACTGTGGGAGACTTTCTGAGTAAATCTGTTGGTGGAGCTGTGGGGTGTGGGCTACCATGCTCATTGTAACAAAAACCCTAAGTAATGAGTACCAGACGTGATGGTACCCTCAACCGGGAGAGTGAAGTGAGTTTCGTAAGTTGGGGCGTCGGATCTAAATACAGCATTGGTGGCAGATATGTTTAGCACAGGAAAACATTATGGTAAAATGCCACTGGGTCACATGGCTCATCAAAACTTGTAAAAAAATACAGTGCTTATAAATGGTGCTTAGTGATGTAATTCCTGTCACATGGCTCACTGAAACTTGTGTAATATAATAAATAATGTACTCCCTGTTGTAAAATATGAAGATGGTAAAAGTCGCCTTGAAATTCCTTGTATATGGTCCTTGTTGATTTATTATAACCTTATATTTTACAAAGAGGGGGTACATTATTACCTATATAATATACAAGCTTCAATGAGTCATGACTTAGAAATAATATGACTAGGCGCAGATTATATATTGAATAAAATACCCCCTCTTTTAAATTATAAGGATATTATTAGTTACTGAATAGTTTCATGACCATATAAAAACACGAGCCTGATACACAAGTTTCAGTGAGTCATGGTTCAGAAATGACATCACTAAGCTCCAATTATAACCGGTGACATCACTAAGCACCGTTTATAAGGATATAATTTACAGGATATTGATGGTTCTTGTGTATTATATAGTGAATAAAGTACACCCTATTGTAAAATATTAGAATATTATAATATGAGGAGTTTCATGACCATAAAAAAACACAAGGCTGAAGAACGAGTGTTTTTATACAGGTCATGGAACTCCGAGGTTACTTGTATTTTCCAACAAGGGGTACCTTATTTATTATAATACAAAACTTTTAGTAAGTCGTAACAAAAATTACATCACTACTCACCGTTTATAACTGATAACATTGCTAGCCACCGTTAATAAGGATATAATTTAAAAGATATTTATGGCTTTTCTGTATTAGAAGGAAATAATTTACAGGATATTCATAGCTCCTGTGTATAAAATAGTGAATAAATAAATATATTAGAAGTTACCAAGGAGTTTCATGACCATATAAAAGTACGAGGCTGAAGGCCGAGTGTTTTTATACAGGTCATGGAAGTCCAAGGTAACTTCTAATATGCTCTTATTTTGCAACTGGGGGTACATGAGCCATGTGACAGAAATGACATCAGAATTCACCATCTATAAGATATAATTTACAAGATATTCATGGCTTTTGTGTATTATAAGGACATATCTTACAGGTTATTTGTGGCTCTGTTATTATTTATTGTAGTTATATAAAGAGTCAGCTCATAGATGACATTTTTGATGTTTTTCTGTCATAAAAATACAGTTGCAGGCTTACCATACTTTTCTACATGTAAACAGCAGCTGTCCACAAGCCTGGGAACTTGCCGGTAGATAGGATTCAGACTTAACTTTTTATCCCTTTCTTTTTCTTTCTTACTTTGAGCCTCTGCTGGCAGTGACAGCTGCAAAGCTTCTAGGAGTCGAGACTGATTGTCATCAAGATCAGTAATAGAGTCCACAGACATTGCACCCTGCAATATAAACATATATTTAGCAACAAGCATCCCCTAGAACATCCTACAACCACCAGGGCTCCTGAACTACAATGCAGTTTTGGTATCTTCAACCTCTGAACCAGAGAGGACTGTGGTTGAGTAACCTCAGGAAAGCCAGTCTATAAGGGTTTCCCCATGAGGGTTTACACTATGCGCATTGCTTGAATGAGGAACACTATTTTAATTGGAACCACAAAGCTCACTTTCCACCTTAGGCTGGTCCATGTTCAGTGTTCAACAGGGTTCCATGGCTATGCCTTCTTTTATATCATTCACCATGGCAGTATCTTTATAGCTTTTATGGTTTTGCAGGTATGGGGTCTGTTATCCAGAGACTAGCAAGGACTAGACCTTTAGACACAGTCAAGTATGTAAACTAATTTGTAGGAAAAGGGATGGTTTTAAAAGATAACATATTCCCAACTTAAAACGAGAGATTGTATGTCACCTCTCCTATACAATTATTTTTTTTTACTTGAAAGCAGGGGTCCCCAACGTTTTTTATCCGTGAGCCACATTCAAATATAAAAAGAGTTGGGGTTCAACACAAACATGAAAAAATCCCTTGGGGTGTCAAATAAGGGATATTATCAGTTATTTGGTAGCCCCTATGTAGACCGGCAGCCTTACAGGCACTATACTTAGATTTCAGGCAATTAAAACTTGCTTCCAAGCCTGGAATTCAAAAAGAAGCATCTGCTTTGAGGACACAGAGCAATATCCAAGGGGTTGGAGAGCAACGTGTTGCTCAGAGCTACTGGTTGGAGATCACTGCTTTAAAGGAACAGTTCAGTGTAAAAATAAAAAATGGTTAAATAGATACACTGTGCAAAATAAAAATGTTTCTAATATAGTTAGTTAGCCAAAAATGTAATGTATAAAGACTGGAGTGACTGGATATAGAACAGAACACTACTTCCTGCTTTTCAGCTCTCTAATTCTGAGTTAATCCGTGACTATAAGAGGGGCCACACGGGACAAAACTGTTCAGTGAGTTTGCAATTGATCCTTCGCATTCAGCTCAGATTCAAAAGCAACAGTTATAGCCCATGTGCCCCCTCCTCAAGTCACTGATTTGTTACTGCGTCGTAACCAATCAATGGCAACTAAGAGAGCTGCAAGCAGGGAAAAGTGTTCTGTTATGTTAGACATCCAGTCACTCCAGCCTTTATACATTACATTTATGGCTAACTAACTATATTAGAAACATGTTTTATTTTGCACAGCCTATCTATTTACCCAGTTTTTAGTTTTATATTGAACAATTCCTTTAACTTTGCATGATTAGATCTCCATGATTTTAAAAATCCTTAGAACTTACAATTGGGGGCACATTATTCTATAAACAGTATCCTGCATAACCAACACTTATGTGCCTGGCGGTCCGATTCAGAAAACATCAGACAAACAACGCAGCATGAGACCGATCCAAAATATATTTATCAGACAGATTTCCTTTCATCCAGCAATGTGCTCTAGGCTCCACTGGCAAGGAAGGAAGAAACAGAGGATTTGAATGTGCTTGTTTAGAAGTAGGTTCATTTCTAAGCTCTCACAAATGCAGTTCTGTGGAGGGCGTAGGACTTGACACGAGGCATCTGCTGAGATGAAGCTAGATAATTCCTGCAATCAATGATTTCATTTCCAAAATATATACTGGTTCCCACAGTAAGACAGTCTAATCACAAGAACTTTTTTTTTCCCTTGGCCCGGTCATGTATTTATTTGATCTGGAACTCTGAATAGCTCTGTGGTTTGTTTGTGAGGAAATTAAAAAGCCAAGGAAGCAGATGATATCCAACAAACACCAAACAATATGCTACACAGTTTCTGCATTTTTATGACCAGTGATATGAGGTATGAGCTGTAATGTTTAACCCTGGACGCCTACCACCTGCAGTGATGTATGAATCTCCCAGCATGCTCAGTCAGACAACTGCTGATTCTGGCATGTGTAGTAGTGCTAGTGGGAGAAGGACTCTGTTCTACAGTTATACTGATAATGAATTACAGATGCTTTATCTACAAACATCTACAAAACATTTTAACTGTATGCGCTGCTTTACATGTATGCCTAATTAGACTGGGAGGCCCATATATCAACATTTTCATTTTAGTGATTTTAAAGGACAAGAAAAGTGTAATAGTAATTTCAGCTCGATTGAAACGCATACCTTTATTTTCTGTTGCAGTGTTATTCATTCCCATTACTTTTCAGCCTTTTATCAGTTAAAAAGCATCAGTATCAGAGTAAAGGAAATAAAATCCCATCATGCAGTGCATCATTTGCAAGACCATTTGCATGCGCAGTAGATCACTTTACTAAGAGGTGCATGTGCACAAAATAAATTCATGTTGGTGCTTTGTGTAGTGTAGCACAAACCAATTGCAAGCAAATAATGCCATTGCTGTGGTGACGAACGAAAAAGCCACCCGATCTGCCATGTTCTAAGTATTTATTTCTGCTCAGCACTGAATGCTGTCTCCTTCTCTAGCTTGCCTGCAGCCTCTTAGCACAATCCTGATGCTCTAAGGTCAGGGTAGCAGGATTTGTACACATGTGCAAATTGTTCAGCACAGTCATCTAAATGATGTCATGCAAAAGGAAATGGAAGCCAAATAGGAACTTAAAGGAATTGTTCAGTATAAAAATAAAAACTGGGTAAATAGATAGGCTGTGCAGAGTAAAAAATGTTTCTAATATAGTTAGTTAGCCACAAATGTAATATATAAAGGCTGGAGTGACTGGATGTCTAACATAATAGCCAGAATTTAACTTACTGCTTTTCAGCTCTCTTGTTTTCCACTGACTGATTACCAGGCAGTAACCAATCAGTGAATTGAGGGAGGGCCACATGAGTCATAACTGTTGAATCTGAGCTGAATGCTGAGGATCAGTTGCAAACTCACTGAACAGTTATGTCCCATGTGGCCCCCCTTCAAGTCGCTGACTAACTAAAAGTTAAAGAACTGAAAAGCAGGAAGTTGGATTCTGGCAATTATATTAGACATCCAGTCACTCCAGCCTTTATACATTACATTTTTGGGTAACTAACTATATTAGAAACATTTTTATTTTACACAGCCTATTTATTTTACACAGCCTATTTATCCATTTTTTATTTTTACACTGAACTGTTCCTTTAAACACATGGTCATATCACATCACATAGCAGTAGAGATCTGATGAATTAAAAAAAATTATTTAACGATTGGATACAGGCATAGGTATTCTATTACATACTTGGGGTACAGACTTTATTTGTCCTTTAAGAGTTTTTTACTACTATTAGTACTATTAAACTCTATTTCTCAAAAATCAATAATGCCTTGTAATTTATTAAAAAGATCTGAATATAAAAAGAACAAATTAAAAACAGCACTGAACAATCTGAAAAATAAATACAGGTATGGGATCCATTATCCAGATGGCTCTGAATATTTGAATGCACATCTCCTATAGACTCAAGTTTATCCAAATAATCCAAATTTTTAAAAACGATTTCCCTTTTCTCTGTACTATTTAAACAGCACTGTGTACTAAGATATAATTAATCCTTATTGGAAGCAAAACCAACCTGTTGGGTTTATTTAATGTTCACATGGTATTCTAGTAGACTTAAAGGACAAGGAATGTTAAACAAAAGAAGTAGTTAGAAAATGTTGTACATTATGTTTTGGACCTCTGTACCAGCCCCAGGCAACCACAGCCCTTTAGCAGTAAAGATCTGTGTCTCCAAAGATGTCCCAGTAGCTCCCCATCTTCTTTTCTGCTGATTCACATGCTCTGTGCTGCTGTCAGTTACTGAGCTTAGGGACCCACTCACAATATACAGTACACATAGAATAGAAAATAGAATAGAAAAGTCACCATGTAGGGCTGATTAATAATTGATACAGAGAGGTACTACATGGCAGCACAGAAACCAGTGCAACTAGCATCAGAATTTAATAATCGGCCTTGTAGCATCAGCTTATATTACAGGCCAACCTCATTTTCTGCTGGATAATTTTAGACAACCCCTAAGCTTAGCTTCTCATCAGCTGCTCAGAGCCCACTGAGCATGTGAGTGTTGCAGTCAGTTTCCAAAATGGTTATGAATCATTGCTGCTATTGACAAGCTGAAACTTAAGACTGGTGCAATATGTTCCCTATATAAAACATGGCATTTTTAGCCCTATTCTTTTTTTAGGGTTTAATTCTCCTTTAAGGTAAGAAGATCCAGAAAACCCCAGGTCCAGAACATTCTAGATAACAGGTCCTATACCTTTACCTCAAAATAATAATAATAATATAATAAAAAAAATATATATAATAATAATAATACTTTTTTGGGCAATTGCTAGTGAAAAAGAATGAACCAATAGGATTTTCACACCTCTCATTAACTTCTATAGGACCTCAGCTGCTTTTACTGTATTTGCCCAAGTTTTGTATTAGACATGTTTGTGGTATTTACACTTTATAATTCTCAAAATTTTTCGAGTTTTAAAGATAAAAAAAAAAAACCCACACATTTCTAGGGACAATTTTGATTTGTGAAAAAACAGATATATGCATGTTAGTAAATTGACCTCTTAAGACTTTTCCACTGCTCACTTGGAAAGTAGACATGAGTTACAGCAATCTAAGATCTCTTTGTTAAATGGTCAGTGAAAGCATCTTCATGCAGTTTGCTATTAACAGAAACACTTAATCATCAACATAACATCTTAGATGACATTCTGGTTTCCATCAAGCACTGAGGTAATTAAAAGCTGACAGCTACACTACATCATCGGGATTTAATAGTTTATCGTTTCAATATGTTAGGGAGTTGAGATGTAATTGAAAATTACTCTCTATCAAGTAATGCTTCTTTGAAAGAATTTCAGCCCAAATACGCAGCTGGTTTGGCCACTGATATTTCACAACTAAAGTAAGAAGAGCCAAATAGCACATTCAATAAAAAGGGTGAGTCAGTGTGAACATAATAAAGTGAAAGTACATTTTATACCCTTTCCAATAAGGTCTTGATCTTTGTAAAGTACAAGTTTGGGATTCCTTAACCAGAAACCCAATATCTAGAAAGCTCCAAATTACAGAAAGGACATCTCCAACTCATTTTAAGCAACTACTTCTATTTTTTCAAATGATTTCCTTTTTCTCTGTCATAAAACACTACTTTAATCCGTATGGATGGCAAAACAATTCTATTGGGTTCATTTACTATACTGTATATATGTAATATACAATAAATATACTGTATGTTTAAAACTTTTTAGAGAGGCTTAAGATACGGTGATGCAAATAATGCAAGAGACCCTCAGATCAGATAAGCATTGTGGATAATAGATCCCAAAGCTGCATAATTTTTTTTTCCAACATGAAAATCATATATCCTTTCACCTGGTACTCAGTACCAATATAATGCTTGTTGTTTAGGGATGGACAATAAAGTTTATGGGTGGCAACATTTTTTGACATGCTGCGTTTTTTATCCCATTGGAGTCTAGTGGGGTCATTTTTTCCAGTTACACCTTGCAAAAAATATTGCTCATCCCTATTGTTGTTACATGTATCTCCTGTGTATCCCCAGTGTTTCTGAACCAATGTGGGTGTGGCTGGGCAGCATGCCTCCCCCTAAAATCCTGCCACCCTAGGCCCGGGCCTGGGTGGCCATTCCACAAATCCAGGCCTGCATGTTTCTATATTACAGTACGCATAGGTACTTATATCAACTACATATCAGCTACAGTATGGGGAAAGTGTTGCTTTAGGTTTTCCTGGGTTTAACTGTATTGCACATCTTACCTCTGCAGTGCACCAATTATTTGCACTTTGCAACATGCCTTCAGCTATTACAGAAGTGCCACAGGTCTCTGCACTCTGAATGAGATGGCCTGTGCACCCTGATCTGAGCTGTGGACCTCAGATTTTCCATCTCCCAATGAGGAACACAACATAGCCATCCCCCTTAAATACTGTGGTAGAGTCCAAGTTGTAACCAGAGTGAGAGAGAAACAAAATTTGGATAGGGTGAGATGGGCTAAAATTATCCAAAAAACCCTTTACAAGCAATTACATGCAAAGTGTAGTCTTCTGAAATCAGAAAATATATACTTGTCTCATGCCATACACACAGCACTGCCTAGATACCAAAAATGAGTTTTAATTCTCCTATAAGGCATCCAAAACTTGCAGACAGCATGTTACGATCTTGTTAGATCTCAACAGTGCAAGATGTTGGAATATGGTGTCTGAAGGGGGTAGGACCTGGGAGTAGCAAAACAAGCCATGTTCCAATTTCTTGCAAGTTTGGATATATGGCTCTGAACTATTAGGCTGTATCTGAGCTATAAGCCAGTGGTTCTGAATGCATAGTTGGCCAAAGGGACATAACGGAGTAATTTACATGTCTCCGCCCATGAGGCCATATGGGAGAATTAAAACAAATTTTTAGTATCAGCTATGTGTATGGCATGAGACAAGTAATTACCTTCTGATTTCGTTGTAATCAGAAAAGTCACACAAGAGAAATCATTTATATGTTCCCTGGGGAGAAGTGCAAGATTACTAAGGGGCACATGCGCATTCCTCTTAATGCTCATTGAGGCAGCACTTCTACCTGGGAATGGTTGTTTTATGCATCAGAGACCTGCGGCAATTCTGTATCATAGAAAGACCTGTTTTTATATTAAAGTACATAACTCATGAGTGCGGTGCCCTTGAACAGAAACTCACCCTCCTCCTTGCCCGAGGTGCTGCTTCTGGTGTATTGGGGGAGGTTGATTCATTTGGTGTTTCTGAAGTGGAGCTCAGAGATGAATTACTGCTCGAGAGTTCTTTATTCTGTCTCTTTGATCCAAAGGGTAAAATTGAAGCTACAAAATCTACAACATCTTTCTGCTCTTCTTTTTGAGAATCCTGCCGAAGTTTGTGCGCTCTGTCATTGGCAATGACTTGTGATAGTGGCATTCCAAATGCCTGCGGTAAGAATTCTAAAGGTGTGACGAAAAAAAGAATCATCAAAGAGGAACATACAGTACATTATTTGTACACACTGCATGGGAATAGTCATGGCCCGATGACAATGTTATAGTAAAATGGTTGTATTATACTACCTGTTAATCTAATCTGATTTTGATTAAAATAATGGGGAAATTCTGAGGATATTGCCACTGGGCCAGCACATCTAGATATGGCATAGTCATAAAAAAAAAACGAGTTTCCATTTTATTTATTTGCTCAGAAAGTGTAGATGGTGTAGACTATTAAAGGGTTTGTTCCCTTCCAAACTTTTATTCAGTTCAGTTGTTTTCAGATTGTTCCCCAGAAATAAAGACTTGTTTTCAATTACTTTCCATTATTTATTTTTACTGTTTTTCCAAAATCTAAGTTTGAAAGTAGAATGTTTGTGTCTCTGGTGTTTGGAAGCTCATTTATTCAGGTGCAGACTCTAAACTGTTACAATTTTGCAGCATTTAGTTGATACATTTCTCAGCAGTATCTCTGGAGTATTAGCAACCATTGTATCAATTCTAAGGGTATGGGGCAGACGAGCAGATTCAGGGAGATTTAGTCGCAGGCGACTAATCACCTCTTCGCCTGTGGACAATCTCCCTGAACTGCTTTCTAACTGCCTTCCATTTCTATCGAAGCGCCGCAAGTGAATTAGCGCAGGCGATTCCTCATTGAAGCACATGGAAGCCAGGAAGAAGGAAGTTCGGGGAGATTGTCACCGGGCGGAAGAGGCGATTTGTTGCCTGGTGACTAAATCTCCCCAAATCTGCTTGTCTGCCCCATACCCTTGCAGCTGCCTGTAATGAAATCCAGGGATTCTGCTCTGCAGGGACAAAGATAAGAAATGTATCCATTAAATGTATCAATTTAGAACAGTTTGGGGGGATCGGCGACCCCCCCCCGAGCTGCTTTAGAAGGTGAATAATGACACTTTACACTTCAATATTACAAAAAAGGTTACAAATAGAAAGTAATTGGAAAAAGTAATTCTTTCTGGTGATCTATCTGAAACCAACTAGTTGTTTGAAGGTGAACAACCCCTTTAAGGTAGCTACAGATGCAGCCACTTGGATTTGTGTGTTAAATGTGTTTTTACTCAGGATTAATTGAAGAAACTGTGTTATCTTAACTCATTTAATGCATTTAACCTTTTCATTAGCATACCAAAGCACCATTGTTTTCAATGGTGAAATCTTTAATTGGATGGGATGCTGTGACACAATATTCTGTGTTAAGTGGGATAAATGTGATATCTTGGTTTAGTTATTCTGTGTCAAACACACAATCCAAAGTGGCTTCATCTGAAAATAAATGGTGAGCAAATAAATAGCCTTAAAGGGCAAGGAAAGTGTAAAATAGAATAAGGCTAGAAATGCTGTATTTTGTATACTAAACATAAACATGAACTTACTGCGCCACAATCCTAATCAAACAAATTATTTATGCTTTCAAAGTTAGCCACAGGGGGCCGCCATCTTGTAACTTTGCTAAAAATATTTGCCTGCCTCTGGCCCTGCACATGCTCAGTGTGATCTGTGCTGCTTAGGGATCGTCATAAATGATCAAAAAACAAAGCTGTTTGAGTTCTGCATGGCTGGTAAGTAAGGCAGGGGCTCCCTCTGCTGTTCATAAGTATGATTGTTTCCCTGTCAGAAGTTAGGGACTGTCTAACAATTCCTATGTTTTCCTAATTTCACTGCATACAGTCAGGTTTCTTATAAAAACGGTACACATTTTTTAATTAAAGTATAATGGAGATATATTTCTTTTTCATTAAAGAAAAGTAAAAATGGGATTTTATTTCTTTGCCTTTCCTTGCCCTTTAATAATTATAAACATAAATATCTCTTGATGCATATTTGTTATGCATATTTGTTACGTGGTAAATAGATACTGGCTGATTTAAAGGAGGTCTTAGTATTCTGAGCTCTAGCCCCCTGCCCCCCCACTGAATCCTTAATTTATAATGTAAATTGCAAGTAGCAATTAAGGATTCAGACAAATCTTTTCCATGATGGATTAAAGGTTATAAAATTCCACCAAGGTAATTAATCTGCCCTACAGGCTTTATTGTTTAAATGGGTTTAAAGGGTTTTTTTGGCTGCTGGGGTCGGAGACCCCTATTTCAACAATGGAAAAAGTCAGAAGAAAAAGACAAATAATTAAAAAATAATGCAACTGGCTATTCTATAACATACTAAAAGTTAACATAAAGGTGTCTAGACTATAAAAACATGACATAAATTGTCAATTTGAAATTTTTTGGAGTTTCTATGGAGAAACAATGTTGTGTACATTTAAAATGTACACTGCATAAATCATATTTTTCATCTCTGGCGTAGGTGGAATTCAATTACCAGTTATTCCCACTAACTTCAGTTTAGTGCATCATAGTATTTACTGCAAAAACCATGCATAATCATTTCAGCATTACTGTAGGCAAGAGCTTTCTGAATAATACATTCATAATTTCTACTTTGCAGAGCACAATTTTATTATTGCTTGGATGCTTTGCATTTGTTCTCTTAGTTCTTTGCCGCCAGAAAATGTATAATATCGACTTGAATGTGAATATTCCAGGTTTCCAAAGTAAAAGATCAACCCACAATCGGTACTTGCTATACCTTTTATATATTTTTCCTTATAAGAAAACTATAATGTAAACGTGAAGCCCTAATGAAGACAAGATGTTGGAGCCAGAATAAACAATGAAGTAAACATTTTCCCAAATTTTAACATGCCACGGTGAATATGCCTAACCACTAAGTTTCTACGTGTGGCCTATGACTTCATAGGGGACAATCCAATATGTAGGATATGATCAGTTTATTGACAGCTCATTTTCACCAGGAAATTTGTGTAAGGACTCTCTCTATGACACTGACTGAGGTCTCATGGAACATACAAAAGCACAAAATAAACATAAATATTTGTTGCAGGATGTAGACACTGCTTGTGCTTTTGATATAGGAAGTCATGATCCTGCTAGCTATATCAAATATACAGGTAACTTGTGCTGTACTTGTAATAGTAACATTGATTCACATCAAGGTCACTATTATAAGTATATAGATGAGTGCTGGAATTACCTTCTGCAAGAATTTGAGGTGTGACAGAGAGAACACACAGCGTAACTTGCAAATAAGGTAATACAAAAGCATCTCAGATCTTCTGATCTTTCTGTTCTTCAGTTTGTTAATTTAGGATGTTTTTTTGATCTGTTTATCTCTGTCTCGATTCACTGTATTTTTGAACGATTTGATAGATGGCAACACTGACTGACTTCAAAGGAAACAATTTGCCCTTGGATACATTTAAGAGACTTTTTTGGACACATTTGAAAATCAGGATGTAATTTATTTGTAACACTATTGCTAATCCTCACTTGCAATTTTTTCAGTCAGGATTTTAACCTGTTTATTGAATGGACTGGGGAACAAATGTTATTGATGGACACTGTTGGTCCCAAACACTGTTTCCCCTCCCACAATTAACACTATTTAACACTGAACAGTATGTTGTTGTATAGGCTTGATAAAGTGTCCTGTGAGGCCCGAAACATTGCCACTTTTTTTGTCTGCACATATGTGTTGAGCCAATAAAAAATCACTTGCTTAGAAGTACTCCAGTGTGCTGCAGTAAATTGAATTGTCTTAAACTGTTTATAAGTATAGGCCCCGCATCCGCAGTTTGCTGTCCATCTAAACTCAATCCTCCGGACAGCTAAACAGCAGAAGGTATTTTTAGCACATCTTTTGTTGATTTACCTTTGTCTTTGTTTTTCTCCTTTCCTAATGAGTCCAGTTTCTTCCGCAAAGACTTTTTCCTCTTCTGTCCATCTGCAAACACATTGAATTCTATTTAGCATTGTTGCAAACAGAAGTACGTGATGTTATATAGTTAGGTATTTGTATATGTATTTGTGTGTATATACTATGTTAACATTTTATGAATAAATATGCCTTTTTAAAACATTCTGATACATACAATAGTTAATTAGGGCTGTATAATAGTTAATTAGGGTTGAAAGAGCTAATATTCAAGCTTATATGTATATATATTGAATATTGTTCTTGTACAAATAGTCATTCAATCCTCTGAAGGCATTAACAGAATCAGCCATTGCAACATCAACCAACAGGGCATTCCAAAACCTCACTGTCCTCACTGTGAAGAACCATTTGCACTGATTTGAGCAGTAATTCTGTTTGTCAAGTCTAAAAGGATGGCCTATTGTTTTTGTGAAATAAGGTCCCCTGCTATCTGTCTATAATGTCCTTTAATGTACTTGTACAGAGTAAACATGTCCCTTGATTTTTTCTTAAAGGAAAATTCAACCTTAAAGTAAAAAAAATCTATGTAGGGTAGGGGTTTTTTTACACTAAGGTTGACTTATTCTTTAAGAAAAAAATCTTGCTAGTGACATGATTACTCTGTATATGTACATTTAAGGACATTATAGACAGATAGCAGGGGACCTTATTTTTTGCCCAGGGTAACAGCTAGGCTGGGGGGCAGTGGCGTAACTAGGGAGGAAGCAGACCCCGCAGCTGCGGGGGGGCCCGGGAGGA
>CM044433.1:105159071-105182778 GCA_024363595.1 Xenopus borealis | reverse complement strand
AATACACTATGTGAAAGTTCAAGAAATCAGATTTTTAAAACAGTTAGAATTGTTTGTATACTGTAAATCATCAGCTCACTATACCTTTGGCAGGCATCTTGGATTTCACTGACTCCTCCTACCTATATCTTCACAGCCAACTGCAGCTCTGAAATCTCACACATGCCCAGTTGAAATTCCATGCTTGCCTAATAAACCTTCTAAGCTATTTTCAAATCTGCCAAACTTCTGTGTTAGTGCTGCCACCTTCTGGAAGTTGCTGTTGCCCTTCATTTGCATAATGACATCACTAGCAGGGGATAAGACAGGGAAATCCTGTGATACTTCTAGAGTTTACTAGGCATTCTGGGTAGAATACTCAGGACTTTGCATGTTTTAGTCATTTATAGTCACTGTATGGACTCCCTCAGTGAAAGAAGTAAGGGATTTTTTTAAAACCTGCAGTTTTTTTTTTTTTTTTTCAAAAAAACTATATATGTAGTTTGATTAAATGTGTTTAGGTTGTACTGGTAAGATTGTTATGTGTTTGATTTTGGCTTTGATAGGTGTCCTATACGGACCGGTGCTCAAAACTGTGCTATATGATTAAAGTAAGGTCCTACTATCCATAAAGAGTCAAAATCATGTTTTCATACCTCAGGTAACTGACTGGAATAAAAAAGGATGGAGAAACCTGATTTTGACAAACAGTATCAGTTACCTAACCTACACATGCACCATAAATTATTTCAAGTATTTCAATAATTTCATAACACGGTATATGCCCCTCTAAAGTAAATTTCATAAATATTTTATGTTCAAATTTTTACATGGAATCTGGATAAATTTCACACTGTATAAACAATGTTACAATCAACAATGTAAGTTGTGACTTCTCCAGTACTGCGGTATCAAAGTAATGTAAAACATACTGAAAGTCCATTTATTTTTGATGGAATTTAGTAAATTCTCAAAAAAATGTTTGCTTTTAGCATTAAAAAACCCATAAAGTTTAGGCTCTTAGAATATTCTGACCACACGACTCATTGTGTAGTTACATTTGATTTTCTTTGTCTTGTTGTGGGATCAACAGTAAAAAAGTAATCCAAATAACAGCAATTAATTGTACACTATTGTGTTATTTTATCTTAATGAATTCAGTGGAAGACACATACACTGTATGTTTGCCTATTTTTTTATCTCACTGGTTTATTAGATGAGGTCAACAAAAGTAACTTTAAATGCCTTTCTGTCACATGAGAAAAATCTTGCCATCAATTGGTCAAGTTAATAAAGTAAGCGTGCCCACAAAGAAAAATAAGGTTCCTACGTTTCATCCCACCTTTGAACCTTTATCAAGGATGAAGGAGCATCCTTGATAAAGGCCCAAAAGTGGTCTGAAACATTGGACACAAATGTTCATGCTAATAAACATAATTTTATTCACTTTAAACGGAGTGCAAAAGTAATATAAAATATAAAATTCAATGAACATGTTTTACGAAGACTAGCAGAGTTCACCCTTTCTCTTTAAACAAAGCCTGTGCTTACTGTTTGCTTCACACTTTCCTTTTCTGCATATTTAACTTTATACAAAAGAAAAGGAGGTGCTATATTTCTTGTCTTCCACTAAATTTACTATTCTACTTTCATTGCATGTTTTAACTTGCTTATATGGATCTTTGCATCAACATTTACTGTCTCTGAGACAAAGACAGGACAATTGCCAACCCCCAAATCAAACTAGGGTATGAAAAGACTAGATATGATAATTATAATGGACCTCACTGAAAATAATTCCTTTATAAACTAAAGGGTTATTAATTAAAGTCTGAATGCCAAAAATGACTATAAAATATGAGAAATATAGTGAGAAAAAAACTAGCATTTTTAGTGATTTATTTTACACCGAGGTAAAAGGTCAGAATCCAAAAATCCGGCATCTTAGACCTGCCGAGGTTGTATATAAGTCAATGGGAAAAGTCTCGGAGATATCCTGATCTATACTGGGTTTCGTGCAAAAATCCAAAGATTTCCGGTTTTGGTGTTTTTGGGCAGAAAATCCATATAATTCATACGAACTGAATTTTTGTATGATTTTCACAATTTTTTTTGTATTGATAAATAAGGGGAGATAACCCGGGTGGCTATGATTGGAGTATATTTCAGAAAATAAAGAGATACATTCAAATTTGGATAAATGCCCCCCCCCTATTTTGCCCCCTGCATAAGGGGAGACTCCCAATAATCTGGCATCCCTTAAATGGGTTGAAAACTGGAAAGAGACAGGAAAAAAAAGGTAAACAATTAAAAAACTATAAAAAATAAATATCTAAAGCCATCTGAAAAGTTGCTAAGACGTAGCCATTCATACTAAACATATGAAAAGTTAACTTAAAGGTGACCCTCCCCCTTTAAAATAAGTATAGACAACACAAACCACAGCCCCACTTGTAATGTGCTTCAAGGAACTTAGTAAGCAAGGTCAGAATCCAAATAACCAAGACTGATCAGTGTACAGGTAGAACTAGGGGTAGTCAGCATAGGTACCTGCCTTGGTGGCAACTATTCTTCTCTATTGGATAACATGGAGTCTATGGGAGAGGGCCCCACTGTAATTCAGAGCTTTCTAGATATCAGGTTTCCAGATAATTGATCCCATACCTGTATTACAGATAGAGGTAATGGTGTGGTGGTACCTGCCTGGATGCCAAGGTGTCTTATCTCGGCTCTGGTAAATAGACCTTTTGCTAAATGATGTAAGCCTGGTAACCAGTAGGTGGATTAATTTACCAAACGACTATCTTGAAAAGATTGTAGTTTCTTATAAAAAGTGTATTGC
Organism: Xenopus borealis; assembly: GCA_024363595.1. Lineage (NCBI taxonomy): Eukaryota > Metazoa > Chordata > Amphibia > Anura > Pipidae > Xenopus > Xenopus borealis. The sequence goes on along the minus strand of CM044433.1, from coordinate 105,179,957 downwards.
CGCATATTTATTTAGCACATCTATTTTAACAATAGTTGAACTGAAATTAATCTCATAAAAAAGAACAAATATAACTCTAGCATATAACAATAAAGATAGGTCTTGATGGGCATTCATGAATGGTGCATAAATCTCCTGTTAACCAAAGACCTGATATATAAACTGGTGCAATCATCTACTGGAAAGCAAAATGTTTACCACAATGATTAGGTGTCCTCGATCAACAAAATCAGTTTTGTTACGATAGCATTCATAAAATAGCTTTTAATATTTTGTTTTTAGTGTTGAATCTGTTTGTGTTACTGCTTACATTTCCAAAGGGTATTTATTTTCTCCATTCCATTCGTCAGCCGTGTGTATCCTGGCAGCCGTGCAGAAATATCTAATTACGTTGTTTTGGGCTTTTGGTAGTCCCTAGTTCAGTCACAGTTCAGTGGGCATACTCATGGCGTGAACGTCAGATTTGTGTTGAGTACTTTTTGTACATTTCTGTAGAACTTTCTTCGTACATGGAGCACGACGACAAGAGATATGTTTGAATGAGCCAGAATCACTGCAATTACTTAAGCCAAACAATTTACTATTTGGAAGCAAGTGTGTTTTTACTAGCAACATGGCGAGATGTTTTCAATTAGCAGTAGATACCATAAATGAGACATTTACCTACATACATACTGAACACTTTCCTCAATTATTTGTCCATCAAATTCACTTTATAGGATATTTACTGTACTCCTATTTAAAGTGGACCCGTCACCCCAAAAATATATTCAAAATCATATTTTATCACTTTAGTCAAGTAAAATGAACATTTATTACACTATATAAATTATTTTAATCTTGTTTTCTTTAGTCTGGGAATTCATAATTATAGCAAGCAGGCAGGAGCCATTTTGTGGACACTGTTATAAAGACAAGCCTTGTATCATCTCAGAATCTTGTTTGTGCACCAGAATGGGGGACCTGATGTCTATCCCCATGTCCTGGCTACACAATTAAATGGTTAAGAGAACTGGGGGAATGTGTGGGGAGCAGTGACATCTAGGAAGTGCTGAATGGAAAGTGAAAGTAATTATCTGCCCCGCCTCTATGCCTAAGGCATAGAGGAGTGACAGACAATATTTGAGTGACAGCTGAGATTTTTAAATGAGCTTAAAACAGCTATGAATGCTTTGATAAAAATTTGAAATTGGATTTCATGTTTAATTTGAAAAGGACTTTTATTATACAGATTTTTGTGTCTGGGTGACAGGTCCACTTTAAAGGGCAACTATCACTAAAAATTGTTTCCCCCACTGGAGGTGTGGGTTAATAGAGACGCACTCCACAGGTCTGGGCACTTGCTCATGCATGTGCCCCAACATGGCTATCCGTACCAGTGTTGTTAGTGGGGTACGGCAGGGCTCTATACTGGGTCCCTTGCTTTTCAACTTGTTTATTAATGACCTGGATGTGGGCATTGAAAGTACGGTTTCTATTTTTGCAGATGATACTAAATTGTGCAGAGCTATAGGTTCCATGCAGGATGCTGCCAGTTTGCAGAGTGATTTGTCTAAGTTGGGAAACTGGGCAGCAAACTGGAAAATGAGGTTCAATGTTGATAAATGCAAGGTTATGCACTTTGGCAAAAATAATATAAATGCAAGTTATACACTAAATGGCAGTGTGTTGGTATAAAACAAAATTATACCTCTTTATAGATCCCTAGTAAGACCTCATCTGGAGTATGCAGTGCAGTTTTGGACTCCAGTCCTTAGGAGGGATGTAAATGAGCTGGAGAGAGTGCAGAGACGTGCAACTAAACTGGTTAGAGGGAGACTGTCCAGGTTGGGGTTGTTTTCTCTGGAAAAAAGGCGCTTGCGAGGGGACATGATTACACTTTACAAATATATTCAAGGACATTATAGACAAATATTAGGGGACCTTTTTACCCATAAAGAGGATCACCGCACCAGAGGCCACCCCTTTAGACTAGAAGAAAAGGACTTTCATTTGAAGCAGCGTAGGTGGTTCTTTACAGTCAGGACGGTGAGGTTGTGGAATGCACTGCCGGGTGATGTTGTGATGGCTCATTCTGCTGATGCTTTTAAGAGGGGTTTGGATGATTTTTTGGACAGACATAATATCAAAGGCTATTTTGATACTAAACTCTACAGTTAGTATAGCTATGGGCATATATGGTTTGTGTTTGAAAGAGTGGAGATGTGTGTGTGTGTATATGTATGCTGGGTTTTTAATTTGGAGGGGTTGAACTTGATGGACTCGGTCTTTTTTCAACCCGATGTAACTATGTAACTATGTACCAGGATTTCCCTTACCCTCACTGGCGTGGGGCAATGGTTTTTCCCTGACTTGCTCATTATGAGCATGTGTGTGCTCCAACATGGCCAACCATATCAGGATCTCCCTCTTCTCTTTTACTATGGCATTTTTAGTGAAAAGAGAACTATTGTTTCCCCCTAATGGCTCAGATGTAGCAAATAGGCACAGTTAGTATAATTACTACAGAATATGGATAATCTGCATTGTAACCCCTGCTGTGAAAGTCTAATCACTGTAGAAATGGCCAATAAAAACTGAAAAACTAACACTTCATTTACTCCAGACATTCCAGTAATATAGGGTTGCCACTTTTCCCTGGTGCTATCTTCAGGCGGGGTGGTGTCGTATCAGAATTGGGATAGTGATGTTGGCAAGGTGGGTGATCTGTCATGGGGTGAGACTACGATGGTGCGATCAATGACCAGCCATTCACTGCATCAATCTCAGGGAAACCCGGTCAAGAAGTTTCGACCCGGACAACCCTTCCCGAAAACCAGGCTGGTGACAATCCTACAGCGAGATCATTGAAAAATGTCCAATAAGCACCTTATCTCACTTTTACTTAAATTGTTCTTTTGCTGACACTTTTGCACACATTACATCTATATTTGCATTGTTACTACTTTTTCACAAACCCTATAGATTACTTAACTATGTCCAGACTCCTTTAATACTTTATCTACTGTTGATTAATTTGCACACTTCTAAAGGTTTACACATGTATATATCCAATTTCTGCCAATATATTGCACATTTCAAATGTTACATATTTGTTGTGTATTTTATGTGCCTTTTTGTGATCTGTACTAGCTGCAGCCACGTTGTCTTGTCTCCCTGTGTATTCGTTTACTGCTGAGATGACAAGAAAGTTTACTTTGAATTTATTAACTCCACACATGCCAAAATGGCCAATGAGCACCCCATTAACTCCAACATGCCTGTAAGATCAGTGGATAGATTGGAAGAATGATTTTATACTTGCACAAGCAGAATACCAGTAGCAAAATATCTCCCTGTCCTTGTGCTCCAACAGCTGCTTGGGAAACTCCAGGGCGCCATCAGGGGGGCCAGGGGGAACAAGTGTCCCTGGCCCGTGGCTGACCTATTCAAAGCTTTGCCTCACTTACGAAGTCCCGAAGAGGCAGAATGCGGAAGTGCCAAACATACGAAGTCCTGAAGTGACGGAAAGACCTGAAGTCACGAAAGGAGCCGACACTGAAGTCCTGAAGCAGCGAAAAGAAGCAAAGTCACTAAAGGAGCCGCAGGCGAATAAATTGTCGAAACGCCGGTAATGGGCGCCTGCGTCCAAAAACAGACGCCCACGTCCAAAACGTGACGCATCGACTTTTCGCAATACGACCCGGATTCGCCCATCACTGCACTGAAGTCCTGAAGCAGTGATAAGAAACAAAGTCACTAAAGGAGCCAACACTGAAGTCCTGAAGCAGCGAAAAGAAACAAAGTCATTAAAGGAGCTGACACTAAAGTCCTGAAGTGGCGAAGAGACCCGAAGTCACGAAAACAGCTATAATTGATGTCCTGAAGCCACAAGTTCAATTCTACTGACACTAATGTGTTTTTTTTTTTTATTCCCTCGCCACCAATGTTTTATTTTAATACTCTATAGGACCCTGCCACCAATTTTTTAGAAAAAAATATTTTATGGGTTCCCAATTTCTCTTTTAACTTGTATGGGGGGGGGGCGTGGTGCTGATGTGGAGTGGGTGGGATTAGGGGTGGTGCTTGGGAGCCAGGGTGGGCTGGGCCCAGGGGGGCCCAAACATTTTATTGTATGGGGCCCTGTGATTTCTAATGGTGGCCCTGGGGTACCCTCTCTCTTTCTCTCTCTGCCTGACTGCTTAATACACTGCTGAAAAATCCAAGATGGGCGTGAGTTCCATAGAGGAATGCACAACCCTTCGCAAAGAACAGAAGTAAGAGCAACAGGGTTGAGGAGAGCATCAATGGCAAGGAGAGTATGGAGGGAATTAATTTACATTTTTAAAAAAACCTTGTGGCACAGTGGGCTCCAGGCAGATGCCCCATTGGCCCTTTTAGTAAAGCAGCCCTGCAGAAGCCCCAGTGTGCCTTTCAGATCACTGCACTGCAAACCTAATTTCAACTATAAAGAGAAAAATTACTTAAATCACATATAAACTGATTTCATTACATATTTAAAATGAAATAATTTAAGAAAAACCTAAATGTTTATCAGGTAATTTTTTGGGATTTTTTTTGTCCCAATGCTTCTACATTTCCCCCGCCTCCCCCCTTCTGCTTAAAAGACTTCAAATTCTATTCCTGCTTTATATTTTCTGGCGTTGCTCCAACCACATGTCTCTATCCCTCTTTTGCTTGCCCTCTTCCTCCCTTTTTACAGACCAAACTTGATATTTGACATTCCACAGATTTACAATTTCCAGGCACCTTTATGTTTAAGTTCCAAAGAGTAAAATGTATTTTTCCCTTGATTTCCCTTCTATTTACAGCTTCTTTAACAGATCTAAAACAAAGGTTCTACTGTATTGACATCACTCCACTTTCCTAGTCTCTTCCCCCTTCTTTCCCTCTTTCTCAATTTCTAATGGTGTGCTTCTCCCATGGCCCTTATACCATTCCACACATCTACAATCTTTTCACCCCTACTAGTGTTTTGTCCCTTCACTTTTTCTACTCTTCTCTTTTTTTCTAATATCCTATTCTCCCTATATCATTTTCCTTTTTATATCACTAACAGTCTATCTTTTTTCCATTTGCCCCACAATACTGCTTTTTTTGTAACCCTTCCCATAGTAAGCATTGAATACCATTCCTTAATATTTCCAGCTGCCCAAAGCTCATGTTAAATTAAGCACAAACTACTTGGATCCACCCCCCAAGTGAAATTATTATCCAACATCATGTCTGAGCCTCCTGGTTGGCAAGTCCTACCAACTAATTAGAATGGATTTGCACATTTAAAAAAAAAAAAAATTCTCATAAAAAACTTAACACACCTGATGACAACCCTGAAATGCTCTGTTATGCCAAATACTGCTGATGATCCTATTTATATTCTTTTTCTATATTTTAATAAAGCAACAATTTGAATAACAGACCCAACTAGTGAATCGATAAATAACTGATGCAAAAGCCAGAAACACCAATGATAACAGATACCAAAATGCTATTATTAATACTGTGAAGGCTAGACAATACAAATTATCAGGAATATCTGGAAGGGACACAAAGTTCAATTATTAATTGGCTATATTATTGGTTATATTTAAGCCAGCTTGTATGCAGTGCAGTTTTGGACTCCAGTCCTTAAGGGGGATATAAATGAGCTGGAGAGAATGCAGAGACGTGCAACTAAACTGGTTAGAGGGATGGAAGACTTAAATTATGAGGAGAGACTGTCCAGGTTGAGGTTGTTTTCTCTGGAAAAAAGGTGCTTGCGAGGGGACATGATTACACTTTACAAATACATTAGAGGACATTATAGACAAATATCAGGGGACCTTTTTACTCATAAAGAGGATCATCGCACCAGAGGCCACCCCTTCAGACTAGGTCAGAGTAGGTTAGCTTACCGGGGTCGCTCAGGAAGCCACCAGCAGGTGCAAGGCCTGTATAGAAGTTCTAGGAGTGACAGGCAAGACCAGAAGCTGGAAGATGATTCATCATGGTCCTTATGGAGGTCGCACACTCAAGACAAGAGAGCAGGGCGGACTGGCCCAGCGGGAAGAAATCCGGTGAGCCCTGACCCTCATGGACCCTGGCCGGGCCAGACTCCCCTCTCTCCTATTTAAAAAAAAAAACGGCCTGCGCTGCTTTGCGCAATGTGTGGGGTCTCCGCGCATGCGCTGATGTCACGGCACCAGCGCATGAGCGGAGGTGCCGGCGTGGGTGCTGAACTAGTTAGTGATCAGTAGATCTCAAGACACTGTCAACAAAAAGCTTGTCTAAATCACTGATCTATTTCATGCTTTTCATTCAGATGTTTATTATGTTACGGTTACATAGAAATAGTTGTTTATTAAATATAGCAATATAAATTCTCAATATAATAATTAAGTAATATTTTCCAAGGAACAGAACACTAACAATGCTAGTATGGATGTAGATCATAATGGGACAACATCACTAAAAGTAGACCTCACATTAGTAAAGTATGGGCACTCCTGATATATATAATATATATTATATAATATTTTCAAGCCATAACATCATTGATAAAATCATCCAAAACCTGGCCTGGCTGTGTATGGAGCCCTTGTAAAATGATTCTACTTCTAAAATAAATATGTTGTTACAAAAATACATACCATTATCAGCAGATTCCAATAATGAAATTAGTAAATCATGAATGAAACTTTGTTTAATACCTGGAGTCACAATGTTTGAAAAATGTGTATAAACCCCATTGTGTATGTACATACTGTTATTTACACTTTAAAACCCCAGGCATCAGTTAGATGAATGTATGTCGTAATAGTTTAAACATCTAAATGCCAAGTTTATTTTAATTCATTGGAGAAGTCAGCATTAAAAATATCACAGTGGTGGTGCTAAATTGGGCCAGAGAGTCACACTTTCATTCTGATGTGGTTTTCCAGACGCAGAACCAATTTCTTTCCAGAAATACTTCTATTTGGTCAACATTTTTAAAACATCCAGGTTACATAGACATAGAAGGTGGTAACAGTTTCCTTTATGAAAGATGGGGCAATGTACAAAAATGGATGCAAACCATTTTTTTCCCTGCTTCTTTCATCCCAGGGCTCATGCCACCAGCAGGGGAACAGTAGAATGGCTAAATATCAATTCCTTTGGAACTCTCCCTAACCTGATCATTTAGATGCTCACGTTAGGCCGTGGGATTCAAGGTGGTGGGGAGCTCTGTACTTACCTTACTACCTACCTCTGACAAACATTAAGTACAGGGCTCCCTTGCATCTAACAGTGCTGTGCTCTGCACCATTTATACCTAATGCCCCAAGAACTGAACATGCACATATTCAAAGTATATTAATTATATGAACAGTCTCTAGTATGATGAATAAGTCTTTAAGGGCATCATAAACAATAATTTATATTACTTTTGGTGTGTTCCATTGGTGTACTTTCTTCCAAGATTATTCATCCAACGCAGCATATATATATGTTTTACTTGCACAACTTACTGTTGTGATACAAAGCCTATGGGAACGGACATATTTTGGGAAGTCAAGAGCATTTCATCTGACCCTCAGCCTGTAATTCTAAAAAAAAAAAAACAGTGGGAAACTATATTGCCTTACCTAAGCTGTTAGTTATAGCCAGTTCTTGGATTCATGGAGGTGAATTTTTCATTTACAGTTTTTCAATAAAGCATGATTCAAAGTATTTTGGCAGATATTCTTAAAATATTAATGGGAAATTGTTACACTACTTTGAATACATTTATGCTGGTATGGTATCCACTATCCAAACACCAGTTCAAAATGCATGGTATTTTAGAAAGGTCATCTCCTATGGAGATGTGTGATAATAGAACAATACCTTGCACTTGATGGTATCTAAGCTGCATGTATCCATATTGATGGCAAAACAATCCTATTGTGTTGATTTTTTGTTTCAATATTTTTTTAGTAGGCTTAAAGGGCACCTATTGGTTAAAAATGCTATCCCCAACCAAAGGTGCAGGCTGGTAGACCCCGCATTCCGGTTGGAGATAACTGTAGTTTTTTTTTTTTAAATTGCCCCCCACCAGCGCTATTCTATTCACACAGGGAGGGCGTTCTCCAGCAGCCATATCCGCTCACTCACATGTGCATAATGAAGGCAGCTTTTCATTATGCGCATGCCCATGACGTCACACATGCGTGTAATGCGCATGCGAGTGAGCGGACATGGCTGCTCGCACTGGGAGCTCCCTCCCTGTGCGAGTAACATAGCGCTGATGGGGGGCATTAAAAAAAAAAAAAACTACTGTTATCCCCAACCGAAATGCGGGCTCTACCAGCCAGCACCTTTGGTTTGGGATAGCATTTTTAACCAACAGATGCCCTTTAAGGTATGGTCTTTAAGGTCATCATAAAGAATGATTTATACTACTATTGGTGTGTTCATTCTGTTATTTGGAAAAGTTCCATAAGATGTATATGCAAGTGTTAAAGGGCAACTAAAGTCTAAAACAGAATAATGTTAGACATGCTGTTTTTGTACACTAAACATAAACATGAACTTACTGCACCAGATGCCAAATTAAACAAATGATTGTAGCTTTGTTAGACATCTCTGCAATATCAAGACTCCGCACATGCTCAGTGTAGTCTGGGCTTCAGTTGGGGGGTTAAGCTTAGGGATCGTCATAAATGATCAAAACAGCACAATTCAAATAATATCTGCCACAGAAGCTGATACAGCAAGACTGATTAATAATCAGAATCAGGTCCGTGAATGCAAATCTCTACATGATCGCCGGCTGCTTTACAAGGAAACAAACAAAGCTGCTTGAAGTCAGAGAAGTAAGGTGGGGGGGCTCCCCCCTCCCATTTGAAAGTAAAATAATTTACCTGCAGAGCAGTTAGGGACCATCTGAAGTTCCCTATCCACAGCTGTCAGAGCAAGTAAAACGAAGGGTGGATTTCACTGCATACAGTCAGGTTTGTTATAAAAATGGTAGACATTTTTTTTAATTAACGTATTTGTAGATATATTTGTAAAAATGGGATTTTATTTTGTTGCCTTTACATCCCCTTTAAAATATCCCCAGTATGAAAGTTGCTAATAATTGTTGCACTTTGCACAACCAAACACATTTCTTACACGGATTATTTTTATACTGATTAACACCCTTCCTATGTAGAGTCTACCAGCTATAGGTATAGTATGCTAGATGGAATGGAAAGATGTCATATGGAATGGAGGATGTCAATGGAAGGAACTTTGTTCTTCACTACATCCTTCCTGGTAAAAAAACATTTTTAAAAAGCAATATATTATGTTATAAATGATCATCATACATGTACGTTAAACAGATCATTTGTCTGACTTCCTTTGTATCCCCCTGTATCCCTCTTTTGTTTTTCTGTATCATGAGTTATTTCTTTTGGAAAAATATTTGGAAATGTAATCAATAAATGCATTGTCAGACTGGGATGCCAGGGGCCCACCAGAAAACCTTAGACCATGGGCCCACCAGAAAACTTTAGTCTGTGGGCCCACTTTCCAAACTTTTCCTCCTCTCCTCACTCAACCTTTTCATTCTCCTAGTCTTTTATATCTACTTACTATATTCTTCTATTATTAAGCACTTTTCCCTATAAAGAAATAGGGAATGACCATGAAATAGGTTAAATTGTTATAAGCAAGAGGCCCACTGACACCTGGTATCCCAGTGGGCCAGTCCGACACTGAATAAATGTAATTAAAAAAAAAAAAAATTTGAGGAAAAAAATACATGATTATCATTTCTATCTTTTAAGGTGGTACTAGGTACATTTAATGCATTGCACAGTGAGATTCCCAGTAAAAGTGATTCCTTCTTAATAAAATCAGCAATTTCTTAATATATTCTATGACTTGAACGTTTATGTAGTTTAACTTTTACAAAACTTCTAAGCTAGGAAGATAATTCAGTCTGTACTCAATTCCCACTGGAGAGCCAGAGAATCAGCTTAAAGGTTATACAAGATGCAAAATAATAGCATGAAGTTTAAGCCTCATATTCAGTGATCTAAGATGAGTTTGAAAAGTTATGATAATATTCAGTTGGGAAATCTTAGCATTAGCTTTGGCTTACCGAGAAGACACATTTGAATAACTGTTTATGGAGCTGAAATGTATCCTAGCAAGAAAATTACACATGCATTTACTCCAAAAATTCACCCTCAGAATGCTGTATGTTTGTTTTGATAACTTACAGTACATATACAGTAACTCGAGCAACTTTGACATCTGCCCTGCACACTTTGCTAAGACTTCCAAGGTTGCATTTTCGTTTCACACTGTGATGCTTTAATACAGATACATTTGAAACATTACCCTACCACATATACATAGCAAGTGGCACTACCAGAGCTTTGACAATTATATGCACGACCTAGCCTCTAATAATACACCTATCTATGGGACAATAATGCCTAGTTCTAACTAAATATCACACACAAAGGCTGTTATGTTTCTAGTAATAATTGTATTTTTTTTAATACAGGTATCAGATGCGTTATCCAGAAACTCGTCCACAAATCTCTGATTAACAGGAAGGTCATCTCCTGTAGACTCTACTTTAAGCTAATAATTCTGTTTAAAAATGATTTCCCTTTTCTCTGTAATAATAAAACAGTAGCTTGTACTTGATGGCAACTAAGCTGCATGAATAAATATTCATGGCAAAACAAACCCTATTGCATTTATTTTATGTTTACACAATTTTTAAGGTATGCAGATCCAAATCTTAAAGGAGAAACAAACCCATAATAAAAACTCTACCCACCTACCCTGCATAGACCCCCTCTTGCTCCTCCCCCCAGCCTATCTGCCCCCCCCCTAAGCCCTTATTTACCCCTCCCTGCAGATTCTGTCCAGCAGAGTTAACGGCAGCCATTTTGTTCTCTTTGGTAATCTTTGGAATAAGACTGGCGTATTGGAGCATTCACAGTTGGAGCAATTTCCTGGTTCCAAAACTCATGAAAACTGCTGAAGCGAAGTCTCATTCTGAAGATTCCTGAAGTGGTTGAAGATGGTGCCCATGAACTACGCTGGACAGAACCTGCACAAAGGGGTTAGTAAAGAGTTTGGGGCATTTGCCCGGGCGCAGCTAGTCTGGGGGGGAGGAGGGGGGTCTATGAAGGGTAACGGGTTGGGTTTTTTTTATTACAGGTTTGTTTCTCCTTTAAGGTATGGAGATTACAGAAAGATAACTTATCTGGAAAACCCCAGTTCCAAAGTATTACATCCTATACCTGTATCAAGCTAGTTCACCAAGAGCTGTCATTTTATAGGAAGGTTATTGGAGTGCTCTGGTGAATAAAAGCACATTAATATAACTGTCAAAAAGCACCACAAATTAAAAAATAAACAATGACCTTAGTTATGAAATCAAGCTAAGTTTTCTTCCAAGATTATTCATCCAATGAAGCATAGTTCTGTTTTACTTGCACAATTTACTGTTTTGATACAAAATCTAAGGAATTGGACTCATTTTGGGAAGTCAAAGAGCATTTCATTTGACCCTATGATTTTGGCAGATACCACTCAAATATTATTAAGAAATTGTTCTTGATAGAATCGTCTCTATACAAAAGAAGGTTAGGGCCATTGAACATGAATGTTTTCAGTAACTAAATGGGAAGTAGCACAGGCTGCTAACTCCTAGCAGAGATGAAAACATGCTGACACTCTGTTCAAGCAATGAAGAGCAGCAATGTTGTATATATGTGCCCTAATGCTTTCATAAGGAATAAAATCTAAGACTTCTTAGAAGACTTATTTTACAGAAAATGATACATATATAAATGCTTTCAAAACTAACAACTGGAAAGTATTAAGCTTTACCCCATTTTCCGAGAGACTGTAACCATGGTGACACAATCTAGGTATAAGTATATACTGCGTATTTTGGCACATTTGCTGCTCTGCACGTGGATAATTACTGCTGATATCAGGGAGCTTTACACAGTTCCTAGAACATAGCTAGGTTTGAAGTTAAGAGATTGCTTTGACATCATTAAATGTTCCAAATGGGAGTAAATGGATACTTCTGTGATCATATTTCTTGTAAAGTGCTATAAAAGCAGAAAAAGAGAGAAAGGAATGGCTATAAACCACACAATCAGAGGCAGCAGCTCCAGTAGAACATGGTAGGCAGCATGCTCTTGGAAAGGTGCTTACATGTTAATAAACTCTGTGCAAATGAGAGGGCTAAAAATGCAAAGTATGTTCAAGGTGTTTCCTTTTGTGACTAACTGAAAAAATATATTTTGCAAGCATTCAGGATGTTGTGAATCCTTTGTCAGGCTCACGGTTACAGATAAAGTAAGTCATATATGTACAGGAAGTGGTCCTGAAAAAATGTTTAAGATGCAAAAAAAATGGGGTAATTTGATTCTGAAAATAGTAAAATGGCACCTTTTAGTTTCTTCTGTTGAAGAGTGATGTAAAGTACAAGTGTGTGATGTCACACTTCCAGTCAGATCAAGATCATGGCATTAGTCATCAGTGACCAGCCAGATGGGATTGTGGTGGATCCCACAATTAGGACTTGTATCCAACTTCAGAATAAGTCAGTACACAATACCACCACATAACAATATCTGTGGGCACTCATATTTGATATACATCAGTTAGTCTGACTACTGATGGCTATAATCTTGTTGAGAACAAAACAGAAAGAGCTTGGGTCTCACCAAAATAATTTATTGCCCCATACACATCCAGTGGTGCATTAATGAGGACATTCAGCAGCATGGAACTAGCCTGCCTGGTTATGCCTCTCTGTGGGTCAACCTTACCACCAATTGACGATACCCATCCCTGATTAACCAAAAACATGGCCATTCTGCAGAATTACCAACAACCGTACAGACCCCCTAATTTCACCAGGCCCCTGACAGGACTCCAGGCTGCACCATCATGGCATAACCAGTAATCTGTAAATCAGCAATCATCCATACAGGAATTGCATGAATGATATACAACATAGTACAGTGGTCCTCAAACTTGGCCCTCCAGCTGTTAAGGAACTACAAGTCCCACAATGCATTTGCCTGACTGTGGCTGTCAGACTCCATCATTGCATTATGGGACTTGAAGTTCCTTAACAGCTGGAGGGCCAAGTTTGAGGACCACTGACATAGTATGAATAAAGTAAAATCACAAAGTTACCTTTGGGAATGGTGATCTGACAGTTCAAATCATAATCTTGCTGCAGACGGTAAAAAGCAACTTCCTGTAGTCGCGCTCGCTCCAGTTCCGAGAGGCTTTGGATGGGAACAGATTTCAGACGGACGCTGCGCCCAGACATGCTTTTCCATGTAAAGTCACCCTAAAAAAGGAACACCAAACATAGGGAAGTTTAAAACAAGCACATTTTCCCCACATCAAATAAAGATGATTTACAGCTGCATATTATAATCTGGAATTCCTCACCATATAACATACATGCAACATGCTATTCATGCTAAATTAACTTAAAGGGGTGGTTCACCTTCAAGTTATATTTTAGTATATTGTAGAAGGGCCAGTTCTAAGAAACTTTTCAATTGGCCTTCATTATTTATTTTTATAGTTTTTTAATGATTTGCTATTTTCTTCTGTTTCTTTGCAGCTTTCAAATGGGGGTCACTGACGCCATCTAAAAACAAATGCTCTCTAAGGCTACAAATGTATTGTTATTGCTACTTTTTATTCCTCATATTTCTATTCAGGCCTCTCCTATTCATATTCCAGTCTCTTATTCAAATCAATGCAGGGTTGCTAGGGTAATTTGTACCCTAGAAACCAAATTGCTGACACTGCAAACTAGAGAACTGCTGAATAAAAAGCTAAATAACTACAAAACCACAAACAATAAAAAATGAAAACCAATTGCAAATTGTCTCAGAATATCACTCTCTACAATATACTAAAAGTTAACTCAAAGGTGAACACCCCCTTTAAAGGGGAACTATTTCTTTAAAAAAGGAGCTGTCTATAGTTCTATAAAAGTTTTCTCACTTTGATTATAGCTTATCACAGGATACCAATAACATTTACTCATGTGAACAATTACTTTTAATTAAATTAGTTAGCAACTATCAGATACGAAAGACTATGGCTCTTCACAGAAAGACTGCAAAGTACATACTGTACTCACATTTTTAAAGATATTTTGGATGCAAAGTGTAAATTGACCTAAGACACATTTGCTTTCTTTACCTTGATATACATAGACAATGTTTGTTTTAAAAATATACTTGAAACTCTAATGTAAGCAGTGAAAATGGACATTTGTTTAAGTGTTTATATATATTATAGCGTCTTGCCAAAAACTGGATTAAGAGGCGACCCACAATATATGAAATAATAACAGACATCAGCAAAATACATTCTACAAAATGGGGGTGGAGTGGCAGTTTAAGGGATGAACACATAAACACTGGAGTCTACACTGAAAGATGAAATTTCCTACAGTCCATGTAAAAATAACATTTTTAAGCTCTGGACATATTTTCATATCATAGGCCATATGAAAAAAAAAAAGTTCTTGGCTTCAAATATTGTGCTACATGAAACACGAGGTTTTATTTTCCTCTTTAGTGTACATTATGACCCATACCTGACACCAACCCGCCTCCCAAGACCCCGCCCCTAACCTTCTACTCGCTTCCATTTATATACCTGCCCCACTGTGACATTATGGAAGGAGCGGGGCATGCCGGCGTGTGTGTATTTAAATAAGGCTGTGGCCGGTGGAAGTGGGGTACTAGGAGCCGCAAAATTTGCGCCCGAGTTGACACAAACCCGAGGGCCCCCCGGGCTTCAGGTCAGCCAACACATCACTAGTGTATAAAGGCAAAATGGCAAACAGAGGTCTGTGCCCAGCACTCTGATAGTTACATATTAAATATAACCATAAACTGTGAACCAAACGAAAAATGCTGCAACTGTCGCAGCCCTCCGCTGGTCACCAGCAAACCAGTTCAGTGGGTCATTGGTGTGTTAGTAACTGTTTGAATTAAAACGTAACTTTTAATAACTGTGTCTCTAAAAACAAATAGCGCTCACTACAGACATTAAAAGTTACGTTTTAATTCAAACGGTTACTATCACACCAATGACCCACTGAACTGGTTTGCTGGTGACCAGCGGAGGGCTGCGACAGTTGCAGCATTTTTCGTTTGGTTCACAGTTTATGGTTATATTTACTTATTGTTTTTCAAACCTGCGGTGAGGTCCAGTGAATACGACGGACTATCTGGCTCCTCTCTATCTTTTTTGTTTCTAGTTACATATTAAACTTAGATGATTGCTCACATGGCTAATAAATATCATTGTAACATATTATTATTAAATGACCGATAGAATATGTTTGAATATCTCCCTAAATTCCCACATAGTTATTTACAATTCCACTAACTGAATACAGCAGTTGGCGGAAGGGTCATGTAGAAAGAAGAGTTTTATACCCTGTGGAGAGCTAAAGCATATCATTATGGTTTATTATGCTTATTTAGTAATTATGGTACACACATCCATAAAAAAATCGCAACATTGTGTGTGTGAAAGTGAGGAAGCAGCTATGATTCTCATTGTGTTTATAATGCAAGGGAAATTTCTATTTCCTATTTGGTGCCCCTCAGTTGACCAGTTCAACTCTTTTCCCCTGCCAACTGCCAGCTATTGTAGAACGGTAAAATCTGTGTCTTGTGACTAATGTATTTGCTACAATTTGTTTTGTGAATATATTAGATTTGCAGACAGGCACACATTTGTGTGAAGGCCAAAACAATCCAGGCCTAAGGCAGCAAAATTATGGGAGTGGCATGTCACACAGCCATCTGCTCCCTAACTGCCGTACATGCTGGGACTTAGGGGTCCGTTTACTAAAGTGCGAAAAATTTGAATTCAAGTTTCCGCATATTATCGCTGAGAATATTTTTCCGCCAGAATATTCGCAGCGACTAAGTTTACTAAACAGCGGTGCTCTCAGAAGTCATTGCGATCACTTGCGGTAACTACGTTAGCGAACCAGCTTACGTTAGCGCTAATTTTAGCGAGCTGCGAATTTTCTGGAGACAAATTATATTTGCAAATATTTATTCTAGAAAAGTCTTATTTTATGGCGTTAATAATGGCGTTATTTATGGCAATTTTTTTTTCTGTGACATTTATGGCCAGAAATGCATCTTCAAAACTCATAAACTTTATTGACTGATGAATATACCATCCAACAACATTACCAGAGTGACACCAATCAAACATGTATGCATCATATAAACCAATAATTCATCCATCCAGTCACAAACACTTCTGCCAATAGAATCATATGAACAAGAAATCATACCAGTTATCTCTTTGTATCATTTAAATGCACAGTTTAATGAGAATTAAACTCCCATTGAGAATTTTCTGGCCAAAAAATAAGTTAACGCCACTATATAGATGGCGGTAAAATTTTGTGAATATTCTGGCATTAATTTTGTCTTTCACACATTTCGCTGTTTAGTAAACCAGGCGTTAATGTGTATGTAGCATTATTTTCAGCGAATGCGATAACTGCCAAAAAAATATTCTTGCGCAAGAATATTTGCAAATTTATATTTACCGCAGGTTAATAAACTCGCGTGAAACATACCCTGCGTTAAATGTGTCTATATTTTGTGTGAAAATTTTTACCGCACTTTAGTAAACTGACCCCCAAATCACAATTGGATTTATTGATTTTCCCCATATTCCCCCACATTGACGCGTTTCGGTTCTCCTTGAAGCATCGTCAGTTATTTTTAATATTTTTCACTTTTTAAGACCTGAGTGCGGACACAGGTTTGCGATTATGCTACATTTTATTACTGCGCCAAGGCATTTGTTAACATGAGTTCCGGCAAATCTTGATCCTCTTGAACTCCGAGGTTACTTCTAATATCCTCATATTTTATAACAAGGGGTATTTCATTTATTATAATAAACACGTTTTAGTCGTGTGACAAAAATTATACCGTTTATAGCTGATGACAACACTACTCACTGTTTATAAGGATATAATTTGCAAGATATTCGTGGCTTTTGTTTATTATATAAAGTTGTGCTTGGAAGTTTACACACCCTGGCAGAATTTATGATTTCGTAACCATTTCTCAGAGAATATGAATGATAACACAATAAATGGTTTCATTCAACCACTAACCATGAGTGAAAGAAACATTTTTGTGCTATCATTTATATTCTCTGAAAAATTTACAAAGCAACCACACTCCACACGTCATCAATTTTAATTTAAAAAAAAATACCGGCTAATGCTGGGGTGCGGAAAAAAGGGTCAGGGAGCGACATAAAAGGCACGGGGAGCGATGTACAGGGGCGGAGTCATGGAAATGACATGCAAAAGGGGAGGGCCATGACGCTTAAAGGGGCAGAGGCACTGCAGCGTCGGGGAACAAATAAGTTTAAAGTGAAGGGCCAAGGGATTTTTGTAAGGGTATTACAAATTACCGGCAACTACATAGCTGGTAAATTTGTAATACCAGCCCTTGCAGGTATTTTACCGGCTAGGCCGGTAAAATACCGGCTGGGTGGCAACCCTAGGTGCCCACGACTTCGATCGTGGTCTACCAGTCAATCGCCGTGCTTTTCCTGGTAGACCGCGACCTGCCCGACATCTTGAACTGCACTTCCTGATTGTGACAACCAAAGTCTTGCGAGACGAGACTTTAGACACGCAACAGGCAGCTGTCTGACTGAGAGAGTATAATAGAGCGGGCAGGCAGAGCGCAGAGATTTTGATCAGCAAGCAGGATAGATACAGAAGGTAGGGCTAAACATCTAACTCGGACACAAAAGGGAGGTCTGACAACTACAAACATGGACACAGAAGGAGGGCTGACATCAACAAACAGGGACACAGAATGGGGGGCTGACAGCAACATGCATTGAGGGAAAGGGAAGGCTGAGCAGCAAACATGGAGGGAAAGGGAGTGTGTTTAAAGGGCAATGAAACCCCCCAGGCGCTAACTCCCCCCACCACCTCCCCCCCACCCCCTGGACTTCACAAAGTCTTCCAATTTCACGAAGAAAACGTAATCGGAAGACTTCGTGAACTTCAGGCTTATGCGCAGTAGGACGAACCGGCAAATTCTTGTTCGATCCAGGAAGAAGACGTTGAAGAAGAAGATGGATCCTGTGAACTACGCTGAAGGGCACCAAGAATTAGGGGTAAGTAGGGACTTAGGGGCAATAGGCTGAGGGGGGGAGGTAGCCCAGGGGGGGAGGTGGGAGGGGGGCCTACGGGGGGGGGTGGCGGGTTAGGGAGTTTGGGCAGTTTCATTGCCCTTTAAACTTTCATAAACAGGCAAATTTTGTAAAATGAATATGGTAATTAGGGGGTGTGGTAAAAAAATTTGCTGCGAGTTACCACGGTAGATCTCCTGATGGGGGCCAGGTGTCAAGTAGATCCCAATGTATAAAAGTCTGGGCACCCCTGGCATAATGTATAAGTTTACTATAATTCCTAAAATGATACATACTAGTCATGTGCGGGCCGGCCTGATACCCAAAAGTTCATGCTGACTTTGGTACACCATTTGCTGGTTGTGGTCAGGTTTGGGTTGAGCACTTCAGCCTGTTCTCCCTATTGACAACCTTATACTGCCCCCTTCCTGCTAAAGGTTCTATAGGTGGTCACTCGAGCAGGTTTGGGTTGGTTGTGGGCGGGTTGGGATGGAATTTTTCACAACCCACACATCCCTAATAGATACTCCTGTGACAGAGAACACATAATATGTTTAGAATGGTTGGTTGGGAGTTTGTTTAACGTTAGCCTTAAAGTAAACATGCATCTGCTGAAGATTTCAAAATGTAGTGTGTCTTCATTAAACCTGTTCTGCTTGTAACCCTTTTAAAATTAAAACAATGGAAAATGCCTAAATAAACACAAGAACACCTTAATTTAACACCCTTGTTACACAAAAGAGAATGAAAAACAAATATTGGTAGAAAAGGCATATTTTATATAGAGGCATAGGACCAGTTATCCAGAATGCTCTGGATCTGGGGTTTTCCGAGTAAGGGATATTTCAGTAATTCGGATCGTCTACTAGAAAATCACGTAAGCATTAAAAAAACGATATGCTTGTTTTGCTTCCAATAAGGAATAATTATATCCCATACCTGTACTAAATTTATTGCACCAGCCTAGAGGTTCTTAAACTGTATAACAGCAATAATCCAGGCCTTCAAAGTTGCGCACAGGAACTCCTCATTTTGGATTTTGTTAGGATTAGGAGTCGGCACAGATCATCAAGCAAAAAATAAGATTCAGAAATTAAATTTGGATGCCGGTTTCTTAAAATCTGAATTAATTATTAAATGTGTATATACATACAGTAAATAGTTGGTCCCTAAGATCAGGTAACTGAGCAGAATAGAGCCATTTCTGTGACTCAAGAGTAAATAAAATAGGGAGCTATTAGGGGCTTTGGATGCACAGATCTTCACTGCTAAAGGGATGTGGTGCCCTTAGGCTGCTACAGAACCCCAAAAATAACTTCTTTGTTAATCTTAAATTAACCTTTAAGGCCTCTGGTGAAAGAACAAGCCATACTATAAGCCTGGTCACTGCAGTTTACTATTTCAGACTGCCAGTCCTCGGAGTAGTTTCACATGCCTGCCCCTAAAAGTCTACACATAAAATCATCTCATCTTGAGCTCACACCAGAGCTGTGGAGTGGGAAGCAATTTTGGATATCTGGAGTAGGAGTTGCCAAAAAAGTATCAACTCCGACTTACTGTTACTTTAAAAACAGAGGAGTCGGAGTCAGAGGTACCATAAAATGAGGAGTCGGATTCAAAGGATCTATGTACCGACTCCACAAACCTAGTTCAAACAGTCCAGTCCTCAAGTATTCAGAACAGCAATCAGCATGTAGCACATTATGTTATCCCCTATTAGATGCCGTGACCCCACCAGTGAGACCAGTAGATCAATCACAAACATTAGACAGAATGTCAGAATTCTCAGTGTGAGACGTGCATTAGGGGCAGTGCAGTGGTGCTTGTTGCTTTAGGCAATTCATGTAGGAAAATGTGAAATGTATTCACGTTCCTGCATTTGCATTACCAGTTCAATGTGTGTAGAATACCAGAACCATTAGATCACATGGAGCTGAGATTGAATGCAGGTCCTTGGCTGGCTATCAATTGTTTATTCTAAGGTAAGGGAGAGAAGGAGACAATGCCTACCAATAAATGGCTCTGTTCTCTATCTCAGATATTTCATAAACACACACACACACACAGATACGTATACACACATATTAACTTACACTAACATCATTGAGGAGTTCATGGTTAATTCATTTAAGATATACTCAAGTGATAATTTTAACAGACCTTCCTGAAAGACTAACAAATAGTTGCTGGGATGGAATACAGGGCTGAATGCAATCATCATTAAATGGCCTTGTCCAACTAATTATAGAATAGGAGAGCCATAACTGGGTGGTGTGTATGATTGGTGTGTAGGCATGAGCGCATAAATGATCTGAACACTCTGTGCCAGTTATACATTAAAGGTGAACTGACTAACTGCTGCTGTTTGATGTGAATTATTTTGTGCCCTGTGCAGTATAACACCCTGAATCCCTCCTCTTCTAAGAACTGCACTGATAATGTTTCTGTGATCAGAAACCAAAAAGTAGCATATAAAATGAAACCTAAAAAATCTGCTAGAAAGCAGGATGTAATAGGGTAAAATGTTAATGGTTTAATATAAATGTAATAATAATATAAAAGTAATGGTTGATACATATATTTATGCAAAGAAAAACTGTCTAAAAAAAGTAAACCTAAGAAACTGTCTAAAAAAAGTAATTTTGTGCCAGATATAACTAATGACAATTTAAC
>CM044433.1:105070850-105155635 GCA_024363595.1 Xenopus borealis | reverse complement strand
CACTGCAGTTAAAAAACACTGCCTTGGAGCTGCTTTTGATTCATTTATTTTTGGAGGATACATATATTTATGTTGACCACTAGGGGGAGCTAGAAGATAACAGTTGTAAGGGAAAGCCCCCAGTGGGTGGAAAATAGTAAGTTATGTATATAAAATATATATATAAAATGTATATAAAGAAGGAAGTGATAGGAGAGATGCATCATGGGAACCAAGATGAGCAGTGAGACTGCAGCAGTAGAGTCAACTCTTGGAAGAGGTACTGAGTTTAGGTAGTGTGAGGCCTAGTGATGTAATAGTACACTCTAGGAAGTGTAAGAGAGCTAGGTAACTTGCATGGTCAGCTATGGGCCCAAGTAGGAGTTAGTGGTCATAGTTTTCCCAGCGGGAATCCTGCCAGCCAGGGTTTAAGAGGAAAGGCTGATCTAGTTTGAGATGGTCAGGATCCAAGAGGGGTGCCTGCGAGCGTGTGTGTCCCCTGGCAGTGAGCACTGTGAATGTACTTCTGTTCTGTTGAAGACGTGTTTGACTTCAACTCTATGCTTCATGTGTCTTAACTGGAGACTTTCCCCCACACTAAAGGTTGGTGGTAAAGGTATGGGACCTGTTATCCAGAATGCTTGGGACCTGGGGTTTTCAGGATAACAGATCTTTGGATATTAAATAAACCCAATAGACTGTTCTCCTTCCAATAAGGATTAATTATATCTTAGATTGGATCAAGTACAAGCTACTGTTTTATTATTACAGCGAAAAAAGGAAAT
Source organism: Xenopus borealis (assembly GCA_024363595.1). Classification (NCBI taxonomy): domain Eukaryota; kingdom Metazoa; phylum Chordata; class Amphibia; order Anura; family Pipidae; genus Xenopus; species Xenopus borealis. Next base: position 105,154,871 of record CM044433.1, on the reverse strand, counting down.
CATAATGGAGTCTATGGAAGATGACCTTTCTGTATTTCGAAGCTTTCTGGATAATGGGTTTCTGAATAAAGGATCCCATACCTGTACATTGTAGTGTCAATATGGGTACGTCACAGGAGATAGTTGCCCCTGTTACAAGTACATTGCACAATGAAACCCACAGTAAATATCTAATAGATGGCCATAAGATTAACTTTGTTTTATTTGCATAGTTGTTCCAATGACTATACTTGAATACAGTTCTGCTACTTCCATGACAAACAATTGTACTTATAATACACTATTCCTTAAGTTATATGTTTCACTGCCAGAAACCACCTGTTCTCAGTGAAAAACACAATATGAACAGCAGTTCTCAGCTAAATGGACCAGTACTGCTACACATTTCCCATTCAAGTCATTAGGAGGTGCCAGTGGCATTTTCAAGCACTTCTCTGCCAGTTTAAATATGCCAATACAGCATCCTGGGTGCAATTTTGATAAGTAACTCATGCTTTTGACTTAAACAATAGACATTACCAAGTATGTTTTAGTTAATGAATGTTTTTACGGTTTTGTTCTGAATTTTTTTTTTGTCTTGTATTCCCATCCCCTTCCCTTCTGGTTGACACTCAATAAATATACAGTACACTTTCAAAAAAAATGTCAGTTCAGAATATATCCCATGTGTAATCTATAACACAATTGCAATTGCAAAAACCACTGAGAACAGTGCAGGTTTTTTTTTGTTTTTTTACTGCAGTTTTCCAAGAATGACAGTTTCTACCCAAGGTTTTGAATTGAACACATTTGTAATTGCAGCTACACCATCAAAAAAACAAATACAAAATTCCACAGCTTTGTAAATATACAATCTTGTCCACAGCAAACTGCGATATAAATGCAGCAATGTAAACTGTAATTCTGCACTTGTTTTTAACAGACTTCAAGCTCTCCTTCAAAGTAAGATTGAAAGTATGTTTGAAAGACATGAAATGGTTCAGAAGTTTGGAATGCAGTGGTAGAATACTTTTAGAATGATGTCCTAGCCACTGTAAAGGCACCAAGAAAATGTACTACTGTCTTTAATATATAAATGTACTGAGCACTTTAATTAATTATGTTTTTGACCCTTTAAGAGGAAGTCAGCCTTTTGACTGCTATGGTGTTGCTCACTACTCGCCCTAACAGCATATCTCCCAAGCCAGAGTACGCTGCAACTTTTTAACTTCTGGGGAAATCTTTTTTAACAAAGACATTAAATAAAGTATTTGATGACGCAAATAGAAACATTTATAATAGGCACTGTCAAACTCGTGTTTATAACTGACCTATAACTGGTCATATTTGCCTTTCTCTAAACACAGAGAACACCAGACTTCTACTTTTCCATAGCAATATATTTATCAGTTTTACAGGAACAATTCCCTCCATCCTGAATACAACTGGCATTGTCAGTCCAAATACTACATTACAGGTCTTACATTTGTTAGAAAATGCAACTACCCGAGACTTTTCCAGATAAGGGAACTTTCTACAATTTGGATCACGATACCTTAAAGGTGGCCATACATGGGCCGATAAAAGCTGCCGACAGACGAAGTCGGCCGTGTATGCGGCCCTCCGACGGGCTTTCCCGAACAATATCTGGCCGAAAGTCAGGCAGATGTCAATCAGGCGGGACTAAAAATCCCGTCGGATCGCGGTCCCGCGATCCGACCGCCCATATGGCTTCCACTATGATCAGCCCGATATCGCCCACCACGAGGTGGGGATATCGGGGAGAGATCCGCTCGTTTGGCGACATTGCCAAACGAGCAGATCTCTCAGTGTATGGTCACCTTTAGTCTGCTTAAAAACAATGCAAACATTAAATAAACACAATAGGATTGTTTTGACACCAATATGGATGGTTAATCACTTGAGGGCGGCAATTTGTTATACAGTAATGTAATGGCCATCATCATTTTCTGTCCCAGGGATCCCTTGCAGTTGTACTGGGAAGTGCACATGCACAGTAAAGCAAAAGAATTCCAGTTCCAATTTCAGGCTACTGTGCCTAGCTGCAAGGGATCCTTGAATAGTGCAGAGAGGAGCGCCTAACAAATTGGCATTCACCAGTGATTAACCCTTTCTTTGTCCTTTGAACACAAATGTTGAGATATAAATCCTGGCATTTAAAGCAGGTCAACAGTGAAGATAAAACATAACATTTATTATTATAATAAGTCTATACAGGTGAGAGAGAAAACAATTCTGTATATGCAGATCCCCCCATGACTTGGATGGATTCTGTTCTCAAACTAGCCTTAGTTACTATTACCCTAGCCTTGAGGCAGCACCACCTGATTGGCTATAAGAGCAGTTCTTGTTTTTCTGTGCTGTGAAAAGATATAACTTATAACTTATAGCTCTCCCACTGATGACTCCCTTTTTCTAAGTCTATAAAGTCCCTGTGATTCCTTTGTTCAGGGTTCTTATCCTTTGTAAGTTTGTCAAATAAACTTTACTTTACTTTTCTACCTCAAGTGATCTCTGAATTTCCAAAAAACAGGTGTAACTTCAAGTACCCTACATCCCCTAATACTCACAAATAGATAAGTTCTAACACAAACCCAAATAAACATACATTAAAATGAAAGATTAGTGTCTAGTCATGATAATCCTTTCTTCAGGCTAAACAATGAGCAGCTTAAGCCTGTCCAATATTCATATTATTATGTTTCTTATTCATAACTGCACTGTACAAAAATACATCAAAGCTGCACCTGTGATTCTCTGTTAAGATATTTATGTATTTTTAAGCTTGATATTTCAGACATGGCAATCTCATTTTATTCCCCAGAACCCACTGTCCCCAGAACCCATATCCGTTTATTTGTTCCATATCAATTGTACTTTATAAATTCTAATGTCTTATAAATTCTAATTCAAGTAAGCTATGTAGATACTTCAAAACTATGCATCAAAAAATGTTTCATTCTAGTTGTATACATGGCTGTTACACAAAAGAACAGGAAGGGAAAAAAACATCTCACAATGTTTGTGGTTTTACAGGAAACTTTAGTTAAATCCAAACGGTTCCTTAATAAAAAAAAATACTAATTATCATATAATAGTCTTACACACGCACATGCAAATATTGTTTTTTTTCCACTTGTAATTAACAGTGTTCTGTTCACAGAAGTAGGTGGCGTGCTTCCCCCAGATGCATTTTATTCAGATGCACACTCGTTAGCGCCATTGATGCATTTACTGCATCGCTATAGCGCCCATTATCTACAGGGCTGCCTTGAGCCTGACAGCACTGCGCTTTGAACAAACCATTACCCTAAGTTTAGCTGGTAAGTGCATGGGCCCTACAGCACTTACATGTATGCCTGATGTACAAAAAGATTTCTGCAGGTGCATCCACTATTTTGAATTTGGCCAAAACCCTGAATCCTTCGCAAAATATTCAGCCACACCCTAATTTGCATATGCAAATTAGGGGTGGGAAGGGGAAAACATTATTACTTCCTTGTTTTGTGACAAAAAGTCACGTGATTTCCCTCCCCACCCCTTATTTGCATATGCAAATTAGGATTTGGTAGTCCTGGCAGAGGGATTCAGTCCAATCCTGCGAATCCTGGCAGAATCCCAAACCAAATCCTGGATTCGGTGCATCCCTTATATATATATATATACGTTGGTGTCTTGTCATATTTTATGATCATATCTTTGTAACTACACTGTTTTGGGAAGTATACAAACTTCCCTTTCTTTGTATGTTTGGGCCTAAGAATCAGCCAGTTGACTCTTTAGTGTAAGATGAACCTTTCTTAATCCATTTCTCCTAATTGACACAAAACCATTGCAGGAAATTGATAAAAAAAAAAAAAAAGACAATGAAAAAAGAGAATAAACTGATGAGCAGAGAGAATGTGAATGTTGGAGCATATACATGTTGTAAAGTGTGCTCGTTTTGGCCACTAAATGGCACTTTGTAGTATACTGTACACGTATTGCTAAACTATATCCAACTTCCCCAAAAATTGACTGTTTTACAAATATATTGGAATCTTTACTTTTACAACTGTATTTGTGTCCCAAGTAACCCATTACTAAATGAAGCACTTGGACTTGGACACAGCTTCAGATATTGGTGTTGGGAGGCTACTGTAAAACTGCAGTGTGTGTATATACTGGTCCACTTTACTCCCATTATACTTTAATATGTTCTTTATTTAAGTTTAGTATTTCTTTCTCTTATACTGGCCAACTTTCTTCTACCCATCTAGCTTTCTCCTTTCCCATTCCCATTAGGGTTAACAATGAAATGCTTAATTTCAGCATGCCACATACTCCTTATGGTGATACATTCCAAGCATTGAGCAATATTCCCAATGCACAATAAAAATCCCAAAAGTGACTGAAATTATAAATTACAAATAAATTATAAAGTGCCAGGGAACACTGTGTCCTGGAAAGTCACACACACAAAAAAATCAATACACTGGGGTTATTAATAAGAGATCTTGACTCTTTGCCACTTTGCAAGGCATAAAAGAATAAAAGAACACATCAGTTGACAACATTTTGTGGCACACAGCTCTTTTGCTGCTTCTTGTTCGACAATAAGCATTTCAAGTCTATTCAGTCTCATTTCTTTCAAATGAGACATCCCTAACAACTGCCAGACAGAAGTTGGACAGTGCGTTTTCCATCTACTGTAACAACAGGACAAACAAAAGTCTTATCTGCTTAGAAAATAAACTACAGTATGATGACTATTTGTTAAGAACTTCAGTTTGTCAGAGGCCCATGGCAAATAGTATCTGGACACCTGCTTCTCTAACATCTTATTCTACAACCAAGGGTATTGAAGTAGATCTTCTCTTTGCTGCCTTTACTTCTCTGGGAGGAATTTCCACTGGATGTGGAAACATTTATACTGAAACAATTACTTTTCTGACTCTAGGCAATATATTACACCAAACAGTGTTAACAGGGTTGGACAGGCTCACCAGAGGAGATCCCAATGAGCCTGGGCCATTGGGTGGCCTAGCTTACATCATTATTTCCACCATATTTCTATATTTAATTAATGTAAGAGTTGGTCCAGCCTGTTAGGCTTTAACAAAATCAATCCAACACTGGCAGCTACCTAATTTGATGCTACAATTCTTTTCTTGAATCTTGGAAAATGGAATGCATTGATTTACTTATGTAAAAAATATGAAAATATAAAATATGCTACTGTAAAGGAAATGTTATGTAAAAGACAACTTTTGTTAGGTTTACTATAATAACCATTAATGGTTAACATAACATTTCCTTTACAGTAGCATATTTTATATTTTCATATTTACATAAGTAAATCAATGCATTCCATTTTCAAAGATTCAAGAAAAGAATTGTCAATTACAAAAAAAAAATAATCTAAGCATTTTTAACAGTGAGCCGTTTAGTTGTACATAATTTGCAAATTCTATAAAGATCTTAATTGCAGTTCTAAATGGTCATTTTGCCTTGGGAGTGGTCTAAATGGTCATTTTGCCTTGCAAGTGGTCTTCACACAGATATAAGATCATCTGTGTGTGCTAGTAAAATGGAGCACTTGCTGCTTTCCATACTGCCATTTGTAAAGTCCTCAGTTACTGTAAAAGAGATTTATTTTTGCTTGAAATTCTTTAATGAGTATTTAATAGGTTTTGTAAACTAAAAAGTTCAATGCAAGTACAAGGTACACTAAAATGAAAAGCTACAAGAATGTGTCTTGAAACTGAAGCCAAAGTCCATGAACTGACCTCTAATGTATTCCTAATGATTCTAATAACATATTTATTTCTATTTTATTATGATACCATTAAGTATTGAGGTTTTAATAAAATAAATTATTTCATCGTACTTTATCAGTAGGGGGAAAGCCCACTCAGCCACAGGGGAATTACTGTCTACATTATACTAGGAAGTTGATTTTAAGGAATTTAGTTTACTACCCCTTCTCGGAAAGCATTGTTAAAGAGGCAGTATACCTCATTCTTTACACAAGTTCAAAGAGTAGGACCTTTGCTGAAAATACTTCCTGCTTATTGTTTTAATCACCAAAAATACATGCCTTTTTCAGCTCAAGAAATAACAAAACAAACAAGGAAACTGAAGGCTTGGTTCTTGCAAGACAGATAAATAAATGACCTGTGCACCGATAATCTCACTACATAATGCTAACAAAACAGTCACAACAAAGGGGGAAGGTGTATACCAGTAATCGGATTATCTACCTCGCAAGGACCAATCTTTTGTGACTTTCAACAGAGTTATATATGTTGCAGGGAAAAATGACTAGGTATTATGGGAAAGGGCTAATCCTGGCTTTAAGCCAAACTTATATTGCATAATATTTATACAGCAATGTCAAAGTCCAGAGATCATTCTTTCAATATCTTTTTTTTGTATGGTTCATATGTTGTATATATCTCTTATTATACAGTCACCTAGAGAGTGTTTATATTATTGTTTGTTGTGCTAGTGAAAACTACTTGTTTAGTAATTTAATGTAACACGATATATATTGCCTAAAACTGGACAAACTTAAACTACAATAAAACATATTCTCAGCCAGTGACTTAAATAAAATTTGTGTTAATTTGATGTGATTTTAATAATATTTCATACAGTTCAAAACATAGTTAAGAGTGTTATTGTTTTCTAACCTCTGCTCCCTCAGGTACAATTAAAAATACAATTATAAACACATTTAATTCCATTCTTCTATTTATTTATATCGCACTATTAAGATTTTATTATTCAAATTAACACAATTTCTGGAATGCATTGTATATCCTTTAAATTAGCACTGTTTTAGTCTTTTCTATTCCACATTTTCACATGGTACAATAAATAAAGTAGCAGTAAAATTCATTTTGCTTTGTCCGCACTATAAAATTAAAAGATAATAATCATTTCTTACCTATCAAAACTAAAATGATTACTTCTTTGTTTCAACTTTGAACTGACAATGGACTACAAACACAAATTCCAAAAAATAATGTAAAATTCTTCATCCTGAACGATACGTTCTTGTTTTTCAAAAGGAATTCACTAATCCCAGGAACCTTTTGAAAACTGTTCCTGACATCAGTATGGGAAAATAAAGACTTAGCATGTTCAGTGTCGCACTCACACTGTTTATGAAGCAGTAATGTAAATCCTCCTTTCTCGTGTCAAAAGCACAGATTTGTCATTGACAACAGTCAATAGAAATGTTCCTCATATGCAAAGAAGTAATAAAGAATAATAAAAATCATACACGATACTATGTGCCTCTTAGCCAGACAGGATCTGTGCAAGCTTTCCTTATTAGGAATAGGCTTAAGAATGCTGGAAGGGTCGAGTAGCGTGCTTTCTAGTTTTGTAAAGCACATTTGATGAATTTTCCCCTTTTTAGAAGATATGCTCTGTGCTGTATTCCAATCAAAAAATACCTTGGTACAAATGTATACACTATTATTGGGTATCTTAGGCTCATCCTAGTACATCATTTTAATGCCATATAGTTAAACTTTGAATTTAAAACAAGCCTTACTGTATATCATTATTGCTGAAATGTATAAAGGTACTTCCATTTTTTACCACTAAATAGCTGACATTGTGGGTACTGACAATTCTGTTATGCAGGATCAGATTGACTGTGCTGAGTAGTGCAACATGAGAATAGACTGTTATTACTGAAAGGGGATGCCAAGGTGAATTTAGGTTTATTTCAAATTCATGTGAATTTTTTAAAACTGTCATAAACTCTGATAAATTTGAAATTCAACTGGTCAAAATTTATTATTAAAATCAAATAAAATCAAATTTGAATCAAATGACAAGAAGGCTGCAAACATCTCCAAATTGATCCCTTTAGATCAGTGGTCCTCAAACTTGGCCCTCCAGCTGTTAAGGAACTACAAGTCCCACAATGCATTTGCCTGACTGTGGCTGTCAGACTCCATCATTGCATTGTGGGACTTGTAGTTCCTTAACAGCTAGAGGGCCAAGTTTGAGGACCACTGCTTTAGATGGTGAATAGTTGAATTTGAATTCTTAAAGAGCCAGAGTATGATTTGAGCCAGAGAAACTTTGACTAAAAACTCTAATCGAATTGGGATAACTCCCTAGTAAAATTTGACAGTTTTGACAATGAAATAAAAATTAAATAATTTTTCAATTCGACCCCTGATAAATCTGCCCCTAACTGTAGCGATTCATCTTCTTACATAGAATCTGGACAAGTAGCAGGCTATAGATCAATGGATAAAAAAAACTTAAACCTGAAATGCCCTACAATTCGATATGAAAGCAGCAGCTGTAATGAATGCATTTAGTTTTTTCATAGTAAAGCTGTTCCTTTAGTAAAAAAAACAGGACTTCTGTTTCAAAGTAAACATTCACACATTGGGTAGCTACCATTGGTGAAATGAAAATCTGGGGGGTAAATAATGTTTATAAAGTGGTGAGTGATGTCAGGGTGAGAATCAATTACATTTATGGGTGGATATGTGACATCAGACATGGCACTCAGTGACTGGCGTAGTACAAAATTAGACTTAAAGGAGGCTCTTTAACTAAGCAATAGAGCCCTATTAGTCTGCATGCCAGGTCTCTGCTACTTCTCCTATCTGTGAGTCCACACAAGAAGCAATTACCATACATCAGAGTTTATTTAAAGAAGTATAAGTTGAAGACAATCTCTATTCATAAATTAATGGTATTTATCCTTTCAGATCAAAGGAACATGAATGAAAACAAACTAAGTAATCAGCATCATTGCGTTTTATGTTTATGTCTTGCTTGGCAACTAGATAAGCATTTTTTTTTAGGGGGGGGGTTCATTAGCACTCATTTACAGAGGAATGTTTTTGTTTCTAAACAGGCAGTTACATATTCTCCTATAAACCAGATGTATGATGATGGCTGAAATGTAATTAATGCTGAAAAGCTTGTATTAAAATGCAGGTAGGGGTGCAGTCTTGTGCTCATGTAGAGAGCACTTTCATCTGGGTCTGGCTGTGCTCTGAACCTTTTGCTACTGTATTGGTAGGTGCCTTCCTATGTGACTCACTTACATTCATTAGGTTCTAAGAGAGCTTAATTATGTTTTAGACCAGCCCCTATTTCTCAGATTCGCTTTCATCTGAAATGGTACCTATGGATTGGAGGAAAGATGATGCCATTACAATGTTTAAAAGGGGATTATGATCTCAACTTGGCAATTATAGGCCAGTAACTTTGATATCTGTGGTGGGCAAACTGTTCCAACTGCACACGCGCAGAAATGCTGATCTCCCAGTCAGCCTACAGAGTTCGTGGAAGATGGCTGCGTGCAACTCCACTGGAAGAATCTGCGGCGAGGGGTAAGTATGGAGTATGGGGCATCTTCCTGAGGGGGTTGTTAGCCTGGAGGGAAGGGGGTCTATCTGGGGTGGGGGGGGGACAGGTTTTTTTCCTCACAGGTTGAATTCTTCTTTAAGGGATCACATTCAAAATGTTGAATGTGTATTACAACAATTTGTAATCATGAGACGCTGGCACACAGATTCAGGTAGATGTCCCACCTTGCATGCCCTGCACATCTTAGCACAAGTTTGGGTGAGGTAGTAGGGATAGGATGCAATGAGACCCTATGCTTACTACTTGCCCTATGCCCTTTCATGATAAGTGTCAGACAATGTCTAACTGCAACATTGGCAGGAACATAACATAAAAAAAGCATGATATACACTACACAGTTTATGTGTGTTTGTCTTAATTGAAAGACATTATAACACAGCTTCTCTTATAAATTGTGGACAATGCAACTGTAGTGATGATAATTGTAACAATATTAATACTACAATACTGGTATCTGTTCCTTTGGAGCTTCCTGTGTACTTCCTTTAGCTGCGGTTTCCCGTTAATAAAGAGTAAATTCATGCTCAGTATAAAGGAGAAAGTTGTTTTCATTTGATAGTTTCATTCTTGGGGACATCCTCTGTCACTACAAAACAGATTTTTAACTCTTCTTGTGCATAAATGGATTGCTAAAGATCTCCACTATTAGGTCTAAAGAAGACTAGCAACCACTAGCTGCGAAAAACAGCTTATATTTAGACTCTGTAAACAACCAAATGAAGTGCCTATTTTGAGATATAAGCTTTTTTTTTTTATAAAAGCTTTCATCTTTGTACTTTTCCCCATTAATTATCTAATTATAAGAGAGAATGAACTGCTAATGCAGCTCCACAAAAGCTTTTCAGCTGTGAAACAAACAGGGTGTATTACAGATAAAGATGAAAAGAAAGAAAGCAACACAAAAACAATGCAAACTCCTGTACAAATTGAATGGAAATAGGCTGAGATCCACTTTTATGAAATACCCCACTGCACCAAGTGCACACATATATATATATCTTTATGCATTAGAGAGAGATAATTCAAGTGCTTTTTATGAAAATTGTAACAACTTCATCCAGATATTACTGTTTAAATTTAACAACAGATTAAAAAAAGTCAGGATTTTTGAGGAAGAAACTCAAATTTTTCGTGGAAAAAATAACTTGAATTCTTTGTGATGTATTATACACCAGTGCTGCAAAAACCCGAATCTAAAAATCCGTCATCTCAGACCTGAGGTCCTGTATAAAGGTGGCCATATACAGGGAGCATATGTCCCTGATATGCCAACAGATATGGTGCTGATCCGTTTGTGGGCCCAGGGCCCAATGATCGGATCATAATGCAGGAGAACGGATCGCAGGACTGCATCAACAAACAGATTTGGACACAATCTGATAGGATTTTTTACCCTGCCCGATCGAAATCCGGCCAACTTTCAGCCAGGTATCGACCGGGGAAGCCCATTGGAGGACCCCACACACAGCCCAATAAGCTGCCGACATGGTCTGTCTGCAGCCTTTATCGGCCCATATATGGGGGGCTTATGTCAATGGGAGAGGCACCTATCCCAATTTGAAGATATTGTGGTTTGTGTTGGGTTTGAAGTTTTTTTGGGGGGACAACCCAATTTGAGAAAAAAAACGATTCGAATTGTATTGTATTGATTTTTTTTCCGATCTGATTAATTTGAGTTTTCATATTAATAAATACGGTCAACTCAGGCATGGGAGTTTGGTCATGGTTCTTTTAATCAAATAATGAGATAAATTTGGAATTTAGTTAATACACCCCTCAATGTTGCATAAAAGATTGTTTTGTGTAATGTAATGTTGTGTAATACTGCCTCTGGGTCTACCAAATAATTTAACATTCAGCGCCCACAATCACATAAATAATATATATGCAAGTCTTTTAGATAGCAATAAAGATTACTATAGGCTTATAGTAAAAATTTAGAAAAATAATTGATGGCAACTGTGGGCGTGGGCCCATTAGGAGATACTTTGATATACAGTCGGATCGTGTTTTGGCATTTCATATTAATGCCAAAAAACTGCATTGTTGGGAATGCCAAAAAACTTCACTGCATGTCGCAAATTATGACACTGTAAAATAAGCTTGTAGGATGTCTTCATCGCTTCCATTACAATAGCTAATAACATTATTAAGAGACTGTTGACTAACTGGTGTAATATTAGAGCTAGGAGAAGACTGAATTGGAGTCTAACAATCATCTGCAAAGGTCACTGCTACATTGGGGGAATTTTGTAAAGTTGTGCAACTTCATATTGCAATGTAAAGATGATAAATCAATATGGAGGGAGGAGATATGTGACATTATTACTGTACTCACAAGTGAATTAATATGTGCCTCACCTATACTGTGTTACTATTGCTACTAAAATATGTTTGGTACTATACCAAAAGGCCCCACACACATGGGTATTTATGCTGCTAGTGTTAGGAGGTTTTAAATATGATTAAGATCTTGTGCTTTATTATCTTGAGAGTTTGTCAGATGTCAGTGAGGCCAACTATAATGATAGTATATCACTGATAGTGATAATATATGATAATAATAGGAACAGCCATATCACCTCACATATCAAATTTATGTTTTGCATTCCTTTATTTAAGATTTATTTTCAGCTACAAAATACCTAGCAACATCATTAGATCTGTTTTGTGCCAGCATCATATTTCATCCATTTGTAAGAACTTCAGTAGAGAACCTGTAGCTCTTTTAGGAGATGTTTATTATTTTTTGTTCATGTTTATTGATATTCAGCCCAGACATTATCATAAGACACCTTCTATAGCAGGCCAGATTGTATCCATACACTAGGGTAGATGCAGCCATGTGAAGCAGAGCTGGCAACTTCATGGCAATACATTCTACAATGAAATCCTTTTCTGTGTGTATGTGGAGGGGGTGAAATCAATACTTTATAGAACCGATTACAACACTGACTCGGATCAAAATCTTGTAGTTATTGGGTAATGAACATGCTTGCTTTTTATTGGTTCAGTAATTTGACTAACAGTACTGTTTTACAGCATTTAGAGTTCATTTTGTTGATAGAATGCATTCTGTGCTACAGAATCTTCCATTCTATCACAAGCATCTATTTTGTCATTAAAATATAGCCTGGCATATAAGTCATTAACACCATTAAATATTTTGTCCAAGCTTTTTTTGGTTTTACATAATTCATTTTGTAAGTAGCTTTATACAGCCAGGTCCTGATATGTGTAAGTTGTACATTTGTGAGACAGAATGTAAAATTAAAATTTACAGAATGGAGTTTGTGCACAAAAGGATATAATTATATTACAAACTTGATTTTGTTTGCATTATTCACTAGAAATGCACAGGACAATTTGACCACTGCTTGGTGGAAAGGTGGTGGAAAACAGTAATTCTGCTTCCTATAGAAATACATAGGACATTCTGCCTATGTCGCAGCTGGCAGTGACACGAGAACCACTCCTAAGAATCATGGCGTAACTTTATATCTTGAAAATCAATAAAGAAAGATTTGAAAAAAAAAAAAAGAATCATGGCGTAAATGGTGTAAAATTGTTGTAAACATGGTGCAGGCTAGAATCCTCACAGCTATGTAACAATAAAAAAAAATGTGAATTTGTTTGTAAGCTGGCTTTGTATGTTTAACAAAACACAAAGATTGGGTCATTCTGCACCAGAAACCTTGATTATTTACATATTTATTTGTAATCATGTGGTAGGAGCCATGATCCCTTATGGCATAAGAACATCAAAAATGCTTAAAAAAAAAAAAAAAAACGTGTTTCTGGCATTCTTTCTACAATTCTTCTTTTGTTTAATGATATAATCATTATCAAACTCCAATGCATGCCTGTGGTTACTTGTCTGGAAGTAGCTCAAGTAATAAATATAATAAACATAAAAAGTTTGTAAAAGAGCAGTTACCCATTGTAACAAATACAAGGTTTGCTTTTAAACAGTTAATTAGCTAAATGTTGTCTATTGGTTGGTTGCCATAGCTGACTAGACCTGTGGCAAACAATGTATCTTTTATTATACTATATATAGTTTGTAAACATCAAAAAATTGATCAGAATAATGTCCTTTAAAGTTTATTTTTTTTCCTTGTTTGTTCAAGGAATATTCATTATTATCCATTAAAAAGTTGCCTTTTTTCTGACAAATAAAAGTGCAAGCCATGTTTTGCATACTTCAAAGTAAGTTCAGTGACCCTGAATTCCTAAGCCCAGTACCATCTTTTGTGGGATATGGAGCACTATAGGTTCAGTATCCCTCTTTTCTAATTCTCTTTTTTCTTTCACCCTGTACTTTCCTCATTATGTTATGACTTAAGGCTATAAACATTAAAGAGCCAGTTTATAATGCTACGTCTACCTCCAGGGTGGCATAGGCTGCATTGTTAATGCTTCCAGCTGAGAGAAAACAACCTCCTATCATTATTATTATTTACAGCTGCAGTCTAGACAAGGGCTCTCTAAAAGACAGATGGAAAGATAGAAAACTAAATACTTTTCAGGACTTGTGTTACTTCCAGCCAAGTAACCACAGGTATGCATTGGAGTAGAGTTTAACTTTGTGCAAAGCAAAGTAAAATAAGAGGAGGTGTTCAGGAACACAAGCTGTATATTAGTTGTTGGTGGTTTATAGCTGGCAAGATCAGCAATCCATATTCATGCCACGACAGGCCCAGTTGTGGAGACTATACCTGTCTTTTGCAGGTGCTAAAATCTTCCAAATGCAAAAAATAAAAAGCCACCTGCAATGTGCCTTCACAGTGATGTCTGTCCGCAGGTACATCACAGAATCTGTTTGCATATTTTGTTAATACAATGCATTATATAATGCTCTATTACCCATCATACTGCAGTATTTCTTTTCCACATTTCTGATTCATTTAGATTTTAGTATTTGCAAAACGTATTACAGAAACCTGTATTGTATTATGCGTTTCATGTTCCGGGGTGGAGAGGGAAAGTAAGGTTGACACACATTGTTCAATCTAGCTTTCTAGTTTTCAACAAAATGATCTTATTGTACTGTTGTGTGTGGTTCCCTACAACATTTCTACAGGGGGCTCTTTTGTGCAAACATGATTACATTACAGACAGCAAATAAGACTGAAAATTGTTGTTGGAAAAGTTTTGGTCTGATCTTGAACGAGAACAAAATCCCAAAAATAAATATGGCTAGAGATGCCATATTTTATATATTGAACTTAAAGAAGCAGCCTAAAGCTTCAGTATCTCTATAATAATAATGCCTTAAAATTTGTCACAGGAGCTTCCCATCTTCAATTTTGTTAGAAATGTCTTTGACAGATGAATCAAGGGTTGAAATCAAAATTTTCGAGTTTTTTTATGGCCAAAACTGTGAAATTTGACAAGGGAATTGTTAAAATTCAATTAGTTTTAAAAAAAAAAATTAAAATTTATCATACACTGGCCCTTTAAGAAGTCGACTTTTCGCTACCTTAAACCTGCTGAATTTGCTGTTTTAGCCTATGGAAGATGTCCTGGGATCAATTTTGTTGTTTGCAGCCTTCCTGACAATCAATTTTTTTTCAAAGAAAAAACTCAAATCAAATTCAATTTGAATGAAATTTTCGGGTTGATCATATTCACCCAAGTTTGCAATATTCGATTTTTTTTTTATAAATTGCAACAGGTCGAATTTCAAGTTCATGGAAGTTTTTAATAACTCCCATGAACTAGAAATTCGTCCCTTAATAAATCTGCCCTTAGTGTGCTTTGAGCACCTGATGAGAAGTATTCAACGTGCCATTTTCGTTGCGTGTTTCGCCAGACGAATTTTTGCGGGCATTTCGTGAATTTATTCGCCATCGGCGAATCGCGGGAATTCGCCGCGAATTTTCGGCTGGCAAATAAATTCGCCCATCCATACTAATAAGCCTTATATTGTGACCTTTTTATTATGTATATTCAGTATTTTGTGAGTGGGTCCCTAAGTAAGGACTCTTACACACGTGCGTTTTTACCTGTGCTCCCCTGCATTCCACTTTGCTGCGTTCAGCCGCAGGGTAGCGCAGGTATAGACGCACTCAATGCTTTTCAATGAGGCTATACTCACACAAGCGCATGTAGGCGCAGAACGCAGGAAAAATGCAGCATGTTGCATCTGAACCTACGTTCGGCGCCTACATGCGTTTGTGTGAGTGCAGCCCCATTGAAAAGCATTGAGTGCGTCTGTACCTGCGCTCAGGTAAAAACGCTTGTGTGTAAGAGCCCTAAGTGACCGCAGCACATGTGTAGTGAATCAACAGAACAGAAAATGGGGAGCTACTGGAGCATCTTTGGAGGTGCAGATCTTTATAGGCAAACACTAGTGCAAGTAGTTTAATGAATCACTGTAAGGGTACCTATTGCAGCACGGCGATGACCCCGCCACGTCAACGTTGTTGGCGAGAAGTCACAACTTCCTTTTCTCACCACTCAACATAAGGTGTATTTCTATAGTTCCTGGGGGGTGTTTATCAAGTCGGATCTTTGTTTTTGACCCTTGCCTGTCCCTGACTTTGCTATCCTGCTGCCTGTACTGACCACTGCCTTTTTTTGACGGATTCTGATCTGTACCACTTTACTTTTTGGTTTACCCAGATTATGGTTGATAGGGTAATTTGGACCCTACCAAATTGCTGACACTGCAAACTAGAGAGCTTCTAAATAAAAAGCTTAATAAGTCAAAAACCAAAAACAATAAAAAATGAAAACCAATTGCAAATTTTCTAAGAATATCACTCTCTACATTAAGCTGGCCATAGACGTAAAGATATTTGAAAGATCCAATGGTTATCTTGAGACCACGATTGTCTCAAAACGATCGTTAAATGCCTGATGTGTCCATCAACTAAAAAGACCATTTCAGGCGATATTGCCAGCAAAACTGAAGGATCGCTGCCTGCTTGCGCTGCAAACATAGGTAGATTGTATGGGGAGCGATAAAGATTTTCTAACCTGGCCGATCAATCATCAGACCAATGTCGGACGAAAAATCGTGAGACGAACGATCGTTTGTATCCCACTAACCGCACGATAATTTGACAGATTGGTCGGACTTCCCTTAGATCGGTCGTTCGGCAGGGAACGATCGTTGCGTCTATGGGGAGCTTTATACTAAAAGTTAACTCAAAGGTGAACAACCCCTTTAAGACCTGTTGGCATCTGAATAGAGGAGGGCTCCTTCCAAAGCCAAAGATTGCTGCTATATATAGAAGATTGAGTCCTGACCTGGCCCTTGGAGGTAGTTCTGAATTTGGGATACCCTACATAACAATCACCCTATGGTTGCATGACTTTGCTCCAGGTACTCCTTTATGTTTACTGTAAAGTGAGGCAGAACATGTTAGCATTATATAAAAACGTGTATAATAATATTGCTTTTACAAAACTTTGTCTATTCAGTTTGGATCTTCTGTGTTATCATTCTACATGAGTGTCAGTAACAAGCATCAAATAAAATAGTATGGAGTCTGCAATCATAATTCATCAAAGCTCTGTTTTTATGACAGTTGAGAAATCAGTTAGGCAGAGGGATTGATGTTTGTTGACAATACTAATGTATTAAGACCAATATTACTAATGTTGTCAGAATACTTACAATTAAGTACCAAGACTTTTTTTGTGAGGGTAAATAATGTTTTAAAGGCATTGTCATTCAGTTACAACCGTGTACTTATCACATAAATGCATCAAGACCACAGATGTGAGATCTGAACAATGCCCACCATTTTCCCATCTCGTTTCGCTAGCAAAATGGTCAAAAAGTACTGGGGGCACATACATAATACTGGATGTGGAATAATTCTGTTGTAAAGTGATTGCTCCAGATGCACAAAAGATAAAATATCAGTCGAAATCAGTAGGGTTTTCCTTGTATTTATGGAGAAATCACTCTGCACTTCACTCCACCTCCACATTTTTTAAAAAGTTCACCCACAATACTCCTCATCATCGGAAAGTATTTCCAGAGCTACGTAAAGAGAAATGTGTTGTAAACTCCTAAAATAATTCAATGCTTCATCTACTAATTATGTCTAAAATATGATATTTATATGCAGGGTAATAGTACAACAGCGTGCAGTCAATTACAGTACACTTCTGGCCTAGTTCATTGGCAAAAGCATCCCCCTGTAGTTCTTTGGCAACAAATATATCCAGACCAGATTATATCTCAATTTCTAATACTACGTATGGCTAAACTACACCGATCATGAACAAAGATGATTGGAATTGTGGTTCAGCTATAGTTGGAAGGCTGATGTTGAGCTGTAGAAGACTGAAGTTGAAGTTCAGCTTTCCCAGAGATGGTGAATTGCTATTGGGCCCTCAGTAAGGTATCATGAAACGGCTCATCATTTTGGCCCATATATGCTTCTGAGCCCCTTAAGCAGAGTATTTGTTCAATTGTTCAGTCCTTTAGGAATTGTAGGTAGGTGGAATCTGAAAAGATGGTGTTAGTCTAAGCCTTCCTTATCGTATTTAAATACAAGCAATTTACCAAACCATGACACACAATGTACTGCAAACGAATGCCATTTCCCAGCAGAGGATTTAGATTACCTTACACAACCAAGTAAAAACTTTTCCTCCTCCTGCATAAATCTGGTAATATTATCCATGTGTCTCAGGTATTCTAAGGGAGGTTGGTTGGAGTGCCAAAAAAAGAGTTGGCTCCTATGTCCTTTGTGTATTATTTTAGAAAAATTAAGGAGACTTGTGTGATACATTAGATATAAATCTGTGGCACTGAAGTGTGTTATTAAGTCCAGCTATCACAATAGGTAACATTTGTTATGCCAAAAATGGAGCAGATTCAGTGCAAAGTGATTGCTCCATGCAAGGTAATCTTAGCTCTTATATCAATGGCACTTACAAGGCACACAACGTTACACCACTTGCACACCCTTCACTTGCTTGTACCGAATCCACTATTTGGGATTCAGCTGAATCTCCGAATCCTTCATGAAAGATTTGTCCGAATACCGAACCAAATCCTAATTTTAATATGTAAATTAGTGACAGAAAGGTAAAAAGTGAGAAAAAGTTATGTGATTTCCCTTCCCACCCCTAATTTGAATATGCAAATTCTGATTCAGTTCACCCAGGCACAAGGATTCGTCTGAATCAAAATACTGCTTGAAAAAGGCTAAATCCTGAACCAAATCCTGAATACAACGCATCCCCACCTATAAGATGCCCCTTCAATCCCAGGTGCAAGCTGTGTGCAATTTAGCAACAGGCCCACAAATTGTATTTGGCTTAAATACTTATTAAACACAATATTACTTTACCTAAAATGTATCCAATAAAATTTAGCTTTCTCCCAAAATAAAATAAAAAACAATTGTATAAATGCTCATTTACAATTATAATTTTTTTTTTCTGTTTGCTTTTTTGTTTTTGTGTAATGTGGAACTGGCAGCACTTCCAGGTGTTTAAAATATGGGCAGTATCCAAGATCACACTACATGTTTTGGGCAAGGCCCTTTATCAAGTGTGAAGGAACAAACAAAAAGGGAAGAACATTTAATCCTGCAATGACCTTTCACCTAACAAAAGTGCATTCTGGGTGAATCTTCATTATTCATTAACCCTTGGTGGTCTGAAAAGCTAATATAACACCCAGGGCCGGGCGCCCTAGGCACCCCATTGGATACCCCCGCCCCAGGTCCGTGCACATGCATGCGCTAGGAATGGTGTGCACAGTCGTGCGCTCGGTATGGTGCACGCAGGCACACGATCGGGAGTGGCGCACGACAAGGAATAGAAACTAAGGGGAAGGGCATGGGAGGGCGTGACGGAGGGAGGGGGAAGTGCTGGAGGGGAGGAGAGAGGAGGGGGCGAGAGCAAGCAGCAGCAGGGGAGCAAGCAGTCTGGAGTCTAGCGGGTAGGCAGAAAATGTTTGCGTAGGCACCTGCTCAGCGCCCCCACATCTTTGCGCCCTAGGCAGGTGCCTCTTCTGCCTACCCCTAGTTCCGGCCCTGATGTGTCTTTCAAATCACCCATCCTTTAAAGTTTTGAGTACAAAGCTACTAATAAGTGATAAATAACTAAAGCTGGCCATAGATGTAAAGGTTTTTGAAAGATCCAATGGTTATCGTGAGACCACGATTGTCTCAAAACGATCGTTTAAATGTCCGATGTGTCCATCAACTAAAAAGACCATTTCAGGCGATATTGCCAGAAAAACTGAAGGATCGCAGCCTGGTTGGCCCTGCAAACATAGGTAGATTGCATGGGGGCCGATAAAGATTTTCTAACCTGGCCGATCAATCTTCAGACCGATGTCGGATGAAAAATCGTAAGATGTACAATTGTTTGTATCCCACAGGGGAAGATCGTTGCGTCTATGGGGGAGCTTAAGCCATATACAGTTTGTCTTCCAAAAAAATGCTCCTTTATACAGGAACAGACCGAATTAACCATAGCTTCCCTTTAAGATAACTTAGCTCTGAAGTCATATATTTTGCAATAGTTGCTGATTTGGTTGTAGCTTCCTGTTTTCCCCGTATAATTGGAAACATATTATCTGGCAAGTGTAACTACGCCATGTTAGCAAATCCAGGCTGGGAGGTGAGTAAATCACTGGGTACAGGTTGGCTGACTTGCAGTTTTTGTTTTTCTTTACAGTAATGGCACATGCTATTTAAGAGAGGTATATTATTTAAAGTAAACATAGCATTTTAGTTTAATTGGATAGTAAATATGCTGACATCTTATGCCCTTGCAGTTTTCCCACTGAATGGTGATTGGCTGCATGAGAGATACAGAATGATTTAAATGTTATGCTTCCAGTGACTTGCATACCTTCCACATGCTCTACAGTAACCAGTTCAGCCAAAGGTAAGAACATTATTTACAATACTCAGCAACAACAGGGATTCAGTCCAATAAGAACAACTGAACGCCAGGGTATTCTTCTTATTCATTTAACACTTAAGCCTTCCCCTCTGTATTTCCTACTTGTTTTGTTTTGCTGTTAAGGGAACTCATAATTCCAAAGTAACCAAAAAGAAATGAACGTCCTGCTTGGGAAATAAAATAAATGTGTGACAATGGCAGTATATTTCCGTCACTACGCTTGCAATGCCTTGGGTTAAACCTTTAAAGTGGAACTAACCCATTGCATTGGCAAACTGGCCGACTTCATGTACATTTCTACAATTTGACCACACACATTGAAGGCAAAAATTCATTAACAAATAAATTGCAATGAAAAGCATTTTTTCCCATTTGGCCAATCAAATGTAGCGCACCACAGATTTGTTGACTAAAATCTTCATCAGATAAGCTCATAGAATTTGATCATAGATTAACCCAACTATGTGATAAATCAGCATCTGGCTAGGTTGAAAAAAGTATGTCCTTTGATATCAAAGTTCCAATATTTTTGGCCTACAATTTTATCCAGAATATCTATTCCATAAACACATTCCCAGCTATATAAATGACACAAATCTTGCCTTAGAAGGCACTTACCAAGAGAGGCAAACATCTGCCCCTGGAAAATTGTAGAGCCTGATTTCTACTTTTATAGCAAGAAATATATATTTTTTTCCATTAGATTGTACAACTGTATACTCTGTACTTATCATGCAACCCCCCACCTTGCTCTGCTCAGAGAGCAAAAAAATAAAGGTGGGTGGTAGCAGTATTTGGAGTGCTGATTTAACATTGTTTCTATTTGAATGCACAGTTAATTGCGATTTCTTCAGGAGTAGCCAATTTCTTTACTAGTATTTTAATTAAGAAAAATCTAAATTTGTTGTTATTTCCTAAACTAAACAAGGAAATCAGGGAGATTTAAGATAACCCATATTAGGTAGATAAGTAGAGTCCCATTGAACAGATATTTCCCCTGCATAATGGAATCCTGCTTATCTGTAATTGTTATATAAAGAAGTATCCTGGGCCATTGTGTTCTTGAGTGAAGAGAAGCGTGTCCCAAGGTC
This sequence comes from Xenopus borealis, assembly GCA_024363595.1. Lineage (NCBI taxonomy): Eukaryota > Metazoa > Chordata > Amphibia > Anura > Pipidae > Xenopus > Xenopus borealis. The sequence goes on along the minus strand of CM044433.1, from coordinate 105,133,494 downwards.
CAAGGATAGGAATTATACTCATACCTAACAAATTGGCACCCCCAGTGAGCAAACCTTTCCTTTTGCTTTAACTTGGATTTTTACGTTTAACATAACCTGAAAGCAGGACACAGAATTTACTACACCATCTTTATATTTATACTAGAGACATTCCAATACAGTTTCTGGAACTGTATCATTTGAAGGAGAAGAGAACAGTTTTGTGCATACCCAGGAGAGCTGGCTTTATTCACACTTCACCTCAGTTACTTGTTTCTCTTGCATTCTTTACCACCTACTCCATTCCACATGCCTGCATCTAGTGAAATACCAGTCTAAGACAGATTTTATTTTAAATATGTGTCTCTGCACTCTGGGCTGTTAAAGGAGAACTACAGCTTAAAGGGATCCTGTCATGGGAATTTTTTTTTTCAAAATGCATCAGTTAATAGTGCTGTTCCAGAAGAATTCTGCACTGAAATCCATTTCTCAAAAGGGCAAATTGATTTTTTTATATTTCATTTTGAAATCTGACATGGGGCTAGACATTTTGTCAATTTCCCAGCTGCCCCAAGTCATGTGACTTGTGCTCTGATAAACTTCAATCACTCTTTACTGCTGTACTGCAAGTTGAAGTGATATCACCCCCTCCCTTTCCCCCACCCAGCAGCCTAACAACAGAACAATGAGAAGGTAACCAGATAACAGCTCCCTAACACAAGGTAACAGCTGCCTGGTAGAACAGCACTCAATAGTAAAACACATGTCCCACTGCGTACTATTCAGTTACATTGAGAAGGAAAAACAACAGCCTGCCAGAAAGCAGTTCCCTCCTAAAGTGCTGGCACAAGTCACATGACCAGGGGCAGCTGGGAAATTGACAAAATGGCTACCCCCATGTCAGATTTCAAAACTGAATATAAAAAAAAATCTGTTTGCTCTTTTGAGAAATGGATTTCATTGCAGAAATCTACTGGAGCAGCACTATTAACTGATGCATTACAAAAAACAAAAACAAAAAACGTTTTCCCATGAAGTAGGACTAAAGAAGTAGCTATAAATATTGTGCAATATGTTTTGTGCTTCTGTACCAGCCCAAAGCAACCACAACCCTTTATCATGGAAGATCTGTGTCTCTAAAGATGCCCCAGTAGCTGCCCATCTTCTTGCCACTTACTGAGCTTAGGGACCCACTCACAATATACAGTACACATAGAAAATCACAATATAAGGCTGATTAGTAATGCAGATAATTACTATGTGGCACAGAAACCAGTGCAATTAGCATCAGAATTTAATAATCAACGCTAAAGCATCATCTTATATTACAGACAAACTTCATTTTCTGCTTGATGATTTGCAACAGCTCCTAAAGGTGGCCATACACGAAGAGATCCGCTCGTTTGGCGATGTTGCCAAGCGAGCGGATCTCTCCCCGATATGCCCACCTTGAGGTGGGCGATATCGGGCTGATCCGATCGTGGGCCCTAGGGCCCAACGTTCGGATCAGTACGGGCGGTCGGATCGCGGGACCGCATCAACGAACAGATGCGGCCGCAATCCGACGGGATTTTTAATCCTGCCCGATCGACATCTGGCCGACTTTCGGCCAGACATCGATCGGGAAAGCCCGTCGGAGGGCCCCCCACACGGGCAGATAAGCTGCCGACACAGTCTGTCGCCAGCTTTTATCTGCCCGTGTATGGCCACCTTAAGTTTAGCTTCTCGACAGCTGCTCAGAGCCCACTGAGTGTGAGTGTCACAGACACTTTCCAAGATGGTGACCCCCTCTGACAAGTTTGAAGTTCTGGATCATTGCTGCTATTGACAAGCTGAAATTTTTGGCTGGTACAATAAGTTCAGTGTAGAAAATTTCATTTTTAGCCACATTCAGTTTTAGGGTTTAGTTCTCGTTTAAGGTACAGTAAGACTATGCAATATGTTGGAGCTCTATAAATACATGTTGTTAATAATAATAATAATAATAATAATAATAGTAGTAAAGATGTGAACATGTAACTAAATTAATTATTTATTAATGCAGGTGCAAAGTTGCTAAAAATGCTGTTGCTAATAGAATTTATCAATTCATTTTGAACAATCTATTACAAAAACCTGATTTGTTACAACAGTACTGACAACTGCACTTGTGCATGTCATAACTAGTTAAGTAAATGAGCTCTTAGGGTTGCTAGATTATTTTGCTAATAAAACTGATTCCGAACATGAAATCTATGATGCGATACTTTGCATAGGGTAGGGGCAACAATACATTTATGAGGGAGTGCATTTAGAGTTTGACATAAGAAAACATCATTATGCGGGTAGGGCTGCCACCTACCACCTTTATTTAATACCGCAGGCATGGAGTATCACTTTAACCCACTGGGCCTGTAAAATACTACTCTACTAATATGACACAGTAACCTTTACTGTACAGCTGCTGGCATTCTTATTAAAACAGAAGGAAGATTTGAACAGAAAAGTTAAGGCCCTTACTTTATTTCAATTCAGCTAAGAATCTGAAAAGTTGAGGTGCACAAGAGTCTTTTCTAACTATAAATCAAATCCACCTGAAAACATGAGCAAAAATCACTGCCAACCAGTGTGCAAAGGGGCTACATACTTACACCAACAATATTAAAGCTGTTGTTGTTTTCCTTAAGATTTTGTTTTTTTTATAACACAAAACACAAAAAAATTCATTCTGAGTATCTGTGATGTCGTCAATTTCAAAAAAAGCATTTTGGCAGAAGGAACGTTTAAAAAAAAAAAAAAAAACGCTAAGTCTCTTTAAATGTCATTTTAAATAAGCAGTTAACCTTGGGTTCAGTGCTGTTACTCCCTTACTGAGTAAGGGCAGCACGAACTTAAACTGCTACCACTCATTCACATTTTTTTCACTCATGCACGCTACATTCATAATATTAGCTGGCACTAACATTCATACTGTGGAAAAGAGGGACAAGCAAACAAAAAACAGGACCCAGTAAGCATACCTCCCAGCTGTCCTTTTTTTGGAGGAACAGTGCCTCTTTTGACAGCTCAACTTGCACTGAAAAGCCAGAAAAAGAAACAAAGTTTCTAACTTAATTGTCTTTTGGCTTTTTGGAGAGCCCAAAATAAGAAAATAAGTAATTGTAACAGGAGAGATATTCTCACATTTTCATAATCTGCCAAATTTTGTAACATGAACACGGTAATCGGGGGGTGTGGCCAAAAAATGGGTTATTAATAGTGATAGCGAATTTATTCGGCAGGCGCAAATTTGCGGCGAACTCCTGCTTTTCGCCGCTGGCAAATAAATTTGAGAAATGCCATCGAAATTTTGCCTGGAGAAAAAAAACGCGACAAGCGGCGAAAACAGTGCGACTCGGAGTCGACGCACGTCAAAACCTGACACAACTTGTTTTGCGTATTTTTCACCAATTCACGAATTTCGTTGGAAATTCGCAAATTTTTCAGCGAGATAGATTGATAGATGATGTACAAAATAAATATTATTTGATTTTTTCATATGCAAGAATGGAGTGCGGATCTTTTCTATATTAGTATTTATATATATATATATATATATATATATATATATATATATATATAGTTCCAATAACACAGCATCTAATGATGATATGATCTAATAAGCTTAGCATTCATTGCTACCTTAACTCTTGCACTGAGTACTGTATTTTTTTCTAAGGATAGACCGACTGACCAAGACAATGAGGCCATGGGTAATGCTAACAGCTCTCATTGGAGCAGCCTTTTCTGTTCCTGTAAGTATTCACAATTCCATTACATTTGGTAATGTACAAAATGCAATACCGGTATGGGATCCGGAAACCTGTTATCCAGAAAGCTCAGAATTATGGGAAGACCATCTCCCATAGACTCTATTTTAATCATTAATTCACATTTTTAAAACGGATTCCCCTTTTCTCTGTAATAATAAAACAGTACCTTGTATTTGAGCCCATCTAAGTCTTCTTGGGGGCCAAAAAAATCCTAGTGGTTTATTTAATGTTTAAATTATATTTTAGCAGTCTTAAAGGGGAACTTTCGCGAACATTTAATATAAGCTTCCTCATACTGAAGTAAAAAACGTATAATTCTGTATTGTTTCTGAAATAATCTAGTTTATATTCACTATTCCTCTCTCAGCATCTGTTTCTCTTTATTCTGTCTTCATGCAGCAGCTGGGTGTCAGATGAATGATCCAATATATCTTTTATAGGGGGGCTTCCTTTCCTCGCAGATATATTAGATCATTCAAATAACTGATTTCAGTGCAAACAAAATCTAACAAAATAACTGCCTTTTGCACAAATTCTGCATATAGAGAGACATTATCAAATGTGAAGTAAAGAGTGAAGTTCCGCCACTAGAGGGAAATTCCACAGCTCTCCATTCATTTCTATGGGATTTTTAAAGGCGTATTTATCAAAGGGTAAATTTTCACTTCTCCCATTGATAAATAGGCCTTTCAAAATCACATAGAAATTAATTGAGAGCTGTGGAATTTCCCTCTAGTGGCGGAACTTCACTCTTTGATAAATTTACCCCTCTGTCTGATGATTTTAATAGAGAGAGCTCTAATACATCTTCTAGGCAAAAGGAGTCCCCTATAACATATATTGGATCATTCATCTCAAACCCAAATCCTAAATGAAGACAGAAGGAGGACAAAAAGATGCTGAGAGAGGAATAGTAAAGATAAACTTGATTATTTCAGAAACATTACAAAATCTTTAATTGGTTGTATTTAGTAAGTTTCTTATTTCAGTGTGCTGAAGCTAAATTTTCGTTCCCCTTTAAGGTATAAAGATCCAAATAACCCCCAAAACCCCAGGTCCCAAGCATTCTGGATAACAGGTCTCATATATATTATACGTACATTTATATATATATATATATATAATTGGAGAAATATTTATATTAATATATTTGTTAAACAATTTACTGATCTCCATTCAGCTATATTTTTGGCTTCTAGCAATAAGACTAAAATATGAAATATTCAATAATGCCTTTAGAGGATTTTCATTCCAACATATTACAAAATAATTTCTTCAGAGAGAAAAAAAAGAAAGTGGCATAATCTGTTGTAATAATCTTTACTGATGTTTCGCTATTTGTACGATGACAGCTAGTCAACCTGTTTAATGAGGTGGAACAGCAGCTGCCAAATTCTAGCCTCTGGGCTGCAAAAAAAAAAAGCTTTTTCCATTCCTAATGCTTGGTTTGATGATAAATAAGTGAAGGATTGCAAAGATAGCAGAAATGAAAGGCTTACATAATAAACTGCCATCAAACTTTAGTGCAAATTTGTATACACAGAAAGAGATACATTGAGAAAGAAGAGAAAAAGTAGAAGGTAAAAGGGCTAACTGTGAAATTGAAGAAATTTGGGGCAGGAAGAATGGCATACATTTAACAAAAAATATTTACTTAATTAATCTACTTTTATTTATGGTGTACCAGAGTATTTTGGAGGGAACTGTACATTTCTGGTAAATTTTTTAATGTATTCATTATCCATACATATGAATTTGCAGCTTCCACCTCAACCGCAGCATCCTGGGTATGTGAACTTCAGTTATGAGGTATGTCACATGTGTCTATATTTCAACCCATTCCTCTCTCCATATCTCTGGCCTGTTCAGCTCTTTAAGTGTCAAATTCTCATTCGTTCATTGTCAGAAAGGTATCTTTATGTCCTTGTTCAGAATTATTTATTTATTATGTATCGTGATTCTCTTGTATTACACCCACATGATTGCCTTGGCAACATCCAACTGAATATTTGTGCTTTGCCATTGTTTGTTTACTGGACTGCCTGGCAGATAAACACATGTACCTTTATGAGATAAAATGAACAGAAATTTCAGTATATATTTCTCACTTCTTAAATGACAAACCAATAAATATAGCCACTAAGTGCGTCTGTTTGACACACAGTCAATACTATAAATATACAGTATTAATAGCTTAGTCACTCTGTGCATTGTCATTGACGACTTTATAAAATAGGTGGTAAAAGTAATGGAAGAATTCCTGCACCCACTTGCCACTTTATACATGATTTTAGGGAAAATGAGTTTTTAATTGTGGTTTCAAAAAGCTGTAATACCACTAAATTTGACCTTTAATAAATTAGCCTCTAAGGGTTGACTGAATATAGAAAGTTAGGGTCATTATAGACAGTTAGGGTCACTGGCACGCTGAACTTTGCAGGTCTATCACATAAAATTATATGTAAAACACAGATCCATCTCAATACACCATTTTCATAAAAAACTGCTTTTATAGTACAGGTATGGGATCCGTTCTCAGGAAACCTGTTGTCCAAAAAGCTCCAAATTATGGAAAGACCATCTCCCATAAACTCCATTTTATCCAAATAATCCAAATTTTTTCAAATGTTTTCCTTAGCCTCGGTCATAATAAAACAGTACCTTGTACTTGATCCAAACTAATATATATTCAGTCTTTATTGGAGGTAAATAATCCTATTGGGTTTATTTAATGTTTAAATGATTCTACAGTAGACTTAAAGGAGAAGTCAACCTATAATGGGGTAAACACCATGCCCCCCTCCCCCCATGAACCCCCCTCCCATCAACCTACTTCCACCCCCCTGGGCAAATGCCCCTAAGTTGCTACTTACCCCCTTAGAGCAGGTCCTGACTGTGGAGTTTGTAGACGCCATCTTCTCCCCAGCCGCCTTCTTCCTGGATTCTTCATCACTTGGCGGCGCATGCACAATAGGAGCATTTTCCAGTTCAGCTCTACTGTGCATGAGCTGAAAGTCACAAAGTTTTCCGATTGAAACTTCGTGACTTTCAGCGCATGCGAAGTAGAGCTGAACCAGCACATGCTCCTACTGTGCATGCGCTGCCAAACGCCGATGGATCCTGGAAGAAGACGGCTGGGGAGAAGATGGCATCTACAAACTCCACAGTCAGGACCTGCGCTGAGGGGGTAAGCAGCAACTTAGGGGCATTTTCCCGGGTGCGGGGGGTTAGTAGCCCGGGGGCTTACAGGGGGAGGGGGACATGGCGTTTACCCTATTATAGGTTGACTTCTCCTTTAAGGTATTAAGATCCAAATTACACAAAGATCCCTTATCAGGAAAACCCAGGTCCCAAGCATTCTAGTTAACAGGTCCTATATCTATAATATGTGCCATTGGATAATCCTAAATATAAAAACTATCATTTTAACTACTAAGGGCCGCCTCCTGACAAGGACACACTTACATGCTAGGCTACTTCAGTCAACAAGTTGACAGAACTCTGACTTTTCCTCCCACAATTCTTTCCACATTTAGTTGCATTATTCCCTGTCAGGTCAAGGTAAAAGGGCAATATTTACTGACCACTCAGTTTACACCAATTATTTATTTGAGGATTTAGATCAGCATAATAAACTACTGATTATATGTTAACATGTTTTCTTGTTAAGTATCTAGTCAATCTGAGGCAAATCAACACACACACACACACACATATATATATATATATATATATATTGTATAACAATCATTAATAATTGTTTGATATTTTTCTCTAAGATATTATCACCTTTAAAATGGTACCAATCTATGATGAAACATCAGGTAAGGGACATGTTTATAATATCTATAATGCTAAAGGGAGAACTTTAGGTCTGCATTATGCTGTTCTTAAAGGAAAACTATAACCCCTGAACACTGTAGGTCTGCTTCATGTATATAAACCGTTTTCATAATAATACACTTTTTTAACAGCACGTGTCATTGGGTAATCATAAATAGAAAATGGCCATTTAAAAAAAAATAAGGACAGCCTCCTGGGATCCTAGGATTTAACAGTGCACACAAACATACCAAACAAACTAGGTCACATGAGCCAATTAACAGACATAGTTGTATCTTTTACACTTCTTCCTGTTACAGTTAGAGTTGAAATATTCTGGGTCATGTGATCGGAGTTTTACTTAAATATATATTCCAGTTTGGTAATTAATATGTCACTTAATTTCATATAAACTATCTGTTGCTCAAGTATTCATTTTGGGGGTATAGTTTTCCTTTCAAGTAAGGTTATAGCACTTGACTACATTCTAGATTTTCTTCTGGGCAGATGGGTGTTTTATTCCTGAAATTGTACCACTTATCTCCTTATTACTGCATGGACAATGTTCATTATTATGAGTCAGAGGGCACTGATCTCTGAGCACCTCAATGCCTCCAACCAGTTACAGTTGAACTGAGCCCACATGCAGTGCATCGGGTAAGATCTGTTCAGTTAATTGTTTAGCACAACAGAGAAATACAATTACTGTGGTAAAATATTACAACTACAAGTATGGGATCCATTATCCAGAAACCCATTAGCCAAAAAGATCTAAATTACAGGAATGCCATTTCCTTAGTCTATTTTAAGCAAATGTTTTAAAAATGACTTCCTTTTATTAAGTACTGTACCTTGTACTTGATCCTAACTAAGCTGCACAAAACTACTGTATTTTGGAGGCAATCAATCCCATTATATTTATATATAATTATATAATTATAAACATTTTAAACACATTATTTATTAATTGTGTTTAAAATGTTATTTAGCAGACTTTGGTTTGGTGATCCAAACTACAGAAAGATCCCTTAACCGGAAATACTCAGATCCCAAGCTATCTAGACCAATCAATCATATTGTGTTTATTTATTGTGTTTTCGAAATGTTTTTTAGCAGACTCAGGTTTGGTGATTCAAATTACAGAAAGATCCCTTAACTGGAAATACTCAGATCCCAGGCTTTCTTGATAATATCTCCTATGCCTATATTTATGCCAGGTTTAACGTCAAGTACGCTTAGTATCTGTACAGGAACTGTATGTACATATTTGAATATAGAAGATAAGAAAGAAAAATGTGTTGCGCTTTTGTGCTAAACAATTAGTTCTAATAAATATTTTAACTCGTAGCTTGCAACCCAAGTACTTACTTCCTACAGCTCTTTTATCCCTGAAGTCTTTTAAATAACCTTGCAAACATTTTTTTATTTTATTTTTGTGTCATGCACATTGCAAATGTAAAGTGTTTTATTTTTACACACATTAGAACACTGGCACAGATCGTCGGTGTGGAATCTTTAGAAAACAAAAGAAAATCTTAATTCTTATTACATTTCTTCCCAGTATCCAAGTTACGGCTATGAACCTGTGTCTGGTTGGCTTCAGAACCCAATGATACCAGCACCACCTATGATGCCTCAGCAACAACTCCCAAGTCAGAATGCAGTTCCAAAACTGCCACCCCATCACCCATTGCTGATACCTCAACATCCACTTATACCTGTGCCTGTTCATCATCCTGTAATTCCTCTGATACCCCAACATACACATCAGCTCAACCCCACATATCTGTCAAATCCTGATGCTCAGTATCCAACAAATACTCAGCATGAAAACCAAAATGGGAAACCCATATTCCCATTACAACCACTGCCACCACTTGTAGAAGATAGGCCACAGGAACCATGGCAATCAGCAGGAAATACCGAGCAAGAGGAACTGGTAAATATTTTTTGATTAAAACATGTAAAGCCTAAGAGCAATATTGTGTAAATGAAAGGAGCACAGCAAAATAGACTCATGTAGTACGTACCAGCCATTGGAAAGGTCATATAACGTGACTAGAACTGCATTCAGATATTTCAAGAAATTTATATTACAGCAGTGACACAGAAAATGCACTAGGTCAGAATATCAACCTTCAAACCTTGAGTTCAATGAACAGGTCTTGTGAGGAACATAATTTCTACCTATTATTGGCATAATGGTTTATGCCTATTTCTTGAGATAAACAAAGCAAAGAAGCAATTTAAAGTTACTGCACATTTGCTTCTGTGATAGAAAAGTTCAAGCATTCAATTTTTCAAGGACACATGGAAATGTTTTAAATGCCTCTGTCACAGCAACATGGCACGGACACTATTGTCTCTAATACTTATGGGCAGATTTACTAAATTTGTGTGAATGATTCCAACTTCAATCGAATTTTCAAAAAGATTCGAATTCTCAAATTTTTTTTGCGGCAACTTCGACCATCGAATTTCAAAATTTCGATTGAATCAAATAAAAATGTATTTGATCATTCATTGTTCGAAATACTTGCCATTTATTTGCCAGATTAAACCTACTGAATTTGCTGTATAACCCTATGGGAAACTCCCATAGGGTTATTTCAGCATTTTCAGATAGAATAAAAAAAACTTGATCGAATGGTTAAAATAGTTCGATTCGAACGATTTTATCGTTCAATCAAATTTTTCCTATTTGATCATTCAATTGAATTTCACAAAAAAATTTGAAGGGTTGAAATTCGACCAAAATTCGATTGGTCGAATTCGAGGGTTAATTAACCCTCGAATTCGACCGATAGTAAATCTGCCCCTCATTTTTTTATAACATAAAGTAGAATTTTACTTTGCGAATACTGCAAAGAAGACACATAAAGTATTCTCCCAAAAAAGAAGCTTCTATTATATATTTCATTCTCATTCGTAGATGAACACCTCATTCTTGAACCATATATACCTCTGCAACATATGTTTCTATTTTTTCATTCAGAAATAGAATGCCTCTCAAAAAACACATTTATAAGAACTAAGAAATCACAGCAAAGTCGCCCACACTGCAGAACTTTTCAGATCACATGTGTATTCCTCATGACACTGAGAAAATGTTTATTTAGTCACTCCAATCAAGAATCAAAATAAGTTACTGATTATATGTTAACATTTTTCCCCTTGTTAAAGGGAAAACACAAATCAGCATTTAACTTCATACTAGTGACGGTCATAATTGCAAACAGCAATGCATTTCTATAATTACAATTTTACATTAGTGCGTCTTTGTGGGTCTGATGTCTTGTCAAGGTTAGTTACCATAATTGTTTCACTGAATTGGAGCAAATTTACTGCTTCTGCAATGGGCTGGAATAGAATAAAAAGATGGACTAGGACAGGAGTAGGGGAATTGGGAGTAGGAAAAGGTTAGAAAACCATACACATGCAATTTTCGGGTTATAGAATCAAATGGACAGTTGCACAGCAAATTGCAAATCCATGTGTGAAGGCACTGGCCTATAGATCTGCTTATCAAAAAGTAATCCTGACATTTTGGGCCCCACATTACTGGTCTAAGATGATTTCAAGCCCCCCTGCATAATGCAGTTGGATCATTCTTTGTACTCCTGATGAAAGTTTGTTTTCATAACAGTGAATACAAGTATCAGGTATTACAGCCAACCTTTTAACTTCTGATTAACTTTTTTTCAACCACTGCATAGAAACGTAATCCTTTTTATGAGTTTTCCTCCCTTTGATTTTAAGCATGGTGAAAAGGCATTACTTTCATTCTCTTCTATTGCCTGAAGAACTTTAGAGACTTGTTTACTCGAAAAAAAAATATTTTTCAGTCGTTTCAGAAAACATTCACAAATGAACTGCAGCTGCGGCAGTCTTTACTTAAACATTTCTTTCTTCTGCTCTTTTTTATAGGATTAGACGCCTTTGGATATTAGAAGGGAAGATTATTCAGTCTCCTGCACTACTGCAGAGTATTCGTAACTGTACTTTGTTTCCCATATTTAGACTACCTTACCTGCATTGTAATAAAATCCAAAGAAAAAAAAGAGGTAATAAAAAGCTTAAATTGTTCTGAATATTTTTTGTCTTTCTTACAAATGTCAAACTTGCTAGACTGAGAACTTACCACCAAAAGACTATAGTTTTCTTTCTTTGTATGCTTTATGCAAAATAAATATTAATGTTTACGAATGAAAATCAGATTTGTCCAATGAACTGCTGCCAGTGTAGTAGTTTTTCCCTTTAGCGTTCAGGTCTGTCCCTTCTGTGAAAACTCTCATAATTCACTGAGAACCTGTGAAGAACGCAAGGAGGTGTTGTCAACACGGTGTTCACTATACTGGAATTTTGAAGTTTCCTCTGGTAGACATTGTTGTATTTCTTCTCCATATGGTATACACAAAAATAGAATCAAAGTTGTTTTTTTCTATTCGGAAAAAAACACAAAAAAAAAAAATCAGTGATCCTCCTCCATATAGCTGCAAAATGTCAATTATTGTCCCTTCTCCTTTTGATATCTACAAAAGGTAAATCAGTGCTCCTTCTTCATATCTAATCCATTAAATGGGAATCATAGCTCCTTCTCTGTATATCGACAAAAGGTGAACAAGTGCTCATTCTCCATTTTTATATCCGCAAAATATGAATTAATTCTCTAGATGATATATTCAAAAAATTGGGTTTCCTAATTTTGATTAAATGCAGAAAAAGAGAACTGATCTACCTAAAGAGAGAATCTATCCTGCTTCTTTATGTTATTTGCATACAATATGCATAAATACAAGAAGCTTCTTCTCTTTGGGACACTGGTGACTGGCATGGTCTCTTTTATGCAACAATAATTATTGATAAAAAAAACTGTGTATTACTAATATGCAATGACCCACAACCTGTGACTCGTACTGGCAGCTGTAGTACAGAATGAGTGTGGACTAATTTGTGAATACTTTGCTGGATTCACAAGCAAGTGTTTCCAGTGTGGCTGCTGCATTTCCATAACTCCCCATTTACATTGTTTGAAATAGGTCAGTAGTGTAGATGTCTAACCATGTAGATGTCTAAGCATTAGATAGCAATGCAATAGCATGTAGAGCAACTTATAGCAATAAGATTGTCCATAGGCCATAGTTCACCTGCCAACCCACCCTCAATATAGCATAGAATCAGATAGGACTTGATCAGCAGTTTGATTTCCATTTTAGTGCTATGTTTAAAAAAAATTGTTGATATAAGCCTTGACTCAGATTTTATTATGTTGAATGCACTAATTCTGATTGGCATGTTCAGGTTGTTTCAATGCAAGTTGTAAGTCATAATAATAATCAGCCCAATGGGGACTTATAGGTTATTATAAAAACCTAGACCCAATAATGCAAATAAGAATCTTGTGTGACTTTCCAAACAGTAAGAAAGTCTTGCTTTTGTATGAAATCTAGTCTTACCTTTCAATAGGCACATAGATGTGTCAAGAAATGACAGCCAAAAATCAGAATGCTTGCCACAACCAAGGTTTCATCCACTAGAAAAAAACATCTGTGGTCATAACACTAATAGATATGGTCTTAAAATGAATTTGCCAGTGGCATAAATAAATGAATCTAGCTGATTAGAAAGGTGATTGAGTCACCACAGGAGTAAGTATTTGCTTCCAGACAGTACACACATGCACTAGTTGGTTTCCTCAGTCAACCAAATTTTCACCGTGATTAATTCAAAAGATGTTGCATCATGTTAATCTTTAAAAATGATGAGGCTGTGGCCACACACAGACAAGAATAATAACAAATTGTCTGACCTGGTTTTTCCATGTGTGGCGGGCAGCAGGTGTGCATACTGTATAATGTGAGTAAAATGTTAACCTAAGTCATATGTTTATGCTATTGTACAAAATCAGTAATGGAACACAAGATCTGCCTGAAGAAATGCTGAGCCATGATAAAACAATTATCTTCAAAAGAACATATGTGGTTCAGTTGCTACTAATTGCAATAAACATCCCAATATACCCTCCAGTAAAAGCATCATGGAAAGTTAACAATCAATATAAACTATGGCGTTACTGGATTTTTTTTACTGGCAAAAACATCTATTTCACCTATGGCCTAGTTATACCAATATAACCTAGTTCTCCAGTTCTAAGATTTTTTTTACTGCATTTTTTATTTCTTTAATGTGAAATATACAATCTATTAACTGCATACGGGCGTTTATATGAATATTATACTATAGCTATTGGACCGGTTATCCAGAATCCTCAAACCTGGTTTTTCTTTTGGATAATGGATCTTTCTGTAATTTGGATCTTCATGCCTTAAGTCTACTTGAAAATCATGTAAACATTAAATAAACCCAATAGACTGGTTCAGCTTCCAAAATAATTAATTAATTATATCCAGGACAAGTACAAGGTACTGGTTTATTATTACAGAGAAAAGCAATAAGTTTTAAAAATGGGAAACATTTCATTAAAGGGTGAACTATTGTGAAAATGAAAATTTAATATAAGCTTCATCATAATGAAAATAGAAACTTTCAAAGTATAATCAATAAAAAATTCAGCATTGTTTCTGAAATAATCAAGTTTATCTTCATTATCCTTTCTCAGCATGTGCTTCTCTTCATTCTCTCTTCATGCAGCAATTGGGTCAGTTATTTATTGACAGTTTGATCCAATATGTCTTATAGGGGCGCTCCTTTTGCCTAGAAAATGTATTAGAGCTTACTTTATTAAAATCACCAGACATCATGGGGCAAATTCACTAAGCGGCGAAAATGTGCTAGCATTGCCTTCGCTAACGTTCGCCACACTTCGTCAGGCGAATTTTCGCCAGCGCTACGCTTATTCACTAAAGTACGAAGTTACGCTTAGGTTGGCGAACGGTAGCATAGTTGCGCTAGAGTTATTTCGCCAGGCAAAGCGCATTTACACTAGTGATGCCTAATTTGTATACGGCGCAAATTTTGAAGTATAAAAGAAGTATATGTTACAACCACTACATTACACTACACAAGCCCAGGAAAACTTTAATAAATAAAATAAAGTTGTCCTATTGCCCTACATGTGCCCCCTGTATAGTTGAGTTTCCATAGGTTAGGAAATGTCCATCGCTAGCGAATTTTCACCAGGGACACTGCTAGTGAATCTGCGAAGTTGCGAATTGACGTCACGCTGGTGAATTAGCGCTAGCCCCCATGTCTCTCTACATGCAGGATTTGTGCAAAAGGCAGTTATTTGGTTAGATTTTGTTTGTAGTGGAAAAGCAGACAAAAATCTAATACATACAAAGACATGGTATAGCCCATATATATCATGTAAAATAGTAGGCAACTGAACATTTCCAAATTCCCAAACGGCAGTAACATTTCCAAAAACATTGCAGTAATAATGTCACCAAGTTGAAAAGAGCTGAATACAATTGGGGAGACATTTCTGATATTCTGAAACAAAATTCAGGTCATCATTTGTCTGCCGAGAGCCAAAAAGTATCACATTTATGGTGACATTGATATATACGAGAAGATTTGGCAAACTTATGCCACTTTCATTCATGTCCACAACTGGCACACTGTTGCTTTGTTACAATATGGCTTTACATGATCACCAGAATGGCTCACAGTAGCAACTCAAATTGGCTGTCTCAGAATAAGGATGTTTAGAGGTAGTATATTGGGAACAGCTGTGTATGGATTTCTTGACAGACATGATTCCATCTGGCTGTGGAATGCATCTCCGGTGAAGCGTATTGCATGTTTACTGAAATAGGAACACTCTGATCTCGGGATGGCTACTGAACTGAAAGATGTGCAGCTGAGCCACTTTCACATTCAACACCATTATCGTCCAGAGACCGAGTCAAAGAACAAATTACGTCTTGATCAGTATCATTTAAAATCTTTTAGCTATTATAAACAAGGTCATTTGTACTAGTCAAAGAACTGAGGAGTGCCAGAATTATTGTATAAAGATATAACAAATTTTGGATTAAAAATCTTAATTATTACTATTATAAATTATGTAATTGATTTGTTAAAGGAACAGTGTAAAAATAAAAACTGGGTGAATAGTGCAAAATAAAAACACTTTGTAATATAGTTAGTTACGGTAGCCAAAAATGTAATGTATAAAGGCTTGAAGGGAGGCCATAACTGTTGCTTTTGAATGTGAGCTGAATGCTGAGGATCAATTGCAAACTCACTGAACAGTTATGTCCCATGTGGCCCCCCTTCAAGTCACTGGGAGTCATTTATAAAGTTTGTGCAAAACATATTTATTTGCACATGGTAGTATTGCCCATGTGTTTTCCTGAACGCTAAAATATAGCGCGGCTGTGCCCATCATTTGTATTGAGGATACATTTTCGCAAATGAGACGGTGTTTGTGTGAGTGCACCCACTGAGCAGGGTTGTTGTGCATGAAAATAGTGTTAACAGTAACTTAAATTCCCAATTTGCTAAATTGTTTTGCGAATATTTTATCCACAACCAAAGTTGTGGCGCAATTCAAACAAAGAGTGTGCACATAATATTTGCAATTTGCGGCATATTTAAAAATCTCTTATAGACATTCTCAGTGTGAAAAATAGAAAACTACAATTCTGTTTGCTCACCCTTATTCAGCTTTATAAATGTAACCAGTGCAGGACAAATATATTCACTGTGCAAACCAATCTGCCCTGCGCAAAGTTATAAAGTTATAAAAGAGCCCCACTGACTCACTCAGAGTTAGAAAGCAGGACGTTGGGTTCTGTAATGTTATATTAGGCATCCAGTCACTCCAGCCTTTATACATATACTGTATGTGACTAACTATATTAGAAACATTTTTTATTTTGTACAGCCTATAAAACAGTTTTTATTTTTATGTAACACACGATTCTGATAAGCTTGTCATTGGCTAAAGCTTCCTATATCTTAGATCTATCATATCTATCTTCCCAAACATGTATCTCTTGTGTTTCAATGCACAGGTTTGGCTCATATAATTATCTAAGCCCTGGTATTTAAAGATTGACATTAAACATGTAAGGCTAAAAAAACAAAACCTTAGAGAAACTGAAGGTATCGTAATAATCTATAAATTGCTTACAGACGTTGCACTGAGATACTGCCTATGTTTAAACAGGAAAAAATCTAAATAGGCAATTTTGTATTAGTCTTTGGAAATACAGTAAGCACTGCATGATCATTATCCAAATGCTTTAATTCCATGGAAACTTTAAGGAATCAATTATATCATTGGTAAGTAGCTCTCCAATGGCTTGAAAAACATTTCCCATGCACATCTCATAAAGAGCCTACAATGAAAATAGTGAAATATGGTGGTACTGCCCAATGATAACGCAGGAAATAATGTTCTTCCTATTGACTGATGTAAACAGGGCCTATATGGATTCAGCTGCAGAATTAGTTATCTAAGACATCATCAACATTCCCTTGCAAAATAGATACTTAACACACCTTGCCCTGCATAAAATATAAATATCAAGAAGACACTGAAAAAATTCAGTTCCATTTTTCACATGTATCCCTATCTCTTCATTAAGTCATTTGATCATTATTGTCCAGCCACTTAAATAATTTACATTGTAAGTATATTTGGCAACCCATGTTTGTTAAGTTATTGCAAAAGTTCTGTTTATTATACATTAATATAAAGCAATGTGTGACTCTCAGCTACTACTGCTGTTATCAAGTTAAACATGCACACAGGGTGGCACCCCAATGCCATATTCCTATTCCAGAATCCTCTGGATTCTCTATTCCCCTTTCAAGCCCATACTAGGCCTTGGCTTTGATGGCTTTACCACACATTATGGTCTGAGTATAATGTTCTTATAAATGGGCCTGTTATATTACACATGCTACAAATCTATAAAGTGCTTTATAACTCAAAAGTACAAAATCAAAAAATTATTATGCATGTAACATCCAGCAGATCCAGCCTATCTGGTCAGACTGATATATATATAACATTGTAAGATAAGGTGAAGAAAGACCCACATTCATCAAGTTAAACTTTTTATCTCTATTCTATTTTGCTTAACTGCAAGGTGATCCAGAGGAAGGCAAAAAAAAATTTGAAACTAATGGCGGCCCTGGTGACACCAACCTCAATATGAACATGTCGGCCATAATGCTCAACCAATTTGTCTTCATTTTAACGCATCAAACTCAATTGCATCAGATGCAACAATACACATTGCTGCAATGACTCTGGAATTGTCAGAACAAATTCTGCATTGTGGATAAAAGCATAAATGCAAAATTATACTTTGCATACTGTACTTGCGGTCATAAATTACACCACTTATCTTATAATACATTGTTTACTAAGATACCTTCTAACACCATTCTGACAGATTACCCACTAATAAGCTTGAGACTGGCACTTTGTAGTAAAAACTTGGTGAACTAAAGCTGATACTAGTGATTTGACGTCAGAAGGCAGCTGTAGGCTGTATTTTTATACAGTTTACTGTTTAGTAACAGGTACCAATATGTAATCAAAAAAGAGAAGATATCGCCCATGCAGCATTAAAATCAACAGCATTTTGAGATCGCAGTTTGTGCCATGTAACAGCCAAGCAACTGGGCATTCATCTGAAACTGTGCTGTGATTGGCTTCTTCAGGTCACAATCTGACCTACTAAGTCCCACGTAGGCTCATAACTATTAACGGCTTATCTCTTCACTGTGCAGCTCTGTCAGAGTGCTGAAAGCATCATTAGCTTCAGTAAGGAATGCCATATCGTACTGTTCAATCTTGGCAAAGTACCTTTAGTATAAGAATTTTTTTTTTTTGAACTGGCGATTCTCCTGTGTCATTCAGACACACAAGTCAGTAAGACCAGTGGCTGCACGGGTGCAGTAATGTAACTATAGAGGATACAGACCCTGTGGTCAATGGGAAGGAGAAAAATGGGGGACCAGAAAAAGGAGTCCGGGCCGCAGGGTCTTCTTCCTCTATAGTTCTAAGATATCCGCTCTACCTAGCTCCCATGTAGGGGTTGCTGGGTGGCCTGGCCCTACCAATGATTTTTTTGCTGGGGGGGGGGGCAGCGTACACTTGTTTTGCTGCTGCAGAGGTGCTCAGGAACCCTGCCCTACCTGGTCTGAGATGCACAGTGCAGCAATGCCCCAGCTGCAAGTTCTAGGTAAATGAACACTAAGTTACATAATACACGCACCATCAAGCCATTCATCTGCTGCCTGCTTTCCTAGGCAATTTAGAAGATCAGCAGTTTGCAGGATGCTATCCAGTCCCATCATGTAAGGTACAAGTGGTCCAGGAGACCTGAGAGGGAACGGCAGGATATCTTTCCTTGTGTGATGACAGAGTTGCAATTGGCTAACTGTTGAAATGTCCACAAATTATGAGCATTAAGACACACCCACACAAACTAACAACAGACGATCTATGGAGTACTCCAATAAATGTGTATTTTACAAAGCTAACATATGTTTTAGGCCAAATCAGGCGCCAGCTGTAATTAATCTGGGCATAAAGGATTTAAAGATGAGCATGATTTAAAAAAAACACTATTGGGGCCCCCGGGCAGAATTGCAAGATTACTACGGGGCACAAGAGTGTGCTCCTCAGTATTCATGCAGATAATACTCAGAGACTGGCTGAGCTATGCACTTTTTCACTAGATAGAAAATTGGGGACAAGGTGCAGAGCACATCATCGGCAGGCCAGTTCTTACCTTGGATACAGTGCACCTTTGTGGCCTCCCTCCACCTAGTCCTGCAAGGTGGGGGATGTGTAGCAGGGACACCTACATGCCCCCCCTCCTGCTCCTCATGAATACAGCTTTGCCGAATGCAGGGTGCAAAAAAATGGCTGCACCTGTTTATTGCTATCCTGCTGTGCTGTTCCTGAATGAGCCCTTGTATGTCATTATATACTACACTCTAAAGTAAAAATGTGCCCTGACTCTTCTTCAAAATGAATGTACTTTTACAAGTGTTCTTTTTATAGAAGTACACTCTAATGTATATTGCAGCCAGCAAGAGAAAGGGATGTTTTTCCAGGGGTGCACGGTACTCGACATGCCATAAGCCTTAAGGCTAAAAAAAAGTTTATTTTTTTCAAGTAGCAATTAGTTACTATTTAAGCACATGGTGTATCCAAAGAGACAATTACTGCAATTGAACAAAGTGGAATACTTTGCTGTTGTTCCAAAATGCTTTTATTAATCACATTTTCATAGCAGATAGCATAAAACTCTGCTCAGGAAAATGTTGCACATGTTGATTTCTCCTGTTACTCAGGAAAATTCTTGGCAACAGAAGGAGGAAAATTGTTGCACATCCTTTCCCATAATAGCGATCAATGGTTTGAAATTAAAGCGTGAGTAGAAGCAATTTCAGCCAGTATCTCTAGATTTATCTAATGATTATTATTGGAAAATAATGAGTAAGAATTGTTGCAAGACAAAATACTGACTGAAGAAATTCTAATGATACAATTGTCATCCATTCAGTTTGAATTTACAATTAGGGATGGGCGAATGTCTTCCGTTTTGCAAAAATACACTGAAATAAATTTTTCCGTGCACTACATTGGGGTCTATGGGTGTTTTTTTTTAATGAAACAGGAGGGCAATTTTGCTCATCACTATTTACAGTGTATGATGCTATGATGCACTATGCAATTATAAAGAGGTACTTCTCTGTATTCTGGTGATCTTGCTATTTTACCATTACAATTTTAGCATTCAAATTTTAAATTCTTCTTCAACACAAGCATGATTCTTTGTTGCTGAGTGATCTATTTTGTTGGCACCCAAGGCATGCATGACTACCCCCAGAGGGGTTCCACCATTCCGCCATTATCCCTGTTGAGTTATTGTCCAGGTGGACATAAACCTGCAATCACAAGAAGGGAGAGAGGAGAGACAAGTAGCTTGTCTTAGCATAAGTCCCTTGTGTGTGCTGCTGTGCATACCACAATGCTTTCTGGAATTGTTCTCCTTCAATTTTCAAAAAGTATTTGCACTCTACAAAGGTGCCTCTGCTCCCTAACTATAGTTCCAGCCCTGGTGTTCTGGGGAGTATCCCCAGAAACAGTATGGAGAGTTACCAGCCTTCTCTTCTATATTTGTATATAGAATACTGCAAGGGCATACATTTTCATGATGCCCTTGGTTAAGCAGTGACATTGTTTTACATTCCACATTGCTTTTTCTACAATTGCTCCCAGGGCTGACAAGAATATTCTAGAAATCATTAAAGGGATCCTGTCATGGGAAAAAAAAATTTTTTCCCAAAATGCATCAGTTAATAGTGCTGTTCCAGAAGAAGTCTGCACTGAAATCCATTTCTCAAAAGAACAGATTTTTTTATATTTCATTTTGAAATCTGACATGAGGCTAGACATTTTGTCAATTTCCCAGCTGCCCTAGTCATGTGACTTGTGTCAACACTTTAGGAGGGAACTGCTTTCTGGCAGGCTGTTATTTTTCCTTCTCAATGTAACTGAATAGTACGCAGTGGGACATGGGTTTTACTATTGAGTGTTGTTCTTAGATCTACCAGGCAGCTGTTATCTTGTGTTAGGAAGCTGCTATATGGTTACCTTCTCATAGTTCTTTTGTTAGGCTGCTGGGTGGGGGAAAGGGAGGGGGTGATATCACTCCAACTCTCAGTACAGCAGTAAAGAGTGATTGAAGTTTATCAGAGCACAAGTCACATGACTTGGGGCAGCTGGGAAATTGACAATATGTCTAGCCCCATGACAGATTTCAAAATGAAATATAAAAAAATGTTTGTTCTTTTGGAAAAATGGATTTCAATGCAGAATTCTTCTGGAACAGCACTATTTGAATTTTTTTTTCCCATGACAGGATCCCTTTAACATATTCTACATCTCTTTGTTGTACAGCACACCTTGCCTGACAAAATACAACCATACGCATTCAGAAAAAAACTTGAACATCATGAATGCTATTAACATCTTCGAATGGCTCAAGGTTCATCTGCCATTGACTTCTACAGGTCCTGGAAAGGTTTTAGATGGTGTATTTTCGGCTTCCATCTATTTCCAGGATGCAGGTATAATAAATATCAAAAAATTCTAAAATTCAAGGTTTTTTTGTTTTGTTTTTTAAACTCCAAAAAATGGAGGCTTTTTTAACCTGGAAAATCCAAAGTAACCTTGAAAACTTTTTCATGGAAAACACAACTCAGACCTTAATAAATTTGCCCCTACGAGACAATGGGTTACTGTCTTTATGTAAAGCTACACATAGAATGGTTAAGTCATTTCCAAATAACTAATAAAGCCACTTGACCAGGTTTAAAAGCAGTTAATATAAAAATTGTTACTGCTTATCACTGAGGATTTCTTTTTTTACTTTCTTTCTAAAAGTGAAGTTACAAAAACAAATATGTAATTCACTTGCCTTGCACCAGAGAATCTGTGAAATACATTCCCAGCTATTTTCATACCTGCCACATTATGTTGTGAGTGTTATGGAAAGCTTTATATCAGGGATAGCCATGTCTTAGCTGTAATTAGTGTCTTTTCTTTAGTGTAAGGAGATTAGAGTGAGGGTTAAGGGCTAAACTAAGGATCTGCAACCTGTAGTTCTCCACCTGTTGCCTGTATGTGTGGGGAGCATGCTGGGAACTAACATTCAGCAACAGCCACAGGCTTCAGATCTTTCCATTATAACCATTAGTCCTTGTCCTAATTGGTTTACATTACATAAAATGCATATCATAGTTGTATTATGTTATAGTAAAGCAAATACGGCATTATCGTTGTATACAAGTGTAATGTGGGGTCCAGCTGTAGCAGCAGAGTACTTTATTAACACACAAGTAAGGTACACAGACTCACACGTTTTTTGCTTCTGTTGCTTCCTAGTTCACAAGAAAAAAACCCTCTTGCTGTATCAGTGGAAATACATAGCACATTTTTTACTGCATAATATATCTGGCCTTGGCAAAAAAAATTCTACCAAAAAAGAAATAATTTATTCTTAGGAATTCTAAATAATTATGACATTCAAATGTCTTGCTAAACATGCCTCAGAAAACTTGGAAGGACATAGAGTGAAATTTTTGCCTTGAAATTAAGAGAGATTACTAGGGCTTGTTATGAGTCATACAGTTCAGTGCAAAAATATGGTAAATGCGTTTAGAGCAAGGATGCGCTCGTCTGCTTTTATATCACATTCTGTGTAGAAATAATAAACTGCAGCTACACCTTATAAAGTTGTTATGGTTCAAACTTAACATAAGATCTTTAAAATAACAGTATAACATGGTAAACAGACAAAATATAGGAAACATAAACATAAACAGGGTTGTTTACCATTACCAGGGGTGCAAATGCTAGCATGCTAGGCATTAAAAGAGAACTAAATATTAACAAAGAATTAATCTGTAGCCCTTTAGCAATGAAGATCTGGGGACTGGCACCCATGGTAATGGTTATTGGAGGCTGTACTCTACCCCTTGCACTTGATTAAAAATCCAAAGTGCGGAGTGTAGCACTTTCAGGTACAAGGGAGAGCTACTTGTTGGTAAAACTGCCAGGTTTTCTAAAGCAAATATAACCTTCCCTATCTTTTTTTCCCAATCAGGTAACCAAATTAAATAATTTTCTAAACTTTACTTATAGCTGCTCATGCCCTTGAATAGTGGTATGCACACTGTCCTGGACACTACAGCTTTATTGGATCTGGCACAGAAAATATTTCCTTGAATAATCATCTGTCGTTGTTTTACTCTTATGTCCAGTGCCCGTATGGTCCTTACAGCTCCGATGTGCTTAGTATGTGCACACTGAGATATTCAGCCAGCTCAATTGCTTATATTTCCCAAGCTGCAGAAATCATGTACAGGTATGGGACCTGTTATCCAGAATGCTTGGGACCTGGGGTTTTCCGGATAGATAGATCTTTCTCTTAAATCTACTAGAATATCATGTATTAAACAAACCCAATAGGCTGGTTTTACTGCCAATAAGGATTAATTATATCTTAGGTTAGGAATAAGAACAAGGTACTGTTTTATTATTACAGAGAAAAAGGACATTATTTGAAAATAAAAATTATTTCATTATAATGGAGTCTTTTGGAGACTTTCTGGATAATGGATTTGCCAATAATGGATACCATACCCATGTGCTTACTGTTTTTCCAAATGTGACCACTTATTTTTGCAAAAATCACTTTTACAGTATATAATGCAATACTGGCTCAGCATGAAGTGTGTTATTTACACGCCTATTGGCTGGCAATGTCATGCGACCTGGCGTAAGCGTCCAACTGTATATGTGCGCATGATGATGTCAGTGGTGCATGAAGGCAGAAATATCACTGCAGGTCCAGAATAGCCAGCCAGTGCCTCTAGATGAAATGCATTTTTTTTTTTCAACAGAGGCTTTTGCTATCCAACTAGGAAGAGAAAGTCAAACATGGCTGCCCTGTGGGAATGTAGTTGAGAAAGGTTATGCCATTAGATTCAAACGTGTGATATTCATACTTTTAGGTTTTTGGAAAACATGACATTACTTACAGGAATATGCAAGACGGTAAATTAGAAAACACACCCATGTTACCCTAATTTTCTATCACTGGATTAAGATTGAGTAATGAGTGTCAATATGCAGATATAATGCTCAAGCTCAGTAAATATATTTCAGCATGTTATCACTCAAAGTATTCAAGCTATTTTTTATGACTAAACTCATTAGGCAATTATGCCTTTTGAACTGTATCATAAAATGTAATTACACTCTCAGTATTATGTGTTAATTGCTAGGCAAGACACATTGAAACACTGAGATCCTCAGATGTAGTATTTTTTTTCCCATTCTATGGTTTTATTGTCCAGCAAAAGCAGAAGAATCACCAATTGAACTGCATTCCTGTCCAGTAGCTCAAGCCGTATAGCAAAATCCTTCCACTTCCCACACTGCTGTCCAGCCAGTTAAGCCAGTACTTCCACTCCAATGTCCATGAAACGGATGGGAAATTAAATATCTGCCTGATTTTTTAGAGCTCATAAAACCCCCCATACTTAACAATGTATTAACTCAGTCTAGTTTGGCACAGAGCCTGTGATTCAAAGAGGAGATAATGATGTTCAGGTATGGGATCTGGTATCCAGAAAACTCTGAATTACAGAAAGGCCGTCTCCCATAGACTCCATTTCATTTAAATAATCATTTGAATCATTTTAAAAAATGACTTCCTTTTTTCTGTAATAATAAAACAGTACATGACAGAATGAGAGTGGCGTACCAGCGCATGCTCAGTCGAAGCAATTTCCCCGTTAGCGACAACTGTGCATGCACCAAAATTTACAAAAATCGCAGAAGCGACAGTAGAAGACTTAAATCCGAACCCTGAAGATGGCTGCCGGGAACTCTGATTGATGAATCTGCACATAGTAAGTAAAGACTTAAGGTGGCCATAGACGCACAGATAATATCGTACGAAACGAATTTTCGTACGATATTCGGTGCGTGTATGGTGGGAAATGAGCCGACCGACATCGTCAGAAGATTAAGATATCGGTCGGCTGGTTGATCGGACTGGACGGAAAATTTTGATCGGATGCCTTTGAAAGCTCCCTGAACATCGGCCATTGTTAGTGGTGAATCGTCAGATACAAGTAGAATTCTATTGTTTCTACCTGTATATCTGACGATTCAGCTCTACACGTGTGTGTTGAAACGAACGATCTTTCTTGGAAAGATCTTTTCCGAGAAAGATCGTAATTGTTACGTCTATGGCCAGCTTTAGGGGCCTTTTCCCAGGGTAGCAGCTAGAATGGGGGGGGGGGACTAAGTAGGGTAGTTTTTTTTTTACTTTATGGTTTAGTTCTGCTTTAAGGTATGAATATCCAAATTACAGAAACATCCCTTATTTGGATGTTTTTTTCGAAAAGCCTGAAATAGTAGGATTTTCATCTAATTCCAGTGCAGACCACAGAAACTTCAAAATATGATAGGGACCTCTCCCATTAACTTATATACAACCTCAGGCAGGTAAGAGATGCTGGATTTTCAGATTCTGACTTTTTTGCAGCCTCGGATTTAATAAATCCCAAAAAACTTTTTTTCCCCACTAAAAATTCAGATTTTATAGTAAAAAAAACTTGAATTTTGGCATTCAGATTGACAAATAATGCCCTTAAAGTTACATAAGGGCAAATTAAGTTGTTTCTTGCAAACAGAAGTCTACAGTGTATATTGAGCTTAAACAGCTGCTTATATTGGAAGTTTGTGGTGGATATTTAAAGACCTTTATAATGTAACGTACTCCAAAGGGAGATTCACCAAACTGGTATGATACCAGTGGTAGCTCTCAGTTCTGTATTTCCTTTGCCTTATACTCCTTTACTATAATCTTAAATATAGTTGCACGCATATTTTTCACTACCGTGCCACGTCAGTTGTATTTAAAATAAATATTATAAACAACTTACAGTAGCGAAATAAATATATGTTGTAAAATGTTTTGTAAAAGCTATATTAAACGAAATACACAGCTTCAAATTACCCTTAAATATGAAAAGAAACAGTACAAAACCCTTGTAGAACATAATTATTTTTCTATAACTGGAAAATGTTAGCCCTGCCATAAGATAAAAACTGCTGGGTCAGACAAGTCTGAAACCAGAATCCTACTAGGCAGAGCTGATAATCCAATTAGCAAGATTCCTCTGCCTTGCACCACAGCAAACATTTCAAATAACTTATCTGGTTCAGTTTCAATCAATCTGATGGATTAGATCATAAATGAACAGCCAACTAACCTACTGATGTGCTTTGCACATAACTCCTATTTCTGAATGTAGAGCGTAATCTTTGTGTGAAGGAAAACGCAATGCCCAGAATCTTTCATGTGACAGGGTTATCATGCATTTGCACATACAAAGCCAAGGAAATGCCTTTCCAATGAAGCACGACATATGCAAAATGGATCCTTCTCAGAGTGATTAAGGAAGGAAAGCTCTCATTTGTCATTCAGATGCATAATGTGTATGTCATGCACTCACAGATAGCACTCAGCGGAAATGTGGCCCTGCTCATTTACTGCAGTGGCTTCTACTTTTCATTCCAGCAGCACAAAATGGAAAGAACACAGGCATCAAAATTGGTTCAAAACTTAAAAAGAAACTATACCTGTAAAAATTGCTTATATTTTCTAGTAGCATGTGCTATTGGAAAATCATTTTAAGTAGTAACTCCCCAGCACACTATGCTCACACAGAACTTGTGCTAGGTCACATGAATGGACAGAACTCTGTCTTTTACTCCCACAATTCTTCCTGTTATCGTTATAGCTGCACAATTTCCTGTTAGGTGATCTCTGAGGGGGCACAAATGGCATCACAAAATAGTGGTACAAGGTAAATATGGGTAAAGGGGCAATATATACTGATATATAAATGCCAATTTGGTAAGATTCTTTAATAGGTCACTTACAATAATTTGAATTATCTGTTGGTTAGGTATTCACTTTTGAAGGTATAGTTTTCCTTTAAGAAACAGAGCTAACAAACTGATCTAAAAGCAAAGGCAGTTTATACCTAAAAGACACTTATTAATCTAGTAGTATAATTTAAAAAAGAAAAGTGTTCAGTGTACTAACGTTTACCGTTGCTATGGGTATTGGTAAGGCCTACAATATTCAACTTTTCAGTGACATGAACCCTAATCATGGCTGGAGTGTTTGCAAATGTATAAGTGTCATGACGTTGGCTCTAATGAAAATACCTAGGACGAGCCAAAGCAAATATGTTAGCTTTCAGGGAGGTTAATGAAGAAAGACTGTATGAATATGGTGTGAGCCAAAGTCCAGCGAAGATGCCCCAGGACATTTAGTGAGGGGAACCTCATGCGTATGATGGTTGCCATTTGTTATTTATACTGCTTTAACTGTTTCTAACTGCACTATATGCTATTAATATTCTTCTAATGAAACAATAGAACTCAGTAGACTTTTAAGTGTATACAGTTGAAAGACTGTTCATTTTAAGGCATTTATTGCAATCGAAGGAGCATTTTCCTGACTGATTCTGAGACCAGAAAACAATACAATTATGCAAGGCTTTTCTTTCATAATTTCAAGAAAAACAATGACTGCACACAGAGCTTTGATCAAAAGTCACCCAACACAGCAAACTTTTCACTGCCTTTCATGAAAATGTGACAGACATCATTGTCTCGTAGGTTACTGAATTAAGTTACCTCATCACAGCAGTGTATGTCTGCCTTCTCACAGAAATAAACTCAAATATGTGTTCTTGGGCAGAACAGCCTACGCCAATGTTTGCCCATGATAAAGAAAATGAAGCAGATATAACTGCCAACTCCCCTGCAACCTTTAGGGGAGACATTGTGATCACAAAATTTATCATGGGTTACAATGGCTAAATGGGCCCCATTAAAGGAACAGTGCAGTATAAAAATAAAAACTGGATAAACAGATAGGATGTGCTAAATAAAACATGTTTCTAATATAGTTAGTTAGCCAAAAATGTAATGTATAAAGGCTGGAGTGACTGGTCTAAAAGCCAAACGGTAGATACTTCAGCGCACTGCCAGGCTTAGGCAAGTAAGGATGCTTCTTTCCTCTTTAAGACTTCACCGCAAGTCTTCACACTATATCATCCAAACAGTGAGGAGAGCAATCCAGGCAGGATACCTGCTACAAAGTGTTTATTTCAGACTGTGTTTTGTAGTCTGAAATAAACACTTTGTAGCAGGTATCCTGCCTGGATTGCTCTCCTCACTGTTTGGATGATATGGTTGTCTAAAAGACCAGAACACTGCTTCCTTTTCAGCCCTGTTAGTTTCCACAAATTGGTTACCAGGCAGTAACCAATCAGAGACTCCAGGGGGGAACATGGGTCATAACTGTTGCTTTTGTATCTGAGCTGAATGCTCTTCTGTTAGGGCCCAACAATCAGATCACAATGCAGTCCTAATGGGTGGTCAGATTGCAGGGCCACATCAAAGGATAGATGCAGCCTTGATCCCACAGGATTTTTAAACCTGCCCGATCGAGATCTGCTCAACTTTTGGCCAGATCTCGATCAGGGATGCCTGTCAAAGGGCCCCACACACAGGCCAATAAACTGCCGACACGGTCTGCCTATGTATGGGGACCTTTAATTCTGAGTATTTTGCCACCCTGCAGCCAACCTGTAATCACCCCTTTTATTACCAGGCTGCAAAGGGCAATCAATTGGCTTTCTTTACTAAAAGATGTGAGCCAGTTTACACATCAAGACACCATACACCTATTACTTACGGACAAGTGTACTTTATTCTTGATGTTGACCATGTGTAAAGTACAGTCATAAATCCTGCGTGTGCCAGATCTGTGTTCTCCAAAAACGGCAAGTAATCGATTCACACATAAATAGAAGCCCATATACCACAACATGCCTATTTCTGTTTTTCATAAATGCATCCATAGCTGTTTTATGCTGTTTTTTTTTGGGTGACAGGTTCACTTTAACCATTTTTTAGGGGATACAATAATAATGGAACATGGGGGGGACATTGCATTTTGGGACAAAAAAACTAATCTATTTTTTTTATACATTCTGATATATAATTTCACTTTAGCAATACATATGCTATGGCTATGACTTAGGAAGTCATAAAACTATTGTGTTAAGTTTAATTTTTTCCTGGGGTGAAAGATTCTCAGTTGTACAGAGGTTCTACTTGTTTCTGAACTATTCAACGAAAGGCAGTAGAAAAACCAGAGTTATTACACTAACAAATATTATATATATTATTATATATGTAGGCTTCATTGCTTGCTAACTATTTAGAATAAGTTGATGTAGCTTACATTAGTAATTCTGAAAGCTCTGGGAGGACTGTGTAACTTATGAAGACTATTAGATCTCATCAAATTAAAAATGTTCCCTTTACAGAAGAGTAAGTAACACTCTAAATGGAAAATTATGACATGAAGGGCTTCTACAAAGTAATGACAATTGCCGATATTAAATGCATTTGTGACTAATATTAAGATCTAATATATAGGATAACTGTGCAAGCTTATTTAAAATAAAACCCAATATTCATCTCTACAGTATTAATAACAGAAACACTGAGCAGCGCTTAAAGAAAAAATCACAGCCAAAGTTATAAAGACGTAAGAACAAATGCAGCAGAGGTACAGACAATGGCTTAGCTTTACTGATGAAGTACAAGGGAGGTACAAGTGTAGACCATTACAGCATGGGAAGCACAAATATCAAAAGAAGGGACCAATACAGAGCAATGTTTGAAGAGAAAGTATTTATGAAGTTGCTAAGCACTGTGCAGATGTTTTCAAAACTAGAGAGGAAAAAAACTGTTCACAACTCATGCATCAGTGCAAGACATGTATTAATACCGTTAGCTTAACATTCCTCTAGATAACATTTCAACAGATCACTGTTCCACAATAAAACCTTCTGTGTGCAAAAAGGTAATATTTCCCCAAAAAGACAAGGCTCCTTTTTCTATACAAATCTTTTTCTGTGTGCTTTGAACTCATCTGTGTTTAGCAGGCCCCATCACAAACGGCATCATTTCCTGGAAAAGAACTGTGTATACAGTATCTCTGGTGCTTCAGCCTATATCTTTCCAGCTGTTACTAAAACATAACATTCATTATTACTCCAAGCTGCCTGTCATTCCTCACTGCCCTCTGATCCTTTGTCGCTTTCTGTCTCCTTTTTCTGGGGGCTATTTGAATGCACATATATGTTACTAACTAGATGGTTCTCAGCTAAGATGTCTTGCATCTTGAGACACTTTTATGATGGGTTCTAAACTGACAAATCCTGTGTCTTCAGGTAGTTTATTTCTGGATCATTCCTAAGTATTAACATATCATAGCCATCAGTGCTGGAACTGGGGAGGGGTGCCATCCAATCGCTTCTTTATTTCTGTGAAATAGCATCCCCTCAGAAGGGATGTAAGAGTTTTGAATCCCAGAACTGTCTTTTGCTCCTCTCCATTTCTGCATGCAAATAGATTGCAGAGGTAAAATATAATCTAGTTAAATAAACAGAGGATTAAAGGAGAGAAAAGATTGCTAGAAGAGAAGTAGAAAATATATAGAAGTGTTAAAGGGAAACTGTCATGGGAAAACATGTTTTTTTTTTTAAACACATCAGTTAATAGTGCTGCTCCAGCAGACTTCTGCACTGAAATCCATTTCTCAAAATAGCAAACAGATTTATTTATATTCAGTTTTGAAATCTGACATGGGGCTAGACATTTTGTCAATTTCCCAGCTGCCCCTGGTCATGTGACTTGTGCCAGCACATTAGGAGGGAACTGCTTTCTGGCAGGCTGTTTTCCTTCTCAATGTAACTGAATAGTACGCAGTGGGACATGGGTTTTACTACTGAGTGCTGTTTTTAGATCTACCAGGCAGCTGTTATCTTGTGTTAGGGAGCTGTTATCTGGTTACCTTCCCATTGTTCTGTTGTTAGGCTGCTGGGTGGGGGCAAGGGAGGGGGTGATATCACTCTAACTTGCAGTACAGCAGTAAAGAGTGATTTAAGTTTATCAGAGCACAAGTCACGTGACTTGGGAAGCTGGGACATTGACAAATGTCTAGCCCCATGTCAGATTTCAAAATGAAATATAAAAAAATCTGTTTGCTCTTTTGAGAAATGGATTTCAGTGCAGAATTCTTCTGGAACAGCACTTTTAACTGATGCATTTTGAAAAAAATTTCCCATGACAAGATCCCTTTAAAGGAACAGTAACATCAAAAAAATTAAATTGTTTTAAAGTAATAAAAATATAATGCAGTGTTGCCCTGTACTGGTAAAACTGCAGTGTTTGCTTCAGAAGCACTACTATTGTTTACATAAATAAGCTGCTGTGTAGCCATGGGGGGCAGCCATTCAAATGAGAAAAGGCTCAAGTTACACAGCAGATAACAGATAAGCTCTGTAGATCATAATGTTATCTATTATCCATTACTCATCCTGTGCCATATAGCCATTTTTCAATTTTCACCATTGATACTTAGCAACTTGTTTATATGAACTATAGTAGTGTTTCTGAAGTAAGCACATGAATTTTAACAGTGCAGGGCAACACTACATGATATTTTCTTTACTTTAAAACACTTTAATTTTTTTGGTGTTAGTGTTCCTTTAAACAGATAAAGAAGGTGGAGGCATCATAGAGGGTTAGAGAGAAAATGAGAGAAGATGTCATACTCTTTTGGAGCAAACAACTTTTTCAGTAAGAAGTTTTATTACATTCACTGTGCATTGGCGCAAACTATAAAATTCTAAAATCTCTTTCGTCTCTTTAGGTCACTAAACATTTCCGGGTTTGCAAATGCTATATTAAAAATATTAATAAATATTAAATAAATGTGTTCACTCAAAGGCATAACTAAACACATTGCGAATAGTTTTTCCGTTACCGACTTTTATTACATCCCCCCTTAATTGTTTGAAATGAAATGATGTATGCCCCAGCACTGGAAGCCTATCTCATTCTAATCTGAAACAGATTATCAAGAATGGGTAAATTGCAGCCACTAAAGGCTCAACTACAACTCCCAGCCTGTGGCAGACAGGTTTTGTGGGAAGTACTCAGTTCATAAATTGTCAAAATCTTGAATACTGCAGGCTTGTCATGTGTGTTCTATAATACAATTTTTTCGTGGAAATTACATTTTAAGCAAAAATACCACTGATATTGCACAGACTGAAGCAGCTATTTTCATTACTGGAAGTATGTGATATAGTGATAGCACAAGCAGCCACATGGGGCAACAAATGTCTGCATTCACCAAATGATTTGGCATATGTTATTCTCCCTGTCAGCCTCTATTACTGATACTATGTGAGCAGCAGAACCCCACAGAGGATTCCAGGGCAACACACAGATAACTTGAGTTTTTCAAGCTGTAGAAGTTGAACCAGAGACAGACAGGAAAGGGAGGGCAACCTCAGATGTAGGCACAAATTTTACAGGTTTAGTCTGGGACGGAAACCTTCATTGTTCTCAGTGAGATTGTGAAACTAACCTTACAGGCATAATTACCATATAAAAAGGTTCACTTTAAAGGAGTTTCTCTGCAGCTACCCCGCTGTGATAACTGTTACTTTATAAAAGCGTAACATCATGAATCTGAAGGACTTTTTTTTTGGCCATTTTCATTAACCAATGCTTGTTAATTTAGGGGTGTACTAAAACCCTTGTAGTTTAGGTGTGAAGGGAACTGCTTTTTCCTTAAAATCGTGGCTGGTATGTATTGTACTTTGGAAGTTATTAAGATCTTCTATCATCAAGTTATTATCAAAAGGAACAGCCAAGAAAGAAACATTTTCACTAACTTCTCACATGACATACAATGTAAAGCAGAGCCATATTTTCATTAGCTTTTATTCTGACATGCTCTGTAGACTTCAGTGACATATAAATGAACATTATTGTGACGTGCATGATGGTATACCTCTTATGATGAAGATAAATTAGTTCTTTCTTATTTGTATTCTTTTTTTTTTTAGTTATTTAAACTTTTAGTTCAGCAATCTACCAGTTTGTGATGAACTACCAAACTGCAATGCACAAAGGTAAACACACCCTTACTGTAGCTATATTTATTTACTTATTCTCTAAATAAGAGCCTGCGGTACCTCAATGTCCAAAGAAACTAATTACCCACTCATGCACTTTTCATCCTATTTATAATGAAATTCCCCATTCTTATATCCCAGACTACAGCTCAGCTCAAGGCTTTGGTTACATGCCTAGAAGCATTCTGAATGCTGTGGACATAACTGAAACTTATGATTCCTTATCTCAGGAACTCATTCACACTCTGTTCACAGAAAACAATGTTTCTTTTAACTTCATCTCTACTATTATATAACATAAACTAAGTAGACTACTCTGTTCCTGTGCACATTTATACATGCTAACATCTTTCTGCACTTGTATCCTAGATTTGTCCAATAAGTGACATGTGCATATCCCTCTAAGGGCTAGGCCAGACGGGGAGATTCTGGGGCATTTTGTCGCCTGGCGACTTCTCGCCGCGACTTGTAGCCCCCGAACCTCCCCGAATAGCCACTTACCTAAGCGCACCGGCGTTGCTTGAAAACGCCGGCGCGTATCCACACGGAGCGGCGCGCTTTTTGAAATAGCTCCAAATTGCCTCGCCAGGCAATTTCAAAAAGCGCGCCGCTCCGTGTGGATACGCGCCGGCGTTTTCAAGCAACGCCGGTGCGCTTAGGTAAGTGGCTATTCGGGGAGGTTCGGGGGCTACAAGTCACGGCGAGAAGTCGCCAGGCGACAAAATGCCCCCGAATCTCCCCGTCTGGCCTTAGCCTAAAAAAAGTCAATGTAGCAAGCATATTTAATTAAAGAATAAAGAAGTACTGATAATCAGATTGCCAAGTCTCTCTCAGAAGTAATACACATGACTAGGCATGGCACTTGGATTTAGGAAGGTTTGACTCACATGGACAACTGTTGCCATTAAATTAGTAACTGGCAACTTTTTTATGTAAAACTCTGAACCCTGTTAGTACTATGGATACAGACCCATACATTTTACTCAAATATCATCACTTCTTGCCTTTGCATGAGATGTACTAGCTACATACCTATCGTTTTAGGGACTACATACCTATAGTTTTAGGAACTACATGAACACACTCAGTCATGAAACACTTCAGCAATATCTAGTCTCCATTAACAAAAAAGATGAATAGATTTGCATTATTGGGAAATAGCCACAATCTGTAAAGCACAATTACAATAGAGCCTGGATATGACCAAATGTTTCCCAACTTCTGCTCCACTGCATTTATTAGGTACATATATATTCAAATGATGTAACCTTAACTGAGGAAATCCTAGCTGAAACACTAGTTACTATGATGCTATAAATGTAACAAATAATTACAAAGACCTACCTGAAAGCAGGGACACTCTTTCTGCCTTCATTGTCTGAACGGAAGGCTCCTGTCGACCTGTGCAGAGTTCATGTAAGAGGCAGCTAGGCACTGTATAACCCCACACACTGTGAGCTCTCAGGTATGGTAATTGCTTTCTAGGACAATTTATTTTGAAAACAACTAGAAAGCCATAAGTATGCACCTCTCCACGCAAACAAAAAGGAACAAAGAAAGAAAAGCTGACACCTGTGTGAATCAAAGGAAGTTAACCCACTGGTTTCTGGCAAATAAAGTGCTCTAGGTCAACAATAAAAATGAACTTGCCTTAGGGGAAGAGTCAGGTGCTTAAATGTTCCCGCTGAGAATAAATATAAATGTGGGTGTGAGGCTTACATTAGGCCACTAATGGCTGCTTGCTGCACCTTCTTACAAAAAACTGATGCTTCTTGATATTGTTAGAGGAAATTGCACATAGTTTAGACAAGGGACTCTCATCTTAAAAATTCTTAAAAGCATATATGCTTTCAGTGCACTTTTTTCAGCAAGTAGCAAGCCCTAAGGACAATGGCACACAGGTCAGTTTAATGTTTTTCCCCAGTTTTTTTATGAATTTGCTGAAAGTACTTGCTAAAGTCTGTATTTTAGTGCACAGTCACAAGTGGTGTGTGGTCTGCAACGGCGGACAGAAATGAAAAGTACACCACACGTGACTTTGCCCTAAAGCACAGACTTGAGCAAGAATCCACTCTCATACGTACCTCTGTTTAACTCCGATGGCTAGAGTGCAGCTACATGGAGTGCATGGGCCTGAGAAATGCGAAAGTGTAGCTGTACTCAGGCCAACTCTGTGCATCTCAGTGGAGCTACAAGTTCTTTTTTATTCAGGGGTGTAAATACAGATGAAGCAGGCCCTGCAGCTGCAGGGGGGCCCAGAAGGTATAGGGGATCCTAATGAGCCATTTTAATATGTATTGGTAAAACTGGACAACCTCTGCATATTTGGGGACCCTAAAATTAATTTGTTGTGATGGGGCCAATAACATCTAGTTAAACCACTGTTCTTATTTATACTTTTGTATCATCTTTTTTGGAGTTGATTTTGAAAAAAGACACTTTACACTCAAGTACATTAGACTCATGAGACATTAGTACATGTTTACATTAGACAAATGAAAATGATAAATACAATTATAGGAACAATCCTTTAAGCCTTTAAACACACAACTTAATGTTAACCTTATCAGGCTGACACTATGGCATTGACAGTTCCACACACATCTTTTCACATTTTCCTTATTTCATTGAAGTTCCTTAGTTATCATTATTACTATTATTATTATTAATAATAATAATATTCAGAATACAGCACATAAAAGGCAAGCATTCTAAATCTTTCTAAGGGAGAGAGACCTAGACTCTAGCAGTAACTACATTGTAAAGATAAATATCCAGTCCTGGCTACACAAGTATTTCGTATTCTAAGTGCAATACCTAGACAATAACCTATTTCATTGCCTAGTCCAAATAACATCTCCACTTCCCTTTAATATTAATTTTATTACAATATAACTCTGGGTTGCCACCATGTAGCAGAACAGAGAGGGGTGATATTGGGGGATAAGGCACTGGTTGTGATTTTTGTATAATACCATAGTGAAAAAGATCAGGCATGAACATAAAGGAAGAGATACTTAATAAACAGGCATATGGATGACAAACACAGTACATTACACTAAAGTTTAAACTCTCCTGTTGTAATACATTAAATTAATAGTAGCTCCCGATGTTCCTGGTGAGAGGCCAAGGAACACATTAGATGTTTTAGGCCTTTTCATTGTGTTGATCAATGTCTGGCAGAAACAAAGCGTACAACAAACCAAACCTGTTTAGTAACATTGCATATTAAATTGATTTTATACTGATCTTTTTCTATAATAGTTCATTGTAATGTACCCAGTAATGCTATTTATTTTCCAACTTTATTAGGGGAAAAGAGTTTAGAAAAAAGTCCATGAACTAATCTTTCATATTTTCACTCATGGTACAAGTTAACATCCATCATATAGCTTTCTCTTCCAACATCAACAAAAGCAAATAAAATCAACTTGCAAGGGCATTGCTTGTGCCTGGATTCCATAAGTAATAAATATCATGATATAAGGAAGGGCAGCGCTGTTTTGTTTTGTTTTTTTATTTAGCTTTTTCTATTCCCTGCAATCACAAACATATCCACTATCTAATGTGGTTTATGGAACTTGCAAATGATTGATCAGCCGGCAGGCTATCACAGATTACATTAATGCTAATACATACAGTCTATGTCTCATAGGTCATGGTCAGTAACACAGATTGAGCACCCAGTGTTCCACCAGTAACAGTAATACAGTAGTATTTAGGTATGACTGTCTCAATGGTGCCAAAAGATTCCACTGGTCTGATTTCCACAGACATTTAATATAGGCTAAACATTGCAAGAAAGCAACTAACCTAGTTTTGGTTTAATCATAATTGTCAAACTATGATCAAAAACTCATAATAGCCCCAGCATTGTATAGAGTACTATATTTAACTCTAAGACACACTATTCGACTGACAGAATTCAACCACTCTTAAATATAAATGAAAAATACTGTGTAACTTACTGGTGCTATCCAAATAAATAATGATGATGTATGTGGTTCTGCAAGGCTTTCCTGGCTGTTGTCTATAAATACTCCTTGTGCTAGAGGAATGCCCAGATCAACTGTGTTTTATACTGGTGTAAGCCTGCTATACTGCATTACAAGCTTCTCCAGCTACTCAAGTCCCATGGACCAGGGAATACTTGAACTAAATTCCATCTCTAGTTTTCTAAATACACACTGGGAGGCACATTTATCAAGGGTAGAATTTCTTTTTAAAACTCTCATAAACTTGAAAATCAACCAATAGAAATGTATTAATAAAATCAAATTGACAATTGAATCAACCCAAAAACTCGAATTGAAAACTAGATTAAAGTTTTTTCTGAAAAATACTCGAATGTCAAGAAAGCTGCAACATCACCAATGGACCCCTCCCATTGACTTAAACAGCAAATAGTCAAAATCGAGTTCTTAAAGGGTCATAGTATGATAATAATCAAAATTCGAATTTGGATGAAAACTCGAATCGAGTTTGGATAATTCACAATTTGAATTTGAGAGTTTTGACCAAAAAAAAAATTTTTTTTTTTGAAAATTCGAATTTTCACTTCGACCCATGATAAATTTGCCACTTTGTGGTAAGCAAATGTTCTATAAGGGAACTCCTACAGACAGGATCAGACTGGGCAAGTGGGAACTGGGAAAATGCCCGGCAGGCAA
Organism: Xenopus borealis; assembly: GCA_024363595.1. NCBI lineage: Eukaryota > Metazoa > Chordata > Amphibia > Anura > Pipidae > Xenopus > Xenopus borealis. Next base: position 105,095,627 of record CM044433.1, on the reverse strand, counting down.
AGGCTCTCATAGGACCGCCAGCCCAGACCTGTTCCCAGCCACCAGTCACCACTGCCCTGAACATCCTCTGCCTGGAAAGAAGAAGAAAAAGTTACACGCCTGCACAGCAGTGAGTACAGCAGGCTCAGAGGGGGCTTTGCGGTATGTTTGGCGGGCTACTGAGAAAGCAACCCTGGTGGGCTCCAAGCCCCCCAGCCTGACACTGCATACGGAAGCTCCTTCTGACTGCCAGTGAGCCTGAAAAGTGGCACTGTGCAAAATACTTAGCACATAATAAGCTTCACATCTCAAGCTGGCAAAAATGTTAAAAGTATTTAACCCACCGTTAAAGGTTAAATAGGATTAGAAAAAAATAAAATGGGGTTCCTTTAACATTTGTAAAACCTATATAGTCTACTGCTTTATCAGCTTTAAGTTTCTCATGTTAAGATGATGGTTATACCTGGAATTCAATCAACAGAAACAAAAATTCTTACGCTCATGTTTTGGCTGGACCCATCCCTATGAAAGAAACACTAAGCCATTTTGAGCCATGCACATGAAAGCACATGCAAGCTGTGCAACTAGTTACACACACAGGGTGTTACCCAAAGCAGGGAATGTACCCTTTTCTAATTGTTCTGTATGAAAAGACAGAACAAGCTAACACTGTACTGCCAAGAAGTGTAATTTTACCCAGCAGAGATGTGATTTAGGATTTTAAATGACTGATATAGTTGAACTGTGGATGGAAATAAACAATGCATACTGAGTCAGTAAATTATTGTTGACAATGATATTTCCTGCATTAAACTTCATACATCCACATTTTCAAGTCTGTTTAATCTTTCTTATAAAAACAATAACAAAGTCAAAGGAAAAGTCCTCCATGGAATCTATGCCAGAGGTACTTCTTGACCGCCTGCCACCTAAGGCTACATACAGATTTTGCAGTATGGGCTTTTGTACTTTACTCAAAAAAAGTTGAATTACTGATTAGTACATTGATATTTGCCTATTAAAGTAATGAGTTGTGTGGTCTTAAATGTTTCAGCTAACTTGACTTATGGACAGAGTTGATCAATGTTCAAATCGAAGTATAAGGTTTGGTGCGAGTGTTTCATTGATGAAGAGGAGCCCTGACTTACCTGTGACCAACAATTTTTTACAAATTGACCCAACAAAGTCTTACTTACAAGGGATAGCTTTTTGCTGCCCCTGTTAATGCGCTAATGTTCTCCCCTTGCCCAGTTACAGAAGGGGTGCCGGAACAACAGAGCAAACAAGCCCAAAAATAAGCCATTTAAATCTGCAACCAGACTGAAATGATCCATGAGGAGAAGTACACAAAGCAAATTCCAGACTGTTGGGTCATGTGTGACGGGATGTGTGCATAAGCATATATGTGTGTATACACACACACACACACACATATATATATATATGTGTGTGTATAACAATAGTTGCTTTGTTGTCCTAAAGGCTGGCAATCAGTGTTCTCCCTGTGTTAGGCTTCTTTCTACTGTGTAGACTTATGGAGAAAGAAAGCTAAGTATTTTTAACATCAGGGATGTCAATTAATCCCATGTCAATAGATTGATAATAACCCAGTCCTGGATTTTTAAAAATAACTCCTCTTTGCTGTACTGTAACTAAAAACAATAAACAAGGTCTTTGAAATTCCTGGATTGGATCATTATCCCCCTAATGACACGGGGTTAGTTGACACCTGTGTAACTGTAGCTATGCTAGCTGTCATGGGAACTTTTTTGTTCACATTTAGCAACATGACCTGATTTAATATACATCAATCCATTTACTTCAGATGAAATATACTTTTTATGTTGTTATTATTATTATAATAATAGTTTATATGTAAATGGTGTATAAATGCATAATTGGAACACAACTCACATAAAAATTCTAGCATCATTTATTTCACACGTATTAAAGCCAAAGACTAACGTTCAGACAATTCAGCATTTCAGGAGGAGATACCATCACTTTGTCAGAAAACATTATTATATACCGTTACATGGTGATGTCTTGACAGACATCCTGGGAGCTAAAAAGCCATTACAAAAGATATAAAATAACTTGAAAAAATTATGTAAGCATAACATGAGACAGGAGTTCAGTTAATGCTACTCTTGAGAGCAGAAGGTGGCCACACATAGGCCAATTATATCGACTCTGCCCCTCTACCCAGTGATCCACCAGCTATGTACTGTATCTGCACGTCAGAATATCCATTGGAGATGTGCCTACATAAATCTGCAACAAAAGAAATTCCAGCGGCACACAGGTCTGTATGAATACTTCCAAGATTTATTGTGCGGAGTGCATCTGCACTCCGCACAATAAATCTTGGAAGTATTCATACAGACCTGTGTGCCGCTGGAATTTCTTTTGTTGCTGTGCTTCGTGAGGTGGCCGAGCCTCTACCTGTGTGCACCAGGCATCTTTACTTATTTCCAGGGTGTGCGAGATCCTGCATTGTGTCCTACATAAAGCTGGCCATTGATGTAAAGATTTTTGAAAGATCCAATTGTTATCGTGAGACCACGATTGTCTCAAAACATCATTTAAATGTCCGATGTGTCCATCAACTAAAAAGACCATTTCATGCAATATTGCCTGCAAAACTGAAGCTGCTGCCTGCTTGGCCCTGCAAACATAGATAGATTGCATGGAGACCGATATAGATTTTCTAACCTGGCCGATCAATCTTCAGACCGATGTCGGCCGAAAAATCGCAAGATGTACGATCGTTGGTATCCCACTAACCGCACGATAATTTGATAGATTGGTCGGACTTCCCTAAGATCATTTGTTTGGCAGAGAAAGATCTTTGCGTCTATGGGGATCGTAAAGCTCTCTTACACAGCTGGCTTAATAGCATAACATAAGTAGTCAGCTCTGTACAGGTATGAGATTGTTACCTGGAAACCTGTTAGCCCGAAAGCTCTGAGTTACAGAAAGGCCATCTTCCATGGACTATATTTTGTATAAATAATCCAATTTTTTAAAAATGATTTCCTTTTTCTCTGTACTAATAAAACTGTACTTTGTACTTGATCCAAACTAAGATGTAATTAATCCTTGTTGGAAGTAAAACCAGCCTATTGGGTTTATTTAATGTTTACATGATTTTCTAGTAGTCTTAACGTATGAAAATCCAAATTACAGAAAACTCCATTAACCGGAAAACCCCAAGTCCCAAGCAGTCTGGTTAACGAGTCTCATACCTGCACACAATTAACTCCTCACAGAAGTCAGCAAGAGAGTACTTTCCTGATCGGAATCTTTGTCCTCACCTTACATATGTCTGTATACAGTAATCATATTTTCTTTTTGGACTCTGTGTCCTTAAGTAAACAAATCCAATTTGGCTGGTCTTTTTTCATTCCATTCCCTGTAAAATCAGTACTGTATACATAATAAAAGTTTTAGGTTTTAACTGTTTGCCTGCCATAGATTTTAAAACCCTAGATTTCTGTTTATCCTATGTTGTGCCAAGTATTTACAAGTAACAAGCTATGGAGTAAAATAAAAGAGTTGTGGAAGGGAAGGGGTTAAGGAAAGTTTGTAATACATAGAAAAATATTTTATCACAAACCTATATAAAATTTGGGAAAACATTTTATGTAGCTGTACAAAAACAATATCCTCAGTATCAGTAGAGGCTGCCAAACATGGTCCAACAACTATTCATACTGATATTTCTATGAAATGGCACCTTAACACCAAGTTTGCTATTACTGAATCCCTGACTTGGGATCTGACGGAAACTTACACCAATGGAAAGTTTATCCCTGTGAATATGCAGACCCCCGCCAATGTTCTGGTGCTAATAATGGGTAATTTTACATGGAAATTTAATCTAAATCAAGTGTAATGGCAGACTCATGCAACTTCAACTAAGCAGTCTGGAAGTGTGTGTGTGTGTGTATGGTCCTACAGCAACTTACATCACTAAGAAAGTATCATCTTGTGGAGCAATCAAGAAGGACATATTTTAAGTATGGGTTAAAGCTGTCCAGCATGGCATAGTACTATTCTAATATCATTCATTAGGTTACACACATATATAGCTTTATGCTCTGTATCCAAGCCTCGATTTCCTCTGGTGTTCCGTCCAGACACCCTTGATACTGTTTCCAAAAATTATAAGATGTGGAAATCACAGGCTGACCGCAGAATAACTGCTAATAGTGCTTTATTGTGCATCCACACAACATGTTTCGGGCGGCAAAGGCCCTTTTTCAAGTGTGTGTGACACACTTGAAAAAGGGCCTTTGCCGCCCGAAACATGTTGTGTGGATGCACAATAAAGCACTATTAGCAGTTATTCTGCGGTCAGCCTGTGATTTCCACATCTTATAATTTTTGGAAACTATTCTAATATCATTTAGTTATATAATTTTGGCATTAAAACAGATGCCAATATATACATGATTTCATTCTCCAAAAAGGCAGGACACAAATTTTAAAATAAATAAATAAATAACTTGAGAACTATCTTTCTTGCAAGGCAATTTCTGGCTACTATAGGAAGCATAGTCAATGCATATGTTTTTCCACTGTCAGCCAGTGTCCTGTAAAGCGAATCAGGACACACATATATATATATATATATATATATATTTATATATGCTCTTATTGTAAGATACATTTACAGTTGGCCCCTGCTTGATTTAAACAAATTAAAACTCCAATAATCCAAGCAAAAATAGCAGATGGTGAAAAAGAAAAACATCTTACATAAACTTTGTTGCCAATAATAGAATATTCCCTTATGGGAAATGATAATGAATATTTTAGGAATATTCATGCCCTATGTACCATGAATCTAACAGCATACATTTACAGTGCCTCATGAATATTGATTTCTGTATGTGACACAAGACTGAGTACATGATCTATCATTTTAATTCAGGATTTTCCTTTCCAGCCCATGCACTTCTATCATGTGAAAAACAAGCAAAATAAAAGTGAGCAAGGCATTTGTTACTAGTCAAAGGAGTAACATTTTGTGGAATGTAGAACCAACAAAACACAAAGAACCCTCAATGAGGATCATTTGCAGGGCAGCTGAACAGGCATAGCCAACAGCAGCCTCCCTCTACCAAGACAACCGATTTATTGCCTGATTTCAGCAGTAACCAGTGGATCATGTTCTTATGTACATTTTACTTTTAACACTCCTATCTTCACTTTTCACTTGCATATGTCCATGCTATATCTGCAGTACAGCTTGATCTATACAGATTGAAAAAATTTACACTATAAATTACCCAGACTTCTGAGCAAGATTAACACTGAGGTGGATGGATCTGTATCCAGGCTCCTTTGGAAATACAAGCCCATGAGATCTCATGCCAGAGGATGAAAGAGGCCAAGACACTTGGAGCAAAGGACTGAACCAGCTACACTATCCTAGAATTTAAGGACCTTGTTCTGAAATTAGTGCGAGTTTGCAGGCAAGCCTTGCCTCGGTCAAATGTGAAAATATAAATAGAAATGTGACTTGGAAGGAATATTTAGAAGATGAATTAGGAGCAGGAAAGCAGAATTCAATAATGGAATTTTTCATTTTTCAAGTGAAAATACAATTAGGACTGGTTCATTGGGGGCCCACCAAGGTTGCTAAATCGTGGGCCCCCCACGTGCATACAAGAACGGTGGCACGCAGCAGATCGGCGGAGTGAGACTGGGTCCATAAGGGCTGGGCCCACCAGGATTTTTTCCCGGTGTCCCACCGGCCCTGTCTGAGCATGACTAGATATCCTTTAAAAGACATATGACGGAAACATAGGGGGACATTTATTTAAATTAGGTGGGGGACTAGACCCAATAATGCTATATCCATTATTCTGCAATATGAGCAATATAACCATAAAAATAGGTGCACTCTTGCACAGAAGCATACTGCGCCAATTAGATGGTTGACCCAATATTTGCAAATCAGGAATGCTTATGTGCAAGGGTCTTTCTTGCAGCTGTTATGTTTAGAGCTCCCTTAGAATTCTGAACACACAGGTTCTTGCTCTTACACATAGAAATTACCAGTCAAGTAAAGGATTTGCAAGTGGAATGGAACTTTTGAAAAGCACGGTGCATTGTGGATACAACATGGCAGTTGGCACCACTCTATAAAAGTTAAACTATACCCTGAAAATGCTTGAGCAATTGCTCCCCCTGCTCCGCTAGTAGTTACGCCACTGGAAGTGTGGAAGCAAAAGACACAACTCCGCTAGTAGTTACGCCCCTGGAAGTGTGGAAGCAAAAGACAGAACTCTGTCTGTTAATTGGCTCATGTACCTAACTTTATAGTTTGTTTGGTATGTTTCTGTGCACTGTTGAATCATACGATCCCAGGAGGCTGTCCTTATTTTTTAAAAATGGCTATTTTCTATTTATAATTACCCAATGGCACATGCTACTAAAAAGTGTATTATTATGAAAATGGTTTATTTACATGAAGCAGGGTTTTACAAACAAGTTGTTTTATGCAATATCTCTTTATAGAGACCTACATTGTTCGGGGGGGGTATAGTTTTCCTTTAAATGAACTCTATACACTGCTCAAGATAAGCTTGCTAAAGGATTCCAACTCCCCAAGGAAAATGTTATACAGGGTTACCTGTTCACAAAGTCTGTCTTCTAGTAAAATCAAAGTGATCAAAGACAGGCTGTTATATATAAATACAGAGGGGCAAATTCACTAAAGAGCGAAGCGTCTAACGCTATTGCTAATTTGCAGGCGTGACGTCATTTCCCAACTTTGACAATTTACTAACAGTGTCCCTGGCGAAAATTCACTAGCGAAGTGGATAGACTAGCGCAACTTTGCACCATTACGCCAGGCGAAGTTGTGCAATGACGAAGGGACGGAACTACGCTAATTCACTAAGATGCTCATTTTACTGAACGTTAACTCTTGCAGTAGACTTTACTTTGCCAGGTCAGGCCTGGCGAAGTTCAATACAATAGATAGGAGTTTGAAAAAAACTAAAGTCCAAAAAAACACTGGCGTCTTTTACTTTTTTTAGGGTGATAGCCTAATTTTTTGGGGGGTTACCCTCCTTCCCCACTACATTTCTTAACATATGGCAACTCAACTATACAGGGGGCACATGTTTAGGGCAATAGGACAACTTTATTTTATTTATTAAAGGTTTCCTTGTGTAGTGTAATGTAGTGGCTGTAACATATACTTCTATTATACTTTCAACTTTGAGCCGTATGCAAAATAGGCATCACTAGCATAAATGTGCTTTCCCTGGTGAAGTAACGGTAGCGCAACTTCACTACTTTTTGCCTGAGAGCAAATTCGCATTTTAGTGAATTAGGCGGTCTGGTGAAAATTCACCTGGTGAAGTGCGGTGCTAGCACATTTTCGGTGCTTAGTGAATTTGCCCCATAGAAAGCAAACCTGATGGATGATAAAGGACCCAACCACAAATGTACCTACCATACACCATAATAATGTTTTATTATAACAGTGGTAAAAAAACATCCAAAAAATGCAACTAAAAGCAAGTGCTGATTTGCAAGCATACTCTGCTAAAACACCCCAAAACATATATACTCTAACAATTACATGTTTTGCAGTTTAAAAAAGGAGTCAGGGAAATCTTTCTGGCCCTTCTCAGAGACAGCAAGCTGAAGGCTTCAGATAAAGAACCAAATCAAAGTTGGGAACAATGTTTCATTTATCTTTCGTATGTCAATTTGGCTCCCGGGGCCTTTCATCTTCATTTTATTTTGTTTTTGTTGAATTTGGCACAAGAAAAATTAAAAGAGTTCAGAGCCACAGCTTTTAGAGGAAACACAAAAGTGTCCTAAAAGCAACAAGCCTCTAGATTAAATTAGACAGAAACCACAGATTAACAAAATAACATAAGGCTGAATATATGGGAAGATATTTGCAACCAAAAGATTCTTATTAGTAGTTTTGTAGATACTTAAATAGTTTGGTTGATCTCAGAGCAGCATTTGAGTGTTTAGTAGACACAAATACATTGTTATTTAAGTGTTGCCAAGACTGCAGACTAAAGTAGCAATTACTTTTAACACTTTGCATGTACAAAGCTTGCCGATCATAGTCAAATGAGGGTAGTCTGTTCAAAACGATGGGCCTAAGTTACGGATAATTGATTTTTCTTTTTTTTTAATTATTACAGAAATATATGATGTTCATAAAATCACAAAAGCATTCTCTATTAGAACAGAAATCAAATTGAATGTATCCTCCTCCAGCTGCCTTTCCAGAGCAAAATTAGAGGCTTATTAGGTTGTTTATTTAACAGAAACTACCCCCTGTTGATGCCTCTGTAGGTTACATACATTCAAGTAACCCTTAGGTGTGTATTCTAGTACTTGATCTGCAGAAAAACACCCATCAACACCAAAAGAAAATGAATGTTATTTGGTCCCTTTGCTTGGTATATTCTGTGTTGCTTCCATTAGTACCATGCATAGCTATTTTAATATTTTCATGTCCATTGAGAATTCAGTATGAAAGTGAGCTTCATGGCTTGATTGCTTGCTTGTGTCTAGCAGATTAATAGCATTACTATGTCTGGGAGGGTTATCTTAATTATTACCAGTAGTAATTGCAGACCCTTTTTGGGAGAGTAGCCCATGTAACAGTTAACCCAAGAATACATCCAGCCTGGGAGACCTATCTCCTGCTTGCCATGGGCCAGGAAAGTTAAAAAAAAACTAATAACATTTTTTCCAGAATCAGCTATAGTGAGGACCTGAGACAAACTGGTTCTGTCAGAGTGATTAATGACTCCCTTTGGCCGGTCAGTTACTCCTCCTCCTCCTCTGGTTGACAACCTAGAGGACAGTAATTATAAAATGTAATAATTTTAACAGCAACCACTTCATTTCAGAAATCATGCTTGTTTATATATGCTAATATTTATTAAATATTAATAATACCTACATATACACACACAAACATGAACAATGGATACAATTCATCACAGGTTGTAAAAGGTGGGCTATTTACCAAATCCATTACATTCTCCAAAGGTTTAACTCACATTTCAAGTCAAGTTTATTGCCTGAGTACATAGCAATTAGTTTTGTAGTAGTCAATAAGAGCTTTCTGGAGTAAGCTATTTTACAACTGAATTAAAGTAAATGACTCAGCCTTGAGTTGATTCACAGATGGTGTGAAACAAAATTGTCATGTTATTTCCCAAGTAATGACCTTTTAGATACAGTTCCTTTTCTACTTGTTTAAATAACATTGTTTTATATAAGGGAAGAAAAATTGTTCAATCCCTACATTTAAATTTTTTTGCAGAGGCAACTTTTGCAGCAGATTAAAATCTTTTTGGGGAAAGTATGTAAAGGAATGGGACTCATTATCTAGACATTTCAGAATATCCAGAAAGCTCCAAATTATGGGAAGGCCATCTCCCATAGACTCATAGACATTTTAATCAAATAATTCAAATTTAATTTACAATAATTTCCTTTTTCTCTGTAATAATAAAATAGTATCCTGAACTGGGATATAAATCTCAAATTGGGACTGAAACTTTTGTAAACAGCATATTTCAGTTTCTTTTTATTAATATGAATGGTTTGATCATAAGTGTGGATACTTTTACAAGGCCCTGAATTAATAGATACATAGATGTAATTATTAAACTGCTGAAACCTAAGAATATCATTCAAAGGTTGTGTATCTCGGGGAAAATAAAAAATCACCAAAATCCACCAAACCCAACTTTTTAGTAAAGCAGCTGTGCCATACAGAGGATCTGATGTCCTGGGGTGTCAAACATGCTAAATAAGGGGCTGGACAAGCTTTTAAAGTGATACTGACACACATTCTCAAAATGGAATACTGAAATAGTGATATCCCATACACCCAGTGTCCTGGGAATACCACTTTGAATTCACAATATTTTGGAGCCACAGCAGGCCAAAATCCAGCCTGACTGAGTACCAGAAGCCATTATTCTCTACAGAAACAATCTGACTTCTGGTGCTGAGAAATTTGTTGTAGATTTAGGATGCTCTAGCTCTGAAAGTATTGTGAAGATGGCATTATACTCGCGTCTAATTTTGTGTCAGTATTGTTTTATATATACTCATTGATTATTAAAATGTAAACATAATTTAATAAGTAAATTGCAGACAGTTACCTTAGGGGTTAAAAATGTTTGTGGTAAATACATGGGGATCTTGTTTACAGTGCCTACTGTAAAGTTCTAAATGCAATAAGTCTAAAAGTACATAACTGCTTTAAGTAAATCTCCTGACTTTTTTTTCCAAGGCATATCTGTGAATACAGCATAAAGCAGAAGTAAAAGCAAGCTGACATGTAAAACTATTATGTGGCTCATGAAAAGGTTCAGAATTTAACATTCAAACAGGCAACCAACAAAAGGATCGGTTTGAAATAACAGGTGCAGTCAGTGTCGGACTGGCCCACCGGAATACCAGAAAAACTCCTGGTGGGCCCTCATGCTGCTAAACTTTTGGCCCATTTCATGGCCATTCCCTATGTCTATGAGAACAAAGAGGCTAAATAGATGGAATAATTGATTATAGCAGTGCTCCCCAACCAGTAGCTCGCGAGCAACATGTTGCTCTACAACCCCTTGGATGTTGCTCCCAGTGGCCTGAAAGCAGGTGCTTATTTTTTAATTACTGGCTTAGAGGCAAGTTTTGGTTGCATAAAAAACAGATGTCCTGCCAAACATTCTCTCCTGTAGGCTGCCAGTCCATATAGGGGTTACCAAAAAGCCAATCAGAGCTCTTATTTGACATCCACATGGACTTTTTCGTGCTTGTGTTGCTCTCCAACTCTTTTTTAAATTTAAATGTGGCTCACAAGCAAAAAAAGGTTGGGGACCCCTGGATTATAGTATGTAAAGAAAACAAAATATGAGAATAGAATTTGATTGTGGGGATGAAGAATATTAGTACTGAGAGTGGGCCCCTGGTCTGAGGATTTTGGGTGGGCCCCTGGTGTCCCAGTCCAACACCGGGTGTAGTTAAAGGAGAATTCAACCCCCTATATAATAAAACCCACCACCCCCTACCCTATATAGTCCCTCCTCCCTGCTCCCACCCGCATAGATTATAACCCCATTAATTGGCCCATATCCAGTAATTAACCCTCACTACAGAGTAAATGGAGCTCACGGGCGCCATCTTCACCGATTCGTTGATCTTCAGGTCTTCTTCCAGATCTTCGGCTATTGCTGTCGCTTGGCACATGTGCAGGGATAGGGATATTGCTTCAACTGAAGATCAACGAAGCGGTGAAGATGGTGCCTGTGAGCTCCACTGCAGTTACTCTGCAATGAGGGGTAATTACTGGATATTGTGCAATTAATGGAGATATCACATGTGCAGGCAGGAGCACGGAGGGGGGACTATGTAGAGTAGGGGGTAGTGGGTTTTAATATATGGGGGGAGTTGAATTATCCTTTAAGGGACACACAGATCTGTGATTTTCTAAGCAAAGGGCATTGAGGATACAAGCTGCAATCATATAAAATAAATCAAATTCTCATTTTGTAACATTAGAACATAAGGACAGCACACGGCATATTTTGACAATTTTATGTGTGATAGAATATATATTGTGGGAAAATCATATATTCATTAGATAGGACAATGATAGTGTTGAAATCTAAATCATAAATGAAGGTACAGCAAAGCCATAAATTGTACAGTCGTATTAAAAAAGTTGTCCTGTTTCAGTCTGCTCTGTCATTCAAGGGTTAACGCAGTGTTTACACTATGCTACCCATATTTCTCAGGTCAAGAAGCAACATACTATAGTTTATAATAATCACATACATTTTGGAGCAAATTCTTCTGCTATAACGTCATGAGTTACAAAATAGCCATTTAAATATTACTTGGCCTACTATGTTGAAAAAAAATGCCAAAAAAAACATTATTTGCAGATTTTATTTGTGCTGCTTCCACTTACTTGGGTTGTATAAGTATATTCATTATTATCAAAATAAGTATATTTGTTATGTAAAATACAACATCCTGTGATTTAACCCTACACAGCTCTAGGATTTCATATAAATGTAGTATGAGGATGGTTTCACTAGTATTATGCATGAACCATGTGAATAATATCTCCAAAAAGGCCTAAGGCAGATTCACATTCACTGATTACTGAATAGAAGTAAATTTGATACAAAATGCTGGTGACTAAACAACTTCACAAAATGATGTGATGCTATTTACAGCTCATGAATTGCCACAGAAATATCATCTTTTTTTAATGTTGATGTCTGTCTCTCTTGTTAAGACAAAACTTGATGTTCAATAGGTGTATAGTGGCTGAACAATCCTGAAAAATATCCATGTACCATGAATACTGGTCGGTTTGTTGATTAAACAGGTTTGGAAAGTTTGTCGGAGCACCTTGATGGCAAATGCATGGATAAACTGGCAGATGCTTGTTGTTCTGATAATTAGGGCTGTTGGTCTGAATTAATAGATAGATATAAAAGTTGCTATACAACGTATCAGTGCATTTGACCCAGTCATCTTAAAGTTTTAAATTAAAAACATAGAGGTATAATTCACAGCTCATAATTAGGCATACAATATTACTTCAGAGATTAAAGGGGTGGTTCACCTTCAAGTTAACTTTTAGTATATTGTAGAAGGGCCAATTCTAAGACACTTTTCAATTAGTCTTCATTATTTATTTTTCTTAGTTTTTTAATGATTTGCAATTTTCTTCATTTTCTTTGCAGCTTTCAAATGGGGGTCACTGACATCATCTAAAAACAAATGATCTGTAAGGCTACAAATGTATTGTTATTGCCACTTTTTATTAATTATCATTCTATTCAGTCCTCTCCTATTCATATTCCAGTCTCTTATCCAAATCAATGCAGGGTTGCTAGGGTAATTTGTGCCCTAGAAACCAAATTGCTGACACTGCAAACTAGAGAGCTGCTGAATAAAAGGCTAAATAATAATAAAACCACAAACATTAAAAAATTAAAACCAATTGCAAATTGTCTCAGAATATCACTCTCTACATTATACTAAAAGTTAACTCAAAGGTGAACAACCCCTTTAAACTGTTTAAGAGAATGAGACTGATATTTCAGTGGGTACAAAAAAGGGTACCAAATTATAGTCAATAATTAGTTATAGACTAAACTGGGAAAGAACACAAATGCAATAGGCAACAGGTACATGGAGATAGATATTTCCCAGAAATTTTTTATAAATAAAATTACAACTTATTTTAGGGTTCTTATAGAAGGCTATACATTTGGATCAGCTCTTTGTATCCCTGCAGCACTATATACATCATTAAGTAGCAAACAGAACTATGCCACCAGTAAGCACCACTTTAATGGCATATTTTTACAGGCTGGTATTCACATGCATGAACAGGAGATGAAAGTACAATATCCACCGTTGTAATTACCATGTGGTTTTTGTTAAATAATGAAATTTAATTTTGCTAGACATATTTCTCTGCATCGATTGCTGCAAATGAACACAGAGGATTAAGCACTCTTAGTTCAAGTCTGTTTTTACTGCAAGTAGTAAAAACGGGAGTGGCGACACTAAACTTTTAGGCTTTCGCAGTCACATGGAAATGTTTTTCAAGAAAGCAACAAAGACCACCTTGAAGCTCAGTAGATGCCTTCATCATAAAATTCTGGGAATATTATGAAAAGCTATTGAATGTACTAACTGTAACAATTAATGATAAAAATCTAGGAATATGTAAATAAAAGTGTTCCTTTTGCTCACAAAACCAATTAAATGTGAATGGTTCTGAAATAACATGGTTATAAATTCCTAGAACACAATCACTCAATAAACAGGATGGGTTTTCTTCTATTATGTTTTTCTTTTTCATACATTACAAATCTGGGTAACAGAGGGTAAATAAATATACTGTATATAAACACACACACACACATATATATATATATATATTATATATATATATATATTGTAGTTTATGCAGGTATAACTAGTGACCCAATTAGTAATATTAGCAATCTATCTCATACACCAAAGGATGGAAATATTAAATAATTTCCAACCAACTATTAGTAGTTCTATTTAGTACAAAATGCTGCTTATCAGAGCTGTATAGCCAGGAGCATGCTTAATCAGTAACATGGCTATAATTGGGCAAAAATAGAGAAGAAAAAATGTAAATATTCTTGTTTTTAATTTTGAGGAACATTTTTATTATGCTTTACTAAGACAAACCCAAACTCCACAAATACTTTTAAGTATGGTAGATTCCCTGCTTACACACCATCCCTTTTCACTGTTGAGAAATATGGAATCCTCTCATAATACCTTCCTGTTGGAATGCAGTAGTAGTTAACATGCAGAAAGAAGGAGAAGGGAATGCAGGAAAAAATTCCAAACTCCTGCCAGGGGTTGTAATACAACAAAGTAATTAAGTGGCCTCTTTATAGGACCTATATGTATATATATATATATAGATTGTCCAGGATTCAAGCCTCCTTATGAGGATGTGTTTTGCCTATTGTTCTGTGTTTCACCATTTTATTCAACAATGCACACTAACATTAATTTGCTTTACACAGCAGCCATAGACAGCAAGATATTCTCCTGTACATGCCTAAAGGGTTATGGAATAAAAAGGTACAAAGTTTGTTATGGGTCTAATAAGCTATAAGAACCAATTAGCAGTTAATGTGTTGCTATGTGCACCTGAGCAAATTGTGAGCCTTTTATTACACATGGGTGTTAGCATTTATTAAAGGGATCCTGTCATGGGAAACATTTTTTTTCAAAATGCATCAGGTAATAGTGCTGGTCCAGCAGAATTCTGCACTGAAATCCATTTCTCAAAAGAGCAAACAGATTTTTTTTATATTTCATTTTGAAATCTGACATGGGGCTAGACATTTTGTCAATTTCCCAGCTGCCCCATGTCATGTGACTTGTGCTCTGATAAACTTCAATCACTCTTTACTGCTGTACCGCAAGTTGGAGTGATATCACCCCCTCCCCTTTTCACCCAACAAAAGAACAATGGAAAGGTAACCAGATAACAGCTCCCTAACACAAGATAACAGCTGCCTGGTAGATCTAAGATATAACACCACTCAATAGTAAAACCCATGTCCCACTGCGTACTATTCAGTTACATTGAGAATGAAAAACAACAGCCTGCCAGAAAGCAGTTCCCTCCTAAAGTGCTGGCACAAGTCACATGACCAGGGGCTGCTGGGAAATTGACAAAATGGCTAGCCCCATGTCAGATTTCAAAACTGAATATAAAAAAATCTGCTTGCTCTTTTAAAAAATGTATTTCAGTGCAGAAGTCTGCTGGAGTAGCACTATTAACTGATGCGTTTTACAAAAAAAACATGTTTTCCCATGACAGTTTCCCTTTAATTAGATAATAAATCATTGTTATACTCTCCTTATCCTCGGCTACCAAACACAACACTTAGCAATGGTCTATGGTCAGAAGTCCCAACCTCTCTGATGTTAGAGTCCTCTGTGTCACAAAGATCCATTTATTTTTGAGGTTTATCAGCTGTGTGTACCACCATCATCAAAAGTCAAGATTCAAGATTCAGCAGTGCATATATACTTCTCCCTGGCAGCCTGAACAATATTGTGTGAATGTGCTAGTTCCCTAAATACTAGCTCATACTGTAATATAAACTAATACCGGCTAGTTTTATTTTGAGTATTATTTGTAGCTGGGGTGCATCATGCTTAATAAGAAATAGTTTTAAGCAAGCAAAATGATGACCAATCATTATATGAAAATGTAAAGGTAATTCGACTTAAAGATGTTTTCTTCATGAGTTTTAAGAAATTCTAACTTCCTTCACCAAAATGTAAGTTGTTAGAAAGCCCTGACGTGCACAGTGGAAGTGCCAAGTGGGTTAGATATCGATCATCATAAAATGTAATTATGGCCAAATTGCTTATAATGTATGCAGTCTGCAGGGCAAATTCCTTCAGGAAAACATTGTCCCCAACAATTAATACAGACCAGCATATATGTAAGGGTAAAAGTACAAAAACATAGGATGGTGTTTATGAACACATTGATCATATTTGTGGTATTTCTTCTACTCCATGGACAATAAGTATTTACAATTACTTTTTCCTTAGCGAACTGTTGACCTGGTATGTGAAAAATCTGTTGGTTCCTCAAATTCTTATCAGCAAAATGTAGATGCTGAAAGCTGCTATCTAATCTGTTATCTTTCTAAGCAGGCATGTTGCTAAACGGACAGAGTACTGGAAAGAACATTTGGCAGTTCTTACCCACATTTCCTGATGGTCATATTGAAGAATTCACAAGAACAGGTATCTATAGATAGGTTAAGACACAGTACAGTGATGTACAATAACATCCCAGACTCTGATAACAAAAACTGGTGTCTTATCAGATTATTTTCCCCCTACAGACCTTCCTGCTGTTTGCTAATTAACCTGCCTCTATGTTTTGGAGTATAAGGGCTAGGGCAGACGGGGAGATTCGGGGGCAATTTGTTGCCTGGCGACTTCTCGCCATGACTTGTAGCCCCTGAACCTCCCCGAATAGCCAAGTCCTGGGGCGAACCGGCGTTACTTGAAAACGCCGGTGCGCCTCAGGACTTGGCTATTCGGGGAGGTTTGGGGGCTACAAGTCGCGGCGAGAAGTCGCCAGGCGACAAAATGCCCCCGAATCTCCCCGTCTGGCCTTAGCCTAAAGTTGGCCATAGATTAGTGATCCCCAACCAGTGGCTCACGAGCAACATGTTACTCACCAACCACTTGGATGTTGCTCCCAGTGGCCTCAAAGCAGGTGCTTATTTTTTAATTGGCTTGGAGGCAAGTTTTAAAGGAACAGTTCAGGGTAAAAATAAAAACTGGGTAAATAGATAGGCTGTGCAAAATAAAAAAATGTTTCTAATATAGTTAGTTAGCCTAAAATGTAATGTATAAAGTCTGGAGTGAGTGGATGTGTAACATAACAGAATACAACACAACATCCTGCTTTTCAGCTCTCTAAATCTGAGTTAGTCAGCGACTTGAAGGGGGGCCACATGGGACATAACTGTTCAGTGAGTTTGCAATTGATCCTCAGCATTCAGCTCAGATTAAAAAGCAAGAGTTTTGACCAATGTGGACCTCCCTCAATTCACTGATTGGTTACTGCCTGGTAACCAGGGTAACCAGTCAGTGTAAACAAAAGAGAGCTGAAAAGCTAGAAGTAGTGTTCTGTTCTGTTATTTTAGGGCTCATCCAGACGAGCAGATTCGTGGAGATTAGTCGCCTGGCAATTTTCAGCGACTTTGAAAATTGCGCCTCTGCGTGTGAATAAGCGCAGGCGACTTTACGCCTAGCGGGTGCCCAGCGCTAACAAGCTATTCGGGGAGATTAGTTGCCTCAAAGACGTGGCGTTTTGTCATCAGGCGACTAATCTCCACGACTCTGCTCGTCTGGATGAGCCCATAGACTTACAGTCACTCCAGCCTTTATATATAGTATATATATTTATTTACCCAGTTTTTATTTTTATGCTGAACAATTCCTTTAATTGCATAAAAACCAGGTGTAAGGCCAAATAGAACCTCCTGTAGGCTGATAATACACATAGAGGCTACCATATAACCAATCAATGCCTTCATGTGACATCCTCAGGTACTATTTTCATGCTTGTGTTGCCCTCCATCTCTTTTTTATCTAAATGTGGCTCATGGGTAACAAAAGTTGGGGACTGCTGCCATAGATGTTAACATTACAATCTTTCCTGAGACCAATGGTTGCAGGAAAGATTGTTTGTTTTCAATACAGACCTGTTAGAGCAGAATCGTCAGATATACAGGTAGAAACAATATAATTAGACCTTCATCTCAAGGTGCCCAATCAAAATTTTCAGACATGTCCAATCGACGAATCCAAGTGTTCTGATAATATCGGCTGGCTCGTCTCCCCCCATACATGCACCAAATATCATAGGTTATTATCTGTGCGTTTATGGCCACCTTAACACATACAAACTGTGTGCACTGTAAAAAAAAAAATGACGAAGAAGACCAGCACTGCAGCAATGATAACTTCTGTGCAACTCTGCTGCCCATAAACTTTACACCAAAGTGGAAAAGAGGATCATAAGAGTGTGGACTTCTATTTCTGATGACATCCTAGCTCATTATTTATGAATTACTTTCCTGACCTTCAATATATAATGCACTCAACAGTTCAGTCAGTCACAGTGATCTTATAGGCTACAAGCCTAAAAAGCAGATGTGCACAAAAATTAAACTGGTTGAGAGCCACATTCCATCACTATAGCCATTAGTCTTCAGCGTGCCCTGGCTATAGTCCTACCCATCGCCTCAATACAATAAACTCCTTTTGTTACATTAGACTAGAGAACACAGGCAGAATAGATGTTTAGATTTTAATAAATATTTCTGCTCAAATTCTGTTCCTTTCAGGAACTGTTAACTAACTGTTAAAAAAGGAAATACGACAGTAAATATGTTTGCTGCATTGAACAATTAATAAAACGTATTTTGGAAATGCTTAGGTCATGTGATTGAAACAATAAATTAACGTTTGATCTCCACTCCTTGTTTGCTCTAATAATATTACTTCTCAAATGAATGCTGCACTGCCTTTATCAGCATCTCATTCATGAGAACAATTTCACTTCCTGGCAGGGCACAGCAGTACAAACACTAACAAGCAGACTGATGTGTGTATGTGAAAGGAATAGGCTGTAAAGAATAACAGGATTGTCTGTGATAACAAGAGGTCTCTCCCAGCATGGGACAGCACAATGCCTCACCACATTGTTTTGCCACTGATCAGCCTGTGAATCAAATCAACGTGTCTGTTTCTGTATGGACAGGGAGGCATCTTTCACCAAACCCCTTTACAAAGGAGCGACCTGTAAAATTTCTTCTCTTCACTTCTTATTCTGCTGTTTAATCCAGTGGTTTTAAGACAAGAAGCCCAGGAGTCCCAGCATTCCTTGGGAATCTCTGCACAATGACTTATAGGCTAAAGAGTAACCACAGTATACCCAGGAGTTTTAATCACTCATAAACAGCATGAAATTGCACTCAACAGAATTTGCACCACTAGATGAACTGTATCAGGTTACTAAAATGTGTGTAATCTAATTCCATCCTGAGGATATATTAGAGAGATTTGGGCAAAGAGTCGAAAACAAGCAGTAAGGGTACAGAGGGGTACTATGTCAGACAAGCCAAATTGCAGTGCTGCTTTGAACTAATTTGAAACACAAGTATTATATGAAAGCAGATTGAAACACTCTTGTTAAGGGAAAAATCTGGATTAGTTGAATAGTTTTATTTTTTCAGAACAGAAAAAAGAAAGGTATAAATGAGATACATGTAGTTAATGGTATTGAATTTATACTGTTAAAGTGTTGTTTTTTGACTTCATACTTTTATGCTGAGTTCTTGGAGCAATACATTAAGGGGCAAATGTAAGATTGCTCATGCCTTTCTGCACTAGCAGGCTTTAAAGGGGTTGTTTACCTTTGGGTTAAAGGGATCCTGTCATGGGAAACATTTTTTTTATCAAAATGCATCAGTTAATAGTGCTGTTCCAGATGAATTCTACATTGAAATCCATTTCTCAAAAGAGCAAACAGATTTTTTTATATTTCATTTTGAAATCTGACATGGGGCGAAACATATTGTCAATTTCCCAGCTGCCCCAAGTCATGTGACTTGTGCTCTGACAAACTTCAATCACTCTTTACTGCTGTACTGCAAGTTGGAGTGATATCACCCCTCCCTTTCCCCCACCCAGCAGCCTAACAACAGAACAATGGGAAGGTAACCAGATAACAGCTCCCTAACACAAGATAACAGCTGCCTGGTAGATCTAAGAACAACACTCAATAGTAAAAACCCATGTCCCACTGCGTACTATTCAGTTACATTGAGAAGGAAAAACAACAGCCTGCCAGAAAACAGTTCCCTCCTAAAGTGCTGGCACAAGTCACATGACCTGTAGCAGCTGGGAAAATCGACAAAATGTCTAGCCCCATGTCAGATTTCAAAACTGAATATAAAAAAACCTGTTTGCTCTTTTGAGAAATGGATTTCAGTGCAGAAGTCTACTGGAGCAGCACTATTAACTGATGCATTTTGAAAAAAAACATGTTTTCCCATGACAGTTTCCCTTTAACTTTAAGGGGCTCATCACTAAATGTCGAAGTACCTAACGCTAACGAAAATTTGCTCTGCTGAAGTAACGCTAGAGAACATTCGCCAGCATTTGGCACCCCCGGAAAATGTAGGGACTCTCCACGCGGTCTTAAAATCATAGGAATCCTCGATTCGTACAATTGGATTGTTGCGTCTATGGCCAGCTTAATTGAAAAGTTGCTTAGAATTAGCCGTTCTATAACATACTAAAAGTAATATATAGGCAAACTGCCCCTTTAAGGCTCAAGTACTGTAAGGGCTAAAATACCAAACACAAGGCTTCCGGATTAATTCCAGGAGCTGGGGAATTATATCATGGCAAGTTGTGGCAACTCAGATGTGTCAGTATTTCAGCACAGACCAGAACGGATGCTGATAAACAGAGGAGCACTGGGTGATAACATGCATATAGCATCACACTGTTTTGCTGCTCCTGGAATCCCCCATGCAGGGAGCTTGGGGTTAACTGAAGGCAGCTGTAGTACCAAAGTATCTGCACCAGACAGAGAAGGATTCAGCTTGAGCTTTTCTTTGCCTGAAGCAGATACAACGTCGACTGATTGATCTTACGGTTATTACAGAATATTTTAAGTAATAAAATAGCAAATAGCCTTATATATACTTACATAACACACATTTCAGTGATGTATTTGTTATTGCAAAACCTTAGATCCACTTGCTTTCCTTAAAAATGTATATATATATATATATATATATATATATATTGTTTTCTGTATTCAGCAGACTGCTGAGAACTTCCTCAAAAATACTGACAGCAGTTATGTAATCATCATCAGCATGAAAAGTTGGATTAGGTCAGCCAATCTGATGAAGTTGCGTGTGTTTGTGCTGCTCAGGGCTCAATAAAGAGTTTCAGACGGGAAGAATATAACTCATCCAGCACATGTAATGGGAGTCATGCAGCCATAAAAAAGGGGCACATTGTGTAAAATATGCTGTTGTGAGGCTTATGCTGCAATGCACATTTCCAGGTAGAATCCAGCCTCCCACTCTCAGCCAAGGACAAAGCATCATAAGTTTTCCTGTACCCAAAGAATATACACTAGCATCAGATTATAATGGCTGCCAGGAGCAACAGGCCAAATGATGATGAAACATTTTAAACTAGAGCTAGGAAATAAACAGGCATGAAAATTATGTAAATATTTCCCAACTCAAAATAACATGTACTTTATAAACAGTCACTAGTTATGGAAAAGCTAATTCATTATGACCCTTAAATAGATTAAGGTTGCATCAAACATTGCCATCTGTTAACTAGGCAAGCTGGGAGTTGCAGTTCATAAAAGTTAGCTACATACTTTGTTCTATACAGTAATGTAAAAAACACTTTGGGATTAAGTAACTGAAAAACAGCCCATGCAAGCTGAAATGTCTTAAATTATGTCACCAAACAGAAAGTTGCACTAAGACTTGATCTGTCATTTACATCAAAAGCTCTGATGTGTACTTTCCGGACACTGAAAAGCAAAGTCTTACTTAAAGGGATACTGTCATGGAAAAAAAAATTTCAAAATGCATCAGTTCATAGTGCTGATCGAGCAGAATTCTGCACTGAAATCCTATTCTCAAAAGAGCAAACAGATTTTGATAAATTTAATTTTGAAATCTGACATGGAGCAAAACATATTGTAAATTTCCCAGCTGTCCCAAGTCATGTGACTTGTGCTCTGATAAACTTTAGTCACTCTTTACTGCAATACTGCAAGTTGGAGTGATATCCCTCCCTTCCTCCCCTGACCCCAGCAGCCTAACAACAGAACAATGGGAAGGTAATCAAGAGAGCCTACTGTCTTCATAATCACAAACAATATGGCTAATTTACAAATTAGGTTTCTTAAAGGAACAGTTCAGTGTAAAAATAAAAACTGGATATATAGGTAGGCTGTGCAAAATAAAAAATGTTTCTAATATAGTTAGTTAGCCAAAACTTTAATGTATAAGGCTTGAATGTTAGATAGTCAGTCACACCTGCCTTTACACATAAAATTTTTGCCTAAATAACTATATTAGAATAATTTTATATTAGAATTTTGTACAGCTGATCCATTTACCTAGTTTTTATACCAAACTATTCCTTTAAAATAAAGTACAAGGAGATGCATCTTGTTCTGAATACAGCTTTGTTTGGCAGCAATGTATTCAGAGGGGACAGGTGTTGGGCTGCATGTAAGTGCCCCGTGGAATGCCTCCAACTTGTACTCTATTCAGACTATAGCAGACATTAAAGGGATGTACATACAAAATAGCTGTATATTAATTTTACAGGGGATGTGTCAAATGGAGTCTTGGAAAGCATACATTTTTTCCCTGTGTGGGACCAAGAGGCAATGGCATCAGTTCTAGTAAAACATAAAATCTTGAATAGTAAAATTGGGATCTACTGTAGATCTTTTATTATTTTTTTTTTTTGCATATGGTTTTCTTCATGGGCCTAACTTGAAAAGTGCCCCTTACATATCCCGGCACCATTCTATAAGATAGAACTTGCAATCTTATGATATATAATAATTCAGAGTACCCTTAGCATCTGGTTCTCTGGTGGCCCCATGTCCCATTTTGACATACAGTATAGAGGCCAATTTAAGATTGCCTTTGCTGAAGTTGTGGTTCATTTCTGAAGCCCCTTTGGTTAAAATGACAAAGATTGCTGAGGTTTTTTTTTATTTTGTCAAGAATCCCTACGTGATTTGTAAACTCACACAGTGTTTCCTTAAAGAGGTAGTTCGCCTTTAAGTTAACTTTTAGTATGTAAGTATGTGTGCAAGTAACCAATTACAAGCGACTTTTCAGTAGGTCTTCATTATCTATTTTTGTAGTTTTTAAGTACTTCTGATTCTTCATCTAAAAGCCAAATATTTTTTACAGAAACCAGTTTATGATTAATGCTACTTTTTCTAACTCTTCCTATTCAGGCACTCTCCAATTCATATTCTAATCTGTTATTCAAATGAATGCATAATTTGGACCCTCACAGCGAGAATGCTGAAACTGCAAACTGTAGAGCTGCTGAATAAAAATCTAAATAACTCAAAAACCACCAATAATAAAAAATGAAAACCAAATGCAAATTGTCTCAGAATATCACTCTTTACATCATACTTAAATTTAACTCAAAGGTAAACAAACCCTTTAAAGTTGCTTGTGCAGAAAAGCACAAGCAATCTTAAATTGGCCCCTTTAGTAATTGCTCCAAGAACTGAGCATAAAAAGTATGACGTCAACAAAACAACAACAAAAATAAACTTTTAAGAAAATTTTTCCTCGATTTTTTGGTTGACATAGGCTAAGTTGAATGTAACAATTGCCGTCTGCTAGTATCTGCAAGCCATTGGTAAGATCTTCTTGTAAATAAACAATCAAGATACACTGTGCCTGGGGCCAGAGTTTTAACGCCACTGCTGCGGAATTCGTCTTGGAAAAGAAAGAATTTTCTTTCTAGGTATGTGCAAATGTACACAGCAATTAAGGCTCTGTAATGCCTTCCTCCGTAATTGTAGTTACAGTAGCTAACCCAAACACATCCTTGGAGATGATTAACCAACTTTGAAGAACACAGTCTTCTTTTAACTCCTCCAATAGTGCACACAATACATTTTTCCACCTGATTTTCAAGTGTTTTACATATTTGTTTTTCCTGTTTTCTTTGTCTTCTATTTGTCTTTAGAGAGGCTAAACGGTTTACACTGTGAGAAAATTTACCAAAAATGTAACCCAAGTCAGCACAACATAAACACAGCCAGTGTAAACTCTCACCATATAGCCACGACATATAGTAAAGTCAAAAGACTTGCATAAACATACCCTAAACATTCACTAAAGGTGGGCAATAACAGGCTAATACAATCATTTTTCCCAATGTGGTGCTCACTTTTACATGAAAATCAAACGTGTTCCATCAACATGGTCGATTTTTGGCCAGATATTGGTCAGGTAGCCCCATTGGAGGGCCCCATACATGGGCAGACAAGCTGACAACTCAAGGACTTGAATTGGCAGCCTTTAATCTGCCCGTGTATGGCCATCTTTACTCAACAGCAAATATAACAGATCGTGCACAGCATAGCGGTAGTACTTTTTGCTACATGCACATGACAACGTGCTGCCTGCTACAATAAACAAATGCCACTTCTTTTTCAGTGCAGAGGAGGAAGTGGTTTATAGCCTGACAGCACGTTGACTACTTCTTAAGAACACTACAAAAATTCTGTGTAAATTCAACTGTCGCCTCAAAGAAGTGAAAACAGTACTGCCAAAATCCATAACACCCTATATTGCCATGTTTATAAGAGACTGTTCTGTCAGTCATTGCAGATAAATTAACTAGTGTAGAAATGTTGATTGTGGCTAACATGCCATTGCATGCTTATGTCAAGGGGAGGGGTGATTGGCTAATACTTGGGATGTAGAGTTCAGGCAAGACCACTCAGGTTAAACCAAGTACTACATTCTAAAGCGCCTTTGTCCCCAAAGAAGAGAAGGCATGAAAGTATATTATATAGTGAATAAAGTACCCCCTGTTGTAAAATATAAGGATATTATAAGTTACCGA
>CM044433.1:104992430-105069392 GCA_024363595.1 Xenopus borealis | reverse complement strand
ATACCAGCCCTTTGTATTGCCTTGAATTGTTTTTTTTGGCTACCACCCATCATTCCTGTCTGTGTGAAAAGGTGAACGCTGCAATAATGTTAATCTGTCCATCTCTGTTCCATTCATCCTCCTCGTATTAGACTAATTGTTCCTATGGAAAATAATAATTCTACAGAGCCAAAACCTGCGTGGAATGAAGCAAAAACTAAGATATACATACAATCTCTTTTGAAGCGCCCCGACGGTGACTAAAACGTTGCTCAATGTGGATTTGCCCTCAGACTGCTTTCATCCCCAAAAGAGCCAAGCAGAGTGGTTTCACTTCCCTGTCAGCTAGTAGGCACTGTTACCCCCTTGCTATGTACTCCATCTTCATTTAGAGAGGCAACGGGGGAATCAAAAACATTCTCCAGCAGACACACTGAATATAATTCACAAGAGACCTGTATGAATGCAGAGTGAGGGAGTAGCCCTCAGGGCCAGATGTTGCCTGTCACTGTCTGCAAACTTCCTGCCAGGGCTTCATTAGCGCAAAGGGTGGTCAGCTTGTACCTCTCCCTCCAGCTGATGACCAACTACAACTCCCAGCAACCTCTGCAATTGATAAGGGGAGCCCATCATAAAACAGGGAGTAGCAGGTTCGTGTCCAGTGTAAAACTAGAACAGCCCTGCACTCGGGGCATCCCACTGGGTAAACTACTTCTCAAACTCAACCATGCAACATATTCTACCAAAAAAGGGCATTTTTATGCCTAATATGACAAGAAGAAAGTACTGTATTATTGACAGTTCACCCAGACTGCTATTATAAGTACTGGAATGAGCACCTCAGGTTCTCCAGCTGTTTCTTAACTACAGCTCCTATAAACCCCAACCTGACTTGCCAGCAGTTGTAATATACAGGCAGGCACTGAGCCCCCAGTTGTAGAAACAAGCCTTTAGCTAAACACTGCTAGCCACCTTCTATTTCACTTCTCCTACTGACAAATACACTATCCAACTCTCCCAGCCATGCCCATTAACTTTATTGCTCCTCCAGCATTCATCAGCCACCCCACAGCTATGCACAGGGACTGGGTTACTTAGCAACAGCTGGAGGGCAGCACGTTTGGGCACCCCTATGCCAGTGTTAAAACAAAAGTACTTACTGTATAGCACAGCCTCCTGTCACAGAACACCGAGTCCACCATCGTGTATGGTTGCGAGTAAGCAAATCCTCAGCACTTGTGTACTTTATCCCCAGAACGACAAAAAAAACCCCACCCGATTATATCCCCGTTGCACGCTGCATGCACATCCTTGCGATTCCAACAGTCGCTGTGAGAGCGTCCCCCACTTGTCCCACTAGTCAAGTCATCCTCAGAGGCTGCTAAGAGAGTGCCGACAGCAACACTGACACCGCTCCCCTGCCATGAGCCTGTGCCTGGAGCAGCTCTAAGCGGGAGGAGGGGAGGAGGGAGTGAGAGGATGTGGGGGCCGGGCTGGGAGGCAATGGGGCTGGAGGAGAAGGGGCATTTACTTCACTCTGGTTATTCAGGGTTTATAGTCATTTGGTGTTTACATAGCCTAACTATGCACATCTGTCTGCATGGTACTAAATTATTTAACATGAGAGGGCTGCATAGTCTACGCAGGTGGAAATAAATAGCCCATAGATTTATATACAATAGCGCCCCCAACAGACAAAATACATTTGACAGAATGTTTGCATGGACTGAGAATTAAGGGCAGTGGCTGAAAGGGAGATTTCTCCTCCATGATGAGAATGCACGACTGCAGGCAACAAATCTCCCGAAAATTGTATCTCCATTGGAAATCATTGAAATCGTTAGCAGTAAAAGCAACGTATGGAAAAGTCACCCGAAGTTTCCTCCTGAGGCAACTTCAGCCGAATTTGGAAGAACAAAGTGATGAGTTGGTTTTCTCACAGGTGATTTCCTTTATTTCCAATAGAGACATATTTTCGGGAGATTTCTTGCCCACAGTCATGCATTTTTATTGTGGACGAAAAATCCATTGACCAATGCCCTCGAGGCGTGTTCTGGTCACAATCTCCCTGAACTGCCTTTGCGTGTCTTCCTGTCCGCTAAAATGAAAAGTCACCAGTGCGAAAGCACGCGCGGCGCTTCTTTTTCCAAAGTCGCCCAAAGTGGAAACATGCAGTGCTACTTGTGCTTTAGTGCAGGTGACTTTTCATTATAGTGGACAGGAAAACACGAGAGACACGGGGAGATTGTCTTCCAGTAGAACAGGCAAATAGTCGCCATGCGACTAAATCTCCTCGAATCTGCCAGTGTGTCACAAGCCTTATCCCCAGTCCATGCAATCATTCTGTCATTTCCCATGTATTTTGTCTATTGGGGGCTCTATTTTATATACATCTATGGTCTATTTATTTTTACCTGTGCAAACTAAGCAGCCCTCTCATGTTAAATTCAGTACCATTCAGACAGATGTGCATAGTTATACTATATAAAAACCATGAGAGGGCTGCATATAAATTAGTGCCCCCAACAGACAAAATACATGGGAAATGACAAAATGCTTGCATGGACTGAGAATTAAGGACAGTGACCAATGATAAGATTTATCACCCGCGATAAAAATACACAACTGTTGGCAACAAAACTCCCAAAAATGCATCTCCATTGAAAATAATTGAAATCACCAGCGATAAAACCATTCCATCACTTTGTTCTTCCAAAGTCAAACAAAGTTGTTGCAGGAGGAAACTTTGGCCAACTTTGTGATATGGTTGGTTTTACCACCAGTGATTTCAATTATTTCCAATGGACATGCATTTTCAGGAAATTTTTCGCACATAGTTGTGCATAAAGACTCACGGGCAACAAATTTCAACATCAGCCACTGCCGATGGAAATTTGGCGCACACAGTTGTGCATAAAGACTCACAGGCAAAAATTTCTCCATCGGCCACTGCCCTAACAACTGAACATGGACACCTGGAGTCACATAAAATAAATAAATAGAAATAGTGTAGGGGCGATTGGCCGGGGCTAGGAAGCAGGAAGTAGTAAAAGGAAGTAGTTGCAATCGTGTAATGCCAGTATTAAGGTGGTGAAGGTACGGAATTGGTATCACACGGACACACAACCTTTTTATGTTTGGTCATTAGTAGTAATAAATAGGGTGCAGGGAAGTTTACCTGTTTTTTTTCTACAGTAAGCAGGGTAAGGACAGCATCATTACATTACTCTTGTCTGAGATGTGAGCACAGCAACGCAAATCCCCAACCTTTTACACCCGTGAGCAACATTCAGAAGTAAAAGGAACTGGGGAGCAACACAAGCATGAAAATTTTTCTTGTGGTGCAAAATAAGTGCTCTCATTGGCCATTTGGTAGCCCCTATGTGGATTATCAACCTACATTGAGGATCTGTTTGGCAGTGCGCCTTGATTTTTATGCAACCAAAACTTGCCTCCAAGCCTGAAATTTAAAAATAAGCACCTGCTTTGAGGCCACTAGGAGCAACATTCAATAGGTTGGAGAGCAACATGTTGCTCAGGAGATACTGATTGGGGATCACTGGTCTAAGGCAATGGTTGGGGGTGTGGGAAAAGAAAGAGGCTAGGTTGCCCTCAGGTGGGGAGGAGACACCACAAATGCTCTAACTGTGGAGGCACCCACCCTCAAAATAAATGCTTTAAAAAAGGAAAGGTTACCACACGTCTCTCAGACACACTTGAAAAAGGGGATGTCTCCAGTGAGGTTGGAAGAGATGTTGCCTTATCTAAAGTGTTACGGTATGCGTCAGGATGCCATTTTTGAATGGTTTCTTAATTCCCATTCGAGGAGCAGGCAAACCCCAATGCTGAAAAGCAAATTTAATTTCTGCTGATGAGTATCCTGAAGTTATCAGAGAAAAGATTCTTAAAGAGATCAGTTTAGGGAGAATGGCGGGACCTTTCCAAGAAACTCCTCTTGTGGAGCCCACAAAAAATGGAGCCCGGTAAATTCAGGCTCATACATAATTTCCCCCCTCCCCCTGTGGGTCCTCTGTTAATGGGACAGACAGACATTTATGCTCTGTGGCTTATACCTCATTTGACAAGGCTGTAATTCTGATCAAGAAGGCAGGTACTTTTGGCAGTTAGCAAAAGTGGATATTGAGTTGGCTTTTAGATTACTTTTTGTTCATCTGGATAGTCACATCCATGAAGTGCCAATTTGACCGACACTACTTTGTTGATTTGTGCCTTTCAATAGGTTGTGCCATATCTTGCTCTTTTTTTTTTTTTTTTTTTTTTTTAAACATTCAGTATATTTCTCAAATGGGTGGTTTGGTTTGGTTGTGCTTCCACAGTGGTTCATTACCTAGACAATTTTCTTTGTGTTGAAGAGCCAACTCAGGGCTGTGTAACAGACTACTCCACATATTACAAGGGGTCACCTCAAAATTTGTGATTCCCCCACCTGCTTTATTTTGTTTAGGTATCATAATTGATTCAGTTAGGATGGAATGCAGGTTGCTAGAGGATAAATTAGAAGATTTGAGATTCCATTTCACACATTTACTAAGCTTAAGGTTAAAACCTAGTATGGTTAAGCTGGTAGATTTGCAGGCAGTTTTGGGTAAACGTAACTTTGCATGCAGGGTAATTTCCATGGGCCGGTTGTTTGGTAGGTGACTTTCTTTGGCCACTTCAGGTCTTAAAAAAATGTCATCAATTTGTATGATTCATGCAAGCCCTAAAGGATGACCAACAGACATGGGAAGTATTCCTTTGTGATTTTAATGGCAGGTCCCTATTTAAGGAGGAGGAGCAAATAGGCAACAATCTTTGCCTTTTTACGGATGCTTCAGTTGGACATGGTTTGGGCCTTTACTGGAATGGTAGGTGGTGTTCGGAACAGTGGCCAGCAAAATTACGAGAGGATGGAGTAACAGGTAACATCATGTTTATGGAGCTATTTTCCACATTATTATCACTGGCCTTATGGGGCAAGGAACTTCAGAACAAAAAAGAAAGTTGTTTTCTGAAAATATTGGCATTGTCTATACTATAAATTCACTTATCTCTCTTAAAAAGAGAATTACACCCTGATTGCACCAACCTAAAGTTTTAGCTTCTTGATAGCAGTAATGATACAGAACTTCAAACTTGTCTCAGGGAGTCACCATCTTGAAAAGTGTCTGCGACACTCACATGAGCAGCTGTTGAGAACTAAGCTGAGGGGTTGTTGCAATTTATCAAGCATAAAATGAGCCAGTAATATAAGATGATGCTACAGGGCTGATTACTAACTTCTAATGCAAGTTGCACTGGTTTTTCAGCTGCCATGTAGTAATTATCTGTATTATTTACTAATCAGCCTTATATTGTGACATTCATATTCTATGTGTAATGTATATTTAGAGTCGGTCCCTAAACTCAGTAAGTGACAGTAGCACACAGATCTTTACTGCTAAAGGGCTGTGGTTGCCTTGGGCTGGTACAGAAGCCTACTTCTTTAGTTAAGCTTTAGTTCTCCTTTAAGGCTGTGCAGATGTTTGATATTCCAGGGATTTATGCAGTGCTGTCTGTGTAATAAACATCAGATCATAACAACAATCTGTTTTGATTTATTGTACCTTTTAAGTAACAGGTTGTTTTTTAAATGCATACAGATGGCCTCTCTGGCATCCAATAGCTTTAAAAGCTTTAGGAGATTTGCATTTATTTTCAGCCTTCATCCAATATATGTGTTCTGCCTTATTTTAATTAAAGAAACATATTTTTTTTTATAAATATTGTGATTAAACAGTTCAAAAAAGGTTTGTGGTGTTTTTCACTAACCACAATTAAAGTGTATTGATTTCAGCTTTAGACAGAATTTTAATAGTATGATGTTTATCTAATGTTGAAAATTATGTAAAGCAGTTTGGTGTGAGAAAGGGTTGCAGTTGTGGTTGCATTCCTGTTGCAGTCTGCCTGTCGTCTTGCACTATCTGGTCTCAGTCCACTTTTCTTGCACTGGGCTCCCCAAATCCTCTACTCTCTCGGCATGACATAAAAAACCCAGGGTATCACCACACATGCATAGGAGGAGGGTGATTTTTTTGTTTGGGTAGACTGTCTAATGTTACTTCAACAGTTTTTTCAACAGTGAGTTTCTGCTGGCAGAATCAGCGGATTCAATCCTATATTATAAGCATTGGCAACAGTTATAATTCACATGTCTGAGCACCAGGGGTGTATCTGGGGCTGCTGCCGCCTGAGGCAGCAGCCCCGATGATGCGCCCCCCTTCTGCTCCGAGTTTTGAACTTATAGCGTCGGAGCGGGTGGAGGAGGGGCCGCATCACTAGTGCAGCGATCGCTATTGCACTCGCTGCACTAGAAGAGCTGAATTTCTGTTTTAAAAAATTGCTGCCCCTGGTAACTGTCCGCTCCGTGCCGCCTGAGGCAAGGGTCTCACCTTGCTTCATGGCTGGAGCGGCCCTGCTGAGCACACAGACATTTTTGTCTAAAAATGCACTACAATCTGAAATCTGTCCCATACATGGTCTGACTTACGAGCTACTAACTGATGGGCCCACAAGCTGCATATGAAGCCAGCCTATTTTGAAAATAATATGCATAGCACTCTCTCATTATCAAAATTATAGAAAAAGTTCAGTTCATCCACATTACTGGAAATCAGGGCTAATGATTGGGTTGCTTAACATTAAAGCATGTTTATTGGTCTACTTTCACATAAAACACAAGGGATATATTAATTGTAATTTATGGGAGATTGTATACATACAAAGTATAATGTAGATGTATTTTGGTCCCCTCCCAAAAAACAGTAGCTGCCCTTTTACTGCAGTTTCAAAACAATACAATATAATAGTAGATGAGGTTGAGATAAAACTTGCATTCAACCATCAACACAACATTTGTGTGTAAGTGAAAGTAGCCAAACTGATCTGTTAGCTGATCCAGAGAAAAGTGAATTGAATTGATACAATAGTTGCTAATATTCCTCATATACTGCTAATAAACATTTTAACTAATTGTATCAACTAACTGTAGCAAATTGTTACAGTTCAGATGCTCCTGGATCACTGAGCTGCCAGACTGAAACCCCACATACAGGAACATTACATTTTAAAGTTCAATTTTGGAAAAACAGTAAAAAGGAAAAGAAGGAAAGCAATTGAAAAAAAGTATTGATTTCTGTTGAACAATCTGCTAAACAACAAGTGAGATCTGGTCACAGTGGTAATATAATGGCTACATCACACCTTTATACCTTTTCCAGTTTCAGATAACACTTACAGTACCTGAATAGATCAATGGAACTACCATTGACCATTCATGGTGGGTTTTTTTTGTAATGTAAGTATGAAACAATCCCCACATACCAAACAAGCAGATGGAGGATTAACAGCTGCTTTGACTCTTGCCCCTCCCCCAGACAAACTCAAATAGACACATTGGTCAGTCAGAGGATTTTAATTTTTTTTCTTTTCATTTTTCTTTAAATTTTTTATGCAAACAGTTTTGGTTTCTTCTCAGGTGTCTCACTCTCAGGAGAAGCTCCTATACATGGAAAATGATACAAAAGAAATACATTTGTGCTTTACTCATGTCAGAAAATAATTCCATTGGATGCCAGTGATTATTAAAGATACAGTAATGATTCATTATATGATCTGTTTTCCTGTTTAATCATCAGCAGGAAAAATAGAAGTACAGTATGTAATCCATTGATGGATGCACGGAGTACAGAGTCCCCCTCAACAATAAAACCCCTACTCTGTTGAAAGCCACCAGGGTGCTGACTCTGGTGTTTGAGCTACCTAGCTAACTAATATTCGCAACTTGTGCTGCTAAAGCCCCTTTAGCAGAAACTGTAGCCCTATGTTCTAACTGATGGGGTCTACTCAACAGCTTCAATTAGGTGTCGATATGAACAGTAGGTCTGGATATGCTAGACCTAAGTGAGGGAGATACAATATCAGGAGCTTAACACTACTCTTATCTTTAATACTGTTGGGGCCAAACGGCTGTACATACTATGATACTCCAGCTAACCTACTGGCCCAGCCTTAAGCTCTTCCAACTATAAATGATACCCAGAAAACTTTACTGTCATATTGTCATGGGAAAAAAAATGTTTTTTCAAAATGCATCAGTTAATAGTGTTGCTCCAGCAGAATTATGCACTGAAATCCATTTTTCAAAAGAGCTAACAGATTCAATTTATATCTGACATGGCGGCTAGACTAAGGGGCCTATTTACTAAATTCACATGTATTCATGTGAATAAAATCGAATTCGATGGAATATTTGATCGTAGGATCTATTCGATTGGTTGACTATGCAAATTAGGCATATTCGATCATAGAATAGTGAATGATCGAAATAGATTCGAATGATCGAATATTTGATAATTCGATCAGCGAATAAAATAAAAAAATGTATATATTCGACTGGCTACTTCGCCAGATTGGACCTACCGAATTGCAATAGAAGCCTATTCTGATTCTCAGATCAATTGCAAACTCACTGAACAGTTATGTCCCATGTGGCCCCCCTTCAAGTCGCTGACTAACTCAAAGTTACAGAGCTGAAAAGCAGGAAGTAGTGTTCTGACTATTATATTAGACATCCAGTCACTCCAGCCTTTATAGTTTGCATTTTTCCCTGATTAACTATATTGGAAACATTTTTTATTTTGCACAGCCTATATATTTATCCAGATTTTATTTTTACACTGAACTGTTCCTTTAAAGGAAAACTATACCCCTGAACAATGTAGGTCTCTACTAAAAATATATTGCATAAAACAGCTCATATGTAAAACCCTGCTTCATATAAATAAACCTTTTTTATAATAATATACTTTTTAGTAATATGTATCTTTTGGTAAGTTTCAATAAAAATTGCCATTTTAAGAACTAAGGGCCGCCACCTGGGATCCTTCGATTCACGGTGCACAGAAACAAGCTAAATTAGGCTAGAGAAATGTTGTATATTATGTTTTGAGCTTCTGGACAGGCTCTTTAGCAGTAAAGATCTGTGTCTTCAAAGATGCCCCAGTTGCTCCCCATCTTCTTTTCTGCTGATTCACTGATTCACATGCTCTGTGTTGCTGTCACTTACTGAGCTTAGGGACCCACTCACAATATACTGTACACATAGAATAGAAATGTCACAATATAAGGCTGATTAGTAATTAATTAATCTGTGGCAGCACAGAACCAGTACAACTATCACCATAATTTAATAATCAGCCCTGTAGCATCAGCTTATATTACAGGCAAAACTAATTTTCTGCTTGATCATTTGTGACAACCCCTAAGCTTAGCTTCTCAACAGCTGCTCAGAGCCAGGGCTGGATTTACATGGTGGGTGACCCTAGGCCCACTGCCGTTCATCGCCCCAATACTCTGCCCTTTTAGGTATTAGAGCATGGGAAATTTAAAAAAACCTTTCTTTTGTTTGTAACTTTTTTATCTCCTGCGTATTCCCAGTGTTTCTAAACAAATGTGGGTGTGGCTGGGCAGCATGCTGCCCCCTAGGCCCAGGCCTAGGTGGCCTTTCCCAAATCTGAGCCTGCTCAGCGCCCACTGAGCATGTGAGTGTCACAGACACTTTCCAAGATGGTGACCCCCTGCAATAAGTTTGAAGTCCTGGATCATTGCTGCTATTGAGATGCCGAAACCTAAGGCTGATGCAATAAGTTCAGTATATAAAATATGGCATTTTTAGCCATATTCATTTTTAGGGTTTAGTTCTCCTTTAAGGATGCTTATATATTCATTTTGGGGTTATCGTTTTCCTTTAAAACCATGATGTGAAACCTGAATTATAACTACAGGTATTCAATCTGTTATCAAGAAATGTGCAAAATATTGCAATGCAATTGTATAAAGTGATATTTAAGCAATTTTTTAAAACTTGCTTATTGTTTTTTTCTGTCATCATTTTACAGTACCTTGTAGATGATGGAAAGTAAGCTGAAATTCTGAATACATGCATGTTGCTAGCAAAACAATGCCACTGAGATTTTATAATGTTTATATGTTTTTAAGTAGCTTTTAGGAATGCTGCTGCCAGACACCCCTAATAGTAACTCCATATAGTTTGTTGCATAGAATAAATGACTGCATGTAAGTTCTAGCTCCCAAATATGACAGATAATAGATTGCATATCTGTATATGCCTTTGTGCCTTTACCTGTATTATAAAATAAGTATCAATGTGCTACTGTTAGTGAGTTCTTACAGTCTTTTCTGGTGCCGGTTGTACTGTGTAGGTTTAAAAAATGCATTTTAGGGGGATACCATTGGAGTAAAATTATGTGTATCTGTATAAATAGCATCATTTTATTATGTTTGTCCATGTGAATAATTTATGTTTATCCACAACTGCCAATAGAAACTTTTCAAAGGAAGATGCTAGTTGTATGGAAAGTGGAAAAACACTACAAGCCTGAATAAAGGTCCTATAAACGTTAATTTGTGTGGACATCCTATGAAGTTAGTGCAAAGAATTACCGAAATGTACTTGATTTCAAGTTTATAACAAGAGCTGAAGTTTGTGATATAGGGCTACATTTAGCATCTAATGGCTGGTGCTCTTCATCTGTATGTTGATAAAAATGTATGCAGTTGTACACTATACATTTACTACTATACACGAAAAATACTAAGAAAATACTAAATAAAAAGACTGGAGTATCAGAAAACAAGAAAAAACGCACAATGAAACTTAAATTGTATTTAGTATGATATTCTATGTGTGACGTGAGTTTTTGTTGTGTAAATTGGGGTATGATTCTAGCTGAAGATTTGGTGTTTTCACTGCTAAAACCATGCAGTATTTAAGGTTATCTTTAGGATGGTAAGATTGTTGAGTTTGCATATGGTAATAAACAGAGCTGCCTTCAAATTTGTTGCATTATGATTTTATATGGTCACAGGACTCCATAGTGACATAATATAATCAATAAATCAGGGCCGGGCCAAGCCAATTGGGTACTCTAGGCAGCCTAGCCAGCCAGCCCAATATCCACTGCTTTCACGCCCAAACATGCATGCGCCTGACCAAAGGAGCAGTAACAGTGGCAGGTAGGGTTGCCACCTTTTCCTGAAAAAAAATATCGGCCTTCCTATATATTTATCTTTTTTTCCTGTTAATAATATTGGGATCAACCATCAAAAATACTGGCCAGGCCGGTAAAATACCAGCCAGGTGGCAACCCTAGAGGCAGGTGGAGGGGAGGATGAAGGTGGGGTAGGAGGCAGGAGGGGTAGGGTGAAGGAGGGGTAGGAGGCAGGAGGGGTAGGGTGAAGGAGGGGTAGGAGGCAGGGGTCAGCTAGAGAGGGCAGAAAATACTGACTAGGTGTAGGCTGAAGACACGTAATAGGTACCTGTCAAGCACCCCCATAGCTTTGCACCCTAGGCAGGTGCCTATTCTGCCTACTCTTAGTTCTGGCCCTGCAATAAATAAACAAATCGTTAACAGACCTTAACAGGTATTACGACACATATCTAGATTTTCAAAGTTTCTCTCCAATGCCCATTGTCTAATAATGAGACACAGCACCTCACTGAAGTCATGAAAGCAACCAATCAATTTTTCTGTTAACACATATGGATTATGTAATAATAAAATACTCACACCTGTGATAGTGAACACACCCTAATGAAGGGAGCGACGACATGTTAAAGGGACAGTATATCTTCTGTTTTCAACGTTAGTTCAATGTATAGAGTCTGTGTCATCATCCAGCCCAGTTACAGGCTGGAAAGCCATCCGTTTGGCTGGGCACCCCAGTTCATCATTGGGAGAAGGAGAATGCCTGACTTTGGAGCCAAATGTACAAGGTTTCTGAAAGAACTCATAAAGGGAGCCCTGCTGCTGCAACCAGAGAGATCCAAATCTCTGGAGTGTGACAGTGCTGCTTGAAAGGACTTTTCAGTGAGCAGAAAAGGAAAGGGCTATGTTTTGCCCTGCTTTGAGAAAGTATATGTGCATCAGGCAGAGCTCATTTCTATCTCCCGCCTGTGAATACTTTGGCCACTGTGTGTTCTCCAGGGTGAGCACAGGTTTTGATTGTGTACCTGCCATGTGGGAACAGCTACTACTTTCAAAGGGAAAGGTACCTTGGGGCAGGTAGCGCTATTGAACCTACTGGATTTATTTTACATTCATCCACCTGGAGTGGAGTGTGGTAGTGTGGCATTGAGAGACTATGGGGTTGTCCACACAGGTTCCCCAGAGTAAAGTGATATTGTGTGATTTGCATTTACAGTTACTAAACACAGTTTAACATAAAGCTTATATTTCTTTTATTGCAAACTGTATGTGTTTTATTTTTCCTAGTGGAAACCCCCTGAGGTATGCAAGCAGTGTTCCCTAGGTGGAGGCACTGCACTGTAAATGCCAGTTCCTAGTACTTTTCATATGCAAAAGCAACTCAGTACTATGGATTGCCAAGGGTTAATTGCTATTTAAAGAGACAGTGACCAAATTAGGGTTATACATACTAATGGAGGTAGTAATTAAAGTGTTTTTATTTGTTTTAGATTGTTTTTTAGAATGTGGTGAAAAAGTGTTTTTGCTGTAGGGACAAAGGCGGATCATTTATCTGGATAATTTGTGCATAGATTTTTTAAAACTCCTATATTTGCAAGCCTTAAGCAGCTGTTTATACAATGTGCTAGAAAACAATAGATTAGATTAAAAGCCAAATGAAATTAGGCACAAAATACATGGAGTTGAATTTACTTTTTTTTGTATGTATACAGTAGATAAGGTGCATAACAGATCATTGGTCCATCAGAAATTAATTCCAATACATGATTTAAGGTTTTATTCCCCATTGTTATTTTGTCAGAATTCAAGTTTGTATTCTTCTAGTAGATGTGCAAGGCTAAAAGCACTGAATGCAGGCTGATTGTTCTGTGCCTGTTTCAGGAGAATTCTCACCCTCTTATCTCTGCAAGCCTGCCATGCCAGTATTTTCTATGGAACACAAAGGGGCATATTTATTATGTGGTGTAAAAATGGCTGGATAATATACTACACATCACTTGACTATGCTATATGTAAAAAACGGAATATATATATTTTTCTTAGAATTACCTCTGCCGGAAGGAATGTAAAATAACAGCGGTAAATCTGGCATTTCCATGGCATAAAATAAAACACACCTTGATAAATTCACCATTTTCCACAGCTTTTACATTTTTTTTTTCATTTTACACAGCATAATATACAGGGTGGGACTGGGGGTCCCAGTGCCCACTGGGGCTGCTGTCCAGGACCCCCCTACAGACCCCAATATATATATGCCACTAAATGACCAGGGAAGCTGTACAAAAATACCAATAATAAATCTGTAGTTTAGGGTCTGCAAGTAGAAGTTTGGAAACCCACCACACGAAGGAAAGGGCCTGGGTTCACTGCTCTGAGCCCTCAGCATGGGGAGCGGACAAAGAACATTCAGAACAGGCACTCAGTGAAGGCAATCTTCCTCCAGGCAAAGGCACTCAATGAAGGCAATCTTCCACCAGGCAAAGGTACTCAATGAAGGCAATCTTCCACCAGGCAAAAGCACTCAATGAAGGCAATCTTCCACCAGACAAATAAATTCAAAGTGAAGTGTCCTACAGCCTAACACGTTTCGTGATAAACACTTAATCATAGGCTCTATCACAAAGGGGTAAGGCTGTAGGAGACAATAAACTCTTCACTTGAATTTATTTGCCTGGTTAAAGATTGCCTTCATTGAGTGAGTATGTTATGCATGAGCTATTGAATATTATAGTATAAATCACAGCATAATCAAATTATACACATGTAGTTTTATGCTATTCATGGATATAATAGGATCTAATAAGTTGGAGTAAATGGTATAAAATGCTTCATTTGAGAACAATTGGTGACACACATATATAATTATAACTATGCATGATTTTTTTTTTAAATACACAAACATATGACATAACACATTATTGTATTAGGAAAAAAAAAAGAAATATAGTGGTGTTGGTTGTCTGCTGCTGGGCTGTCTGTGTGTATAGCACTTGGCCCATCAGGGCCCTACATCACCTAATGTATTTGCTTACTGAGCAGCTAATCAATCAAGATTTTAGCTCTTGAGTCTGTCTAGTCAGTCATAATTTGGAATGGTATTTGAAAGTGGTTGCTAGATCTATTTGCAGACCTGCCACATTAGGAAATGGGTGGGGCATGTTTGAATAGTACAAGATTCACGGTTCTTAATCCGCCATTGAAAAAATAAATGGAAGTAAAATGCTGCTAATAATTAGGCTGTATTTTACGTTGAAATTCTGAGCATAGTTTTTGGTTTTAGAGGCTCTGTGTGCTTAATCCTCTGTAAAATAAATATTACTTTCACTAAAAGCGAGGATTCTGAAGTCTGCATAGTAAGAATTTATACAGCATCTATTCTGGCAAGGAAATTGAACTTACCCCATATCCAGATGACACTGCAAAGTATGCATTGGATTAATGTTACTTAGAAATCAGCAATAAACTGTACAGCTGTGCTTTTACAATATACACTAATATAATTTATATGCTATATATATATATATATATATATATATATATATATATATATATATATATATATATATATATATACATATATGTATGTATATGGCTGTATATGCATTTTTTAATACAATTGCCTTAATTAAGAAATCCTGGTGTTGCTGGTCTGACTTACTATATTATGGAATGACATTACCTTGCAACCAGGGATGCTTATAAGAAGTGGAGTGCTGCCTCATCCAAAGATATTATATATATATATATGTAGGAACCCATAGATTCTATACATCATCTATGGAGTTAATCCCCTACCTTTAGTACATCTTATGTTATTGGGTGTAAGCACCTGTAACAGTTCTTACCAACACCTTTAGTTATTGGTCAAAGGGTGCAATGACCACTTTCTGCCACTAGGATTTACAATGTGTGTAGGGAGGGGCCTCTGCCTCTTTGGCTCCTGGTGTCTGTGCAGCTAGGTTTTCACATTGAGCCTGGGATCACCAAGGCCCCAGTAAAGCCATATGCCATGAAGGGACCTTTGCCATCAGAGACTGATTCAGGAACCAGGTAATCCTGTGAATAGGTTAGCTATCATTAGGGCAGATATTTAATAGACTCTCTAGGAGAGTGAGATAGCCAGGTTATATAGTATGATCAGCTCTGGTTCCATCAAGGAGTGATAGCAGGAAGTGACCTTCCTACAAGGCTTCCCCATATGCCTTTAGTGCAGGGTTTTCAAGTGGTTAGGGATTAGGCCTTAGCAGCAGCTACCGGTTCCTACGTTGATCTTCCGTTCCCCACACTGGCTACATGTAAGATGTACCAGTGACTATTCTGCCTTATGGGATGACAGTCGGCATGTTTTGCTGTATCTGTTCTGCTATCTCTTCTCCTCTGTGATATGCTACACCTGCACCAACCTGTTTGTGAGTAAACCTGTGGTTCATTGCCTTGCGCATATTCAAATAAACTTTTGTTACTGTTTTCACCAAGAACCTCCTGGCGTCCAACATCTATCTTATATACAGTAGCCTATGTATTTGTGTATTTTATACCTCTTAAAGCTTAAGCTGGCCATAGACGTAAAGATTTTTGAAAGATCCTATGATTATCGTGAGACCACGATTGTCTCAAAACGATCGTTATAATGTC
The DNA here is from genome assembly GCA_024363595.1 of Xenopus borealis. NCBI lineage: Eukaryota > Metazoa > Chordata > Amphibia > Anura > Pipidae > Xenopus > Xenopus borealis. Next base: position 105,053,727 of record CM044433.1, on the reverse strand, counting down.
CGATGTGTCCATCAACTAAAAAGACCATTTCAGGCGATATTGCAGCAAAACTGAAGGATCACAGCCTGCTTGTCCTGCAAACTATAGGTAGATTGCACGGAGACCGATAAAGATTTTCTAACCTGGCCGATCAATCTTCAGACCAATGTCGGACGAAAAATCGTAAGATGAACGATCGTTTGTATCCCACTAACCGCACGATAATTTGACAGATTGGTCCGACTTCCCTAAAATCGGTCATTTGGCAGGGAAAGATCGTTGTGTCTATGGGGAGCTTAACACTTAACGAAGGCCCTGCCCTGCTGTGTAGTGTTGCAGTGTAACCCATGCTCATCTACTAGCTGGACACTTAAACTAATTTGTGCTGCATAGCCCAGAAAAGCGTTACATATATAAATATACACATATGTGCAACTTTTATAAGATGACGTAATGTCAGCGGGGGCCTCTGGCACCCACGGGGGGTTGTAGTCAGGATCAAGGAGGAAGTCCTATCCAGCGAGTCTAGGCAAGGTACAATTCAGGGGAAATCCAGTAGAATGGTCAAGTCCAGGCAAGAGTTCAAACAGGCAGGCAGCAAGGTTCAAGTCCAGAAACAGGCAGGAATCAATATCAAGAAAGTCAATGGTAACAGGCAAGGCTGAGAGACCCAGGAACACAATAGCTTTGTAGAGCTATACTCGGGCATTGAACCTGGGTCTCCGGCGTCCTTTTAACTTTGAATTTGGCGCCATTGCGCCTCTGGCGCGGCGTGATGACGTCACGGCCGGCGCCGAAACCACGTGGCGGCCATGGGAGCCGCCATCTTGGATGCGCCGCCGCGCAGGGAGGACGCGCCGCCCGGAGCTCCCTGGAATGCTCCGGGCGGCGTCCGTGACACGTAACTGCCAACAGCATGTGCTGTACTGTAATTCCAGCCAAAAATTAATATGAAATTAAACATGTTGTGGTAGCCATATTGTGCAAAATGAGGATTTTATAAATGCATTATTTTTACTTTCACATGAACTTGTGATTTATTGGAAAAGTATTGTCTTCTCCTTTTTATAAGCTACAAACAGATACTGTGCATTACCATTCACTAAATATGTAATTAAACGCATTGAGGTAAGGAACTATTCCCATACCCGGAGAGTGAATATTTTACCCGCCGATAAGATATTAAGAAGAAAAACATTACAGTGTGGATATATATCTGGCATTTAAAAAGGTTATTACTGAGAACAGCAATGTAAAACCATCTTCTAAACATATTCAAATTTCAGTGGTAATTTTTTAGTACTCGTTTAGAAAAGCATGTTTTTGAGAAGTCAGTTTATTCCTGTTAAAATCCATAAGACTTGTTTTGCGGTTGCTGAGAATTTAGAAGATCACATAAAGAGTGAGACTGGGAAGGTTTTTATCAAAGGTCAAGTTGTGTTTTCCTGATAATTCAAGCTTTTCAAGGGTAGTTTCATCTACAAACTTGAATAAAAGCTAAAAGCCCGAATCCGAAAATACTGCAGCTTAAACTTGTTGAAGTGACATAGAAGTCAATCGCAGAGGTCAGTGTAACCATTTGAAGATAGTTTTGCCTTCATGTTTTTTGGGGTTTTACAGTGGTTTGCACTTGAAAATTTTATATTTTTTTGTTTTTTTAGCTTATAAACTCGATAAATGTGAAGTATTCGAGTTTTTTCCCTGTTTACATTCAACAGAGTTTTTACATTCTTGCTTTTACATAAAAAAGGAAACGTGCAAGTTTTGTGTTTGATAAATAACCCCTAGATTAAAAAGGGCTTCTGTTTTTTGCAACAGTACAATATAAAGAAACTTTTATGCAATTAGGTTTAGATCAGGGGTCCCCAACCTTTTTTTTTACCTGTGAGCCACATTTAAATGTAAAAAAGAATTGGAGAGCAACAAAAGCATGAAAAAGTCCAGAGGGATGTCAAATAAGAGTTGTGATTGGCTGTGTGGTAGCCCCTATATGGACTGGCAGCCTACAGGAAGCTCTGTTTGGCAGTACACCTGGTTTATAAGCAGCCAAAACTTGCCTCTAAGCCAGGAATTAAAAAAAGAAGCCCCTGTTTTGAGGCCACTGGGATTATCAAAGGGGTTGGTGAGCCAGATGTTGCTCACAAGCTATTGGTTGGGGACCACTGGTTTAGATAATAAGGGCAACCCAAAGCATCAAACATCATACTACTTAGATCATTGTGAACCTACAATGCTGTAATATCCGATGACACTAATTTTGTAAGTCACAGGGAACTTATACATCCGTATATATCTGCATTACCTTAATGAAAAATATATGATTCCAATGTACCTGTCTCAGAAAAGTGCTCCTTGCTCCCATGGCAATTTCATGAAGGAGGGGAGACTTTTATGAAGCTTTGCCTGCCTCATGTGCTTATGTATAAAAAAAAAAACAGTACAAGATCACAAAATGTTTAAAATTTTCTAAATACAGCATTTTATATTTTAGCATAATTTCCCTTGATATGCATTCCTTCTATACTTTTCATTATTATGTATGATTTTTCCATTACAGGTGAGTGCTTCAAACAGATTGAATTTGTAAACTGGTGATTAGTCAGTCTTTCCAGAGCCTGATTTAGCTACTTTGCATTTCCCAAAGTCCCTAAATTAAATGAGTTTGCAGTGCCTTGGGTGGTCTAAGTGGTGAAGTCATGTAAGGAAGTTTAGCACTTCAGTGTGTAATTCAATAATATTTATATTCATTCTGAAAAGGTTATAATTTTAAGTTAAAACAGTAATGCGCAAGATACATTTCCTAATCAAAACAGAATCACAATAGTGATATTACGTGCTTGGTGGTTACTAGGAATATAAAGAAACTTAAAAGGTAACAAAATCTGGATATCTTAAATCTTAAAATCTTAAAAGGTAACAAAATATAAAGTGATACTGACACTAAAAACTACTTTTTAAAATTTAACAGTACATTAAAAGTTACCTATAGGTCATGTTGATTGTTTATTGCTAAGAAGTTTGTTTTTTGTTAGTTGAAGTTTCTAAACCTGACTGTTTTGCCAACCTGTCCTATCTCAGCCTGTCATTTAGATTTTCTAATGCTAATATATTCCTGCTGCACAAATATGGCAGCACCCTCATACAGGAACATGGGGCATAAGACAGGTAATGTAAAAGCAGTATGCAAATTCTTTATGGCAAAGTTATAAGTTGCTTTTAAAGCCAATTGACTGCCTTTGACTTGGATACTCAGATGCCGTCAGGTATAATTGTGGGAGAACCAGTAAGAGAGTTCCAGTCAAACAAGGGGAACCAAATATGTACGGAAAGGACAGGGGAGCAGTCAGTGTAGTCAATGGACACAATTAGGGTTGCCACCTGGCCGGTATTTTACTGGCCTGGCCGGTATTTTTGATGGTTGATCCTAATGTTATTAATAGGAAAAAAAGATAAATATATAGGAAGGCCGGTATTTTTTTAAGGAAAAGGTGGCAACCCTAGACACAATAGGTCAAATCAAGCAAGCAAAGTGGTACCAAACAGACAGCAGGAGAGAGGTCAGGGTCATGGGTCAAGGTCATACACAGAGAAGAATCGCAGCACCAAATCCTAATCAGAAGAATCATCAATACAGGCAGGAGTCAGTTCAGACGGCAGTATGGCAGAATCATCAGGGGCAGGCAAGGGTCAATACACAGAATTACAGCACAGGAATCAGTTAGGAAGCACCCATGAACCAGAAAGGACCTTTACTTTGGGCAAGGAGCCCTTTAAACATTTGAATTTTGTGCCACTGTGTGATAACATCGTGCAGCGCTCTGAACAAGGGTGAAGATACTCAAGCACCTGCAACCCGGAAGTGAAGGGTTTCAGCACGGGATCACACAGGAGGCAGTGGGCGACCCCGCAGGCGAGACTGCGGGTGTCCCTGTCGCCTGCCAGGTAGTTTGTTACACAAGTACTGCATGGTATATTGGGAACTGACACCTTTGAAGTATAGTTTATTTTATTTTAGAGCTTAAAGTTCATGCTATTATGCCTCTTTTTGCCCATGGTTCTAGTGTGGTTTCAACCACTGTAGCTGTTTTTTTTATTATACACAAAATAAATACTTAAGTGGCTTTATCATTTTCAAAGTATCTGTGATTTCTTTGTGACTTGAATCAGGGCAATGTACTATATCGATGTGTGGTCAAATTACACATATATCCAACCCAATGGTAAGCCATTTGATCAGATATCTAAAAATCTGGCCCATTAATGGTGGATGGTATTAGACTATCAAAAATGTATGGCATGTAGAATGTTTTATCAATAAATTATTCACATATAACAAATCAATTTTTCTTTAGTAAAAATGTGCACTTTTTAGTTGTGGGTAAAACATTTATTAGGGGGCAAATTTACTTCGAAGTAATTTTTGGTACTTAGACTAATAGGCCACAATTTGATTTGAACTGAAAAAATTCGACCATATGAAAATCGAAGTACTGTCTCTTTAAGAAATTTGACCCTTCGCCACCTTAAATCTGCCAAATTGCTGTTTTAGCCAATGGGGGACCTCCTATAACCTATAAATTCAACCCTGCTGACACTAAACCCCCTCAATCCCTTAGCCCCCCCCGGGCCATTACCCCTAACGTGTAAATTATCCAAAAGCACAGGTCCCCTTCTGGAAGGTTTATGGGAGCCATCTTCTTCGTTGGCCCGACAGCGTTTGCAGCGCATGCGCAGTAGGACACATTAGCCAGTTAGTACTACTGCGCATGCGCCCGAAGGGGGACTACGGGAGGGAGGGGGTTTAGTTCCGTAGGTTGAATTTTTCTTTAAGAAGTCTTTATGAAGTGTTTTTAAAATTTTCATTTTTGGAGGAAATCGGTTGATTGAATCATTTGATTTGAATGATTTTAATTCGATCAAAAACTGACCTATTCAATCGAAAACAAAAATCTGTTTTCGATCAAAAAACCACTTTGAAAAAAAATTGACAGTCGAATTTCGACGTTTTTTAACTTATAAATTCAACCCTTGATAAATCTGCCCCTAGGTGTATAATTCATGATGTTTGTGATAAAATTATATTCATGCTCATTCATGACTTCTACTATAAATCAAACCTGAACTATTTGGTTTTTTTTTGTTGATTTAATAACACGTCATCCAACAGTTATATTTCGTAATTTTTTCCCCCACATATACAATTGTTCTGAATGAATGAGCCTATCATTATCTCTATTTATTTCTAGTTGTGGGGTTGTGGAAATTAAAGTTTATGCATATGTCAATGGGAAAGGTCCAGGGACCAATTTGGACATACTGTATTACTAGCCTTCCAGACATTTGAGATTTTTTTGTAGAAAAAAACTCAAATCGAGTTTAGTCGAATTAGATTTGAATTTGGTTTTGGTCAGTAAAATGTGTGCAAGTTTTAGATATTGGATTTTTTTTATTAAATAAACCCCCAATCAAATTTTGAGTATATTCGAAATTTTTTAGAGTAAAAAAAATCTCCCATGAATTCAAAATTCGACCTTTGATAAATGTGCCTCTAAGGGGCAGATTTATTAAGGGTCAAATTGAAATTCAAATTTTTAAATGTTTTTATTGTCAAAACACTCAAATTCGAATTATGAATTATTCAAACTCGATTTGAATTTGAATTTCTAGATTTGTCAAATTCTGGACCTTTACAAATTCGAATTCCACTATTTGCCACCTAAAACTTGCCAAGTTCATGTATAAGTGAATGGGAGAGGTCCAGGGACCAATTTGGACATGTTTTGAGCCTGGAGAAAAAACTCAAATCAAGTTCAGTCAATTTGATGCAAATTCGATTTGAGTTTTCGAGTCAGTAAAAGAAGTGAGAGTTTTAGGTATTCAATTTTTTTATCAAATAACCCCCCAATCAAATTTTTAGTATATTTGAATTTATTAGAGCTAAAAAAAACTCACATTAATTCGAAATTCGACCTTTGGTATATGTGCCTCCCCCTGTTGTTCTTGTAATTAGCCGTTACAATGATTTTCACCTCACACCCATTGTATTTAAGTCACCCTTAGGGTAGGGACAGACAGGGAGATTCGGGGAGATTTTGTCGCCTGGCGTTTTTAGCAGGCGACAATCTCCCCGAATTTCCTTCTCCCTGTCTGCCGATCGTTCCTGGGACAAAGCGCCAGCGCCTGTGCAGACGCGGCGCGGCGATTCCGGAAATCGCCGCGCCGCGTCTGCACAGGCGCTGGCGCTTTGTCCCAGGAACGATTGGCAGACAGGGAGAAGGAAATTCGGGGAGATTGTCGCCTGCTAAAAACGCCAGGCGACAAATCTCCCCGAATCTCCCTGTCTGTCCCTACCCTTAATGAGTGCGGTCTCTCCTGATATGGAATTCTTCCAGAGTTAAGTCTGTGTATTTTCATTTATATTGGAATGGTAATTTCCTTGTGTTTACTTACCTTGAAGATGAATAATAGTCTTTTGAAAACCTCACGCATCTTTATGTTCTAAAATTATGTCACAGAATGTTTTATAAGAAAAAGGGAATTTTTTGGTGTTATATTGTTATTCATGTAGTTAAGCTTTTTTAGTTTTATTGAGTAATGAAAGAAATGAAAAAAAAAACAGAATTCTAAATGAAAGAAAACAGAATTCTAAGAAACTTTCCACTATGTATTAATTAAACGTTTCCAGTGGTTTTAGTTATTTGCAAATGTAGTAACACCTGAAAGTATTATTTGTTTAGACCTTTCTGTTCTCTCGTTCTGACTCTTGAAACAATGTAGAGATTAGTTCTCCTCAACTGGTACAATTAAACTGGTTTAGGTTTCAGGACCAGTAAAGCAGACAATATAAGCAGTCAGCCAGATGCTGCTTTCAGTAACTTCTACATTTACAAATATTACAAAACCTAAAAAAATTATTTAATCAATGTATATTAACAGATTGCATTATCTTTCATTAAGCAAACAAAAAAAAAGTACCCTTTTATTAAAATGAATTATGTATAGGCACTTCAAGTAAATTGCTCCAGAAACCGTTAAACAGAAATAAGATACATTTATTATGGAGGAGATAATATTATTCTAAGACAATTTCAAATCGATCTTCATTAATTAATTAATTAATTCATTCATTCATTCATTAACTATGTATTTATTGGCTCAAAATTACTGGTGTCCACCTTAACTCCAGAGACTGCGGTGAATGGGGGAGGACCCCCCATAAAAAAAAAAATTGAAAATGTAAATGAACAAGTACAAGTTAGAACCAGTTATCAACAGCAAAGTAAAAATGACAATGCAAAAAAATCTGCGAAAATCAAGAAAAAGCAGTTATCGACAGCAACGCAAAACAGAAAAAAGCAATAAAAATCACTGAAAATACAATAAAAACCAATAAAATAAAAATACAAAATATAAGCTACCACACAAGCAATACAATATAACAGCAATACATAATATATGTGTTCACACTTGCAAAAAGATTATATGTGTAAAAAAAACTTGAAATGCAAATGTGTTACCTGGGGCAGGCACAGCAAATGTCACAGGCAAGGACCACAGGAGGACCACAGCAGGCAGCAGGAGGGCTCCAATGGCATCCACTACCAGCAGCGAAGAGGTTGGCAGTGCTGGGGGACTGATTGTATATACCCCAGCAGCAGGCCATTCCTGATGATGTTGCTGCTGCTTTGGGGTCATTGTGAGAGCACTCTGCATTGTCCTCTTTAAAGGTGGCCATACACGGAGAGATCCCCTCTTTTGGTGATGTCGCCAAACGAGCGGATCTCTCTCCGATATGCCCGCCTAGGGCCCAACGATTGGATATCGATTGGGGAAGCCCGTCGGTCGGCCCCACTCACGGCCCGATAAACTGCCAACTCAGTCTGTCGGCAGCTTTTATTGGCCCATGTATGGCCACCTTAAATCCAGCCTCCAAGCTCATTGCCTATGAGGTTGCCAGCAAGTCTGCGGCTTTCGTTCAGCACAGAAAGCTACAGACGGATAGTAGTTCCAGCCCCATAAAGTGTACAAGGTACATTACTGGCGCTTAGAGCCCTAGACGCCAGCAATTACGGCTTACATACTTGGTAGGCAAAGGGTTAAGGGGATTTAAACCCCAAAAATTAATTGCTAATAGGCTTACTCAGAGTACCTTTGCAATTTTCCTTTATTTTCTATTTTTAGTGGTTTCTCAGGTATTTGCATTTTTAGAAAGCAAATAGAACGTTTTTAGCACCACTAAAAGGAAGAGCCCATTTTAAGTAACTTTTAAAATAGTGTTTATTTCTCATTGAGTTTGGTTTTTTATTATAAAAATTCCTTTATACTATTTTAAACAAACAAATGTTAATGTTTTGTGGTTGTCAGGGTCACTGATTTGGATAAACCAATAAACAGACTGACGATGATGATTAGGTTTTTATTGTTATTGTCATTTTTTATCACATATTCAAGCCTTCTCCGATTCATCTTTTCTTCTGCTCACATCAGGTCTGTTAGTAGCAAGTCTTTAATACAGATCAAATATCATCTATAGAAAAACATACTGTACTAGTGGAACAGATTGTTGCTGTTTCTAGGGATACAATAAAACTTGTTCATTGTGAACTTAGAGAACAGGGCTTGGGATGAACCATATTTTTTAATTTTAACCATGAAAAAATCTATGGTATTTCATGAGCTAAGCAGAGCAGACTGATACTGTAAGTTAAAGCTACTCCACATTTGTTTTTTGTCTCAGACATGTAGTAGCTTCAATTTCCCTGTTGCCCTGATTCCCGGTCCCCCATAGATGTTTTCATTAAAACATTAGGCAAAAAGTATGTTCAGCACAAGCCTATTCATTCATTTTACAAAAAGAAAACATAACTAACTATATTACTATATTATAGTCTAAACCCCATTCGGCTACGTACACATGCAGTGGGATGGTTGAGATGGAATTATGTAGGCTTTTGTGGTATTGAATTTAGGATTTAAAATATTATCTATGGTGCTGTAGTTTCAGGCTGCTTCAATCTATACAATACAGCAATTTCTGCATAACAATGTTAGTTAAACATCAAAAAAGGTACCACTATTTAGGTTTGCAGTTAAAGTGGAATATGTGTTACAATTATTTTAATCTCTGTACTACAGAAAGCTGTTTAGAGAGTTGTTACTTGCTAGACAATATATGTTAAAAATATTTCTCCTAATTGCTGTACAGATAGTGGAGAAACATTGGTTTATCAAGAAAAAATGTTTATAACTGTGGATTGCTTGCACTGTGCCATTGAATCAACATACAGAGACAGAAATATTACAGGAAGACTATTTAGAACTTGAAAATAATTCAGATCCATGTATCCATGGAGAAAACAAATAACAAAGATGTCCTAATAATACAGGAAATTTGGGGAGATCAGAGTCAGATATTTGAGATATCACATTTCATTCTGAAGCAAAATGAGGTAAAATATTCCGTCAACAATCCCTCCAAATTAGTGAACCATTTTAAAGGAATAGTTCAGGGTAAAAATAAAAACTGGGTAAATAGATAGGCTGTGCAAAATAAAAAATGTTTCTAATATAGTTAGTCAGGGAAAAATGCAAACTATAAAAGTTGGAGTGACTGGATGTCAAATATAATAGCCAGAATCCAACATCCTGCTTTTCAGCTCTCTAAATCTGAGTAAGTCAGCGACTTGAAGGGGGGCCACATGGGACATAACTGTTCAGTGAGTTTGCAATTGATCCTCAGCATTCAGCTCAGATTCAAAAGCAACAGTTATGACCCATGTGGCCCTCCCTCAAGTCACTGATTGGTTACTGCCTGGTAACCAGTCAGTGTAAACAAAAGAGAGCTGAAAAGCAAGTAGTAGTGTCCTGTTCTTTTAGGTTAGACTTGCAGTGACTCCAGCCTTTATACATTACATTTTTGGCTAACTAACTATATTAGAAACATGTTTTATTTTGCACAGCCTATCTATTTACCCAGTTTTTATTTTTATACTGAACAATTCCTTTAAAGAATGCCTGGGAGATTATAATAACTTCTATCACATAGCTAGCTTTGTAAAAAGCAAGTGATCAAATCTTGTATTAAGGTGCTTTGAACATTAAATAATTTGTACATTAATTAGTTACAGCACCAAAAAGGTTTTCTGTACTGTTTGTGCTCTCAGTTTGTATTACTTAGTTAGATAGTTACGTTGGGTTGAAAGAAGATCAAAGATCATCACGATCAGCCCCTCTAAATGAACCCCAGTATAACCCCTATTTAAGTCCTCGGGAACTAAGTTTTCATGATTATGATGTTTGCGGTCCAATGCAGTTAAGTAATGTTCTTTTCTTTACAAATTTTACAGTTTTCCAGAATTTACATTGATTTTTGTGGTCACCCAGAAAATGTAAAAGTGGGATTCTACTGTTTATACAGATAGGGGCAGATTTATCAAGGGTCGAATTTCAAGTGAAAATACTTTGAAATTGGACCAGTCAAAACTGTTTTCGATTGAACAGGTCCATTTTCGATTGAATTGTACCATTTAATTGTTCAAAGTACCCAATTTTTTAAATAAAAATTTTCACTTCAACCCTTGCTAAATCTGTCCCAAGGTATAGATGTTAGTTTATATAGTTGTATTGCATATGAGAGTGTATAGATAGGTCTGTATAACTAACTGTAGATCTTAAGATCACAATAGCCTAGGATATTATGTTTCTACAAAAGGGGTGTGCTCTGGTGTGTTGATCTTTTCAGTGAGAAAAAGAAGATCCCCCACTGACTGTCAATAATGTCCTTTAATGGGCCAAAATACAATTCAATTATGAATTCATATCTGGCCATTCGTGTTGGCCATGAGCAGCATGGTTTGGATTTCTGCAAACTATCACATCTGGTTTTTTTTAAATACCCCTTTGATGAGTCACAATCAACCCCCCCCCCCCGTTTGCTTAGTTTTCTCTCACAGATATAGAGAGCTCTAGCTAAAACAATTATTCTATTAATTGTTAAGCTTCACACAGGCTCCTTGCATTCAGTATTGCAGGAGTTAAGGCCTGATTCCTTGTGACTAGTAAGTGGAGGTTTTTAGATTATGTCCAAAATGGGATCTAGGTTTTATTGTTAAAAAATGTAATGCGGTCATCTTGCTACAAGAAGCTAGGTAGGCTAGCTACCACTAGGGTTGCCAACTGGCCGGTATTTTACCAGCCTGGCCGGTATTTTTGATGGTTGGTCCCAATGTTATAAATAGGAAAAAAAGATAAACATATAGGAAGGCTGGTATGTTTTTCAAGAAAAGGTGGCAACCCTATCTACCACATGTATCAAGCAATCATTTAGCAGGTCTTACGATAATGCAGTTACAATCAGTTAGAGGCTACATACTGTACGTTATAGTCAAAGTACTAGTAGCTTTTGCTAGTAAACAGCAATTAAAAAATGTACTGGTTACTATAGCATACTGAACTAGCTCACTATAGTTTCCTTTGAATTTTGAACTACTTGCCCTTTAAAAATCCTTTGGCTTCGCCTATTCGCCAGCTTAAAGCTGCCAAATTGCCATTTTAGCCTATGGGGGACCTCATAGAACCTGTCCTGAAAAATTTTCTAAGTTCCAAGAATTTGAAGGATTTTGCGGAGAATCATTTGATCTCGTTTTGATCGAAAATTGACCTATTCAATCGAAATAGGTCAATTTTTGATCGAAAAAGCCCTTTAAAGGAAAACTATACCCCGAAAATGAATTTTTGAGTAACAGATGGTTTATATCAAATCAAGTGACATATTAAAGAATCTTACCTACCTGGTATATATATTTAAATAAATATTGCAATTTACATCTCTTGCCTTGAACCACCATTTCATGATGGTCTGTGTGCTGCCTCAGAGATCACCTGACCAGAAATATTTAAACTCTAACTGTAAAGGGAATTGTTAATTGGCTTATGTGACCTAACTTTATAGTTTTTTTGGAATGTTTGTGTGCACCTTGGATCCTAGGATCCCAGGAGGCTGTCCTTATTTTTTAAAATGGCTATTTTCTATTTATGATTACCCATTGGCACATGCTACTAAAAAAGTGTATTATTATGAAAATGGTTTATTTACATGAAGCAGGGTTTTACATATGAGTTGTTTTATGCAATATCTGTTTATAGAGACCTACATTGTTCGGGGGGTATAGTTTTCCTTTAAAAAACTTTGAGGGTTATTTTTTTACTTCAAAAATTCAGCCCTTAGTAAATCTGCCCCATAAATTTATCTCAAAGGTGAACCATCCCTTTAAGTAACTTTTTCTGGGGTATTATATTTTTTTTATAGACTAATGGTAAAATTGAATAGAAGTTTTTTTTTACCATTCATTTCGTGGCATTAAACTATACCCCCAAAATGAATACTTGAGCAACAGGTTGTTAATATCATATTAAGTGACATATTAAATAATCTTACCAAACTGGAATATATATTTAAGTAAATATTGCCTTTTTACATCTCTTGCCATGAACCACCATTTTGTGATGGTTGTGTGCTGCCTCAGAGATCACCTGACCAGAAATATTTCAACTCTAACTGTAACATGAAAAAGTGTGGAAGCAAAAGACAAAACTCTGTTTGTTAATTGGCTCATGTGACCTAACTAGTTTGTTTGTTATGTTTGTGTGCCCCATTGAATCATATGATCCCAGGAGGCTGTCCTTATTTTTTAAAATAAAATTTTAAAGTAAATTTATGATTACCCAATGGCACATGCTACTAGTATATTATTATGAAAATGGTTAATTTACATGAAGCAGGGTTTTATATGTGAGTTGTGTTTTGCAATATCTTTTTATAGAGACCTACATTGTCTGGGGAGGGTATAGTTTTTCTTTAAGACTAACTATTAACCTTATATATCTGGATTTAACCGTATATAAATATATATATGGGATCTGGAGTTAGACCACAGAGGGCCGTCATAATTATAAAGTCTTTATACTATATGTTTACAGAATAATGAACTGCAATTCATTTACTACCTGAATATGTATAGTATGTGCTATTAGTTAAATTAGGGTCTAGGGATTAACACTCTACATATGCTGTGTTAAAGGGATTCTGTTACAGGAAAACTTTTTTGTTTTTTTTAGTTTAAAGAAGTCCTCCAGCAGAATCCTGCATTTACATATTTTTTTTAATTTTATGTGAGACTAGTCATGTTCTTATTTTCTCAGGTGTCCTCAGCCATGTGATGTGTGCTCTGATAAACTTCAGTCACGCTTTACTGCTGCACTGTGAGTTGAACCTTACAGCAACCTAGCAACAGAACAATAGAAAAGTAACAAGAAAACATTTGCATTGGTAAAAATGCAGCCATGTCCCACCTAGTGGTAGAATAGTACTCAATAGTTAATCACACAAGTCTAGCCATGACTCCTCCAGTTACATTATGGGGCACATTTACTAAGATTTGAAGTGAAAATTCAAATAAAAAAAATTTGAATTTTGAAGTAATTTTTGGCTACTTTGTCTACTGAATAGCCCAAAATGTGATTCGAATTGAAAAAAATTTGAATTTTCAAAGTACTGTCTCTTTAAAAAAAAAATTGATTTCGAAAATTTGCCACCTTAAAGCTGTCGATTGCTATTTTAGCCTATGGGGGAACCTCCTAGAACCTTTAAGGAGTGTTTTTGAAAGTTTTTGAAATTCGAAGGATTTTTTCCAAAATTGTTTGAATCGAACTATGCATTAGATTTTTCGAATTTTTATTTGATCGAAAATGGACATATTCGATTGAAAATGCCCTTTAAATAAATTCTATGTTCGAATTTTTTTATTCGATTGTTCGAATTTACATTTGATTGAAAACAGACATATTCGATTGAAAATGCCCTTTAAAAAATTATATGTTCGAATTTCGAATTTTTTATTCAAAATTTGACCCTTAGTAAATCTGCCCCTAAGTAGGAGAAACAATAACTTATCTGAAAGCAGTTAGACACAATGACCAGAGATGGCTGCCTACACACCAATATTACAACAAAAAAATATACTCGTTGGTTCAGGAATAAAATTTTATATGGAAGAATAAATTATTTGAAATGTACACAGTGTAATTAAGTAATAAAAGGTACACCATAAAAATTACGACAATATCCTTTTGAAAAGAAAATCTTTATTCTAAATAAGGACAAAAAAAGAGTGACCTTGGATGATCCTGAAGTTGATATGGAAAGATTAATGCAAATGCACAGCATTACATCACGTTCCTGCCTATAACTCTCCCAAACAGAGGTGGTGTGGGACAATGTCATATTTCTTGCCTGCAGCACCTTGACAGTCTTTTTATAAACTATTTACAGAAATGTAATCATATATATGATATATGTGACCGATCATCACAGCAGTGCTATGCAAGGACAAAGTACTTCTCTCCTTTCTACTTTCTGTAATTAAACTGCAGCCCGTCGATATCTAATGCCGTAATAGTTTCAACAGCAATGCAAACAAGATTACAAGTTAATTCCTTTGACAGGAACTTGGCAAACATACTGCTAAAGGTTTCTGGTGTCACATGAGCCCTCAGTAATATGTGTGTGATAGGAAATTAACTGAATCACTGGATGGATTTAAAGGGCAAGGATATTGTTCTTCTGGGCTAAACATTTCAATGGAAACATCCATTCACCTTTTTTACATAATGATAATAACACGCTGATGCAGTGTGAAAAATGATCATACCAGGCGTATATGTTCTTCATAACCAAATGCTTGTAAAAGTCACAGAGGATTCACAAGAGAAAAAAAGTCTCATGTCAGAACAAAATGTAGGTATTCATAGGAATTTATTATGACTATTATTAATACATATATATATATATATATATATATATATATATATATATATAAGAAATTGTTGCCCATTGCACCCTGCAATTGTTTAAAATCCGGTAAGAGTGCAGAAAATGTGTGACATATATATATATATATATATAGACACACACACATTTAAGTGAATAAAGTACCCACTCTTGTTACCGAGGAGTTTCATAACCATATATATAAATGTATATATATATATATATGTTTTTATATAGGCCATGGAACTCCACCTTCTAATATACTCATATTTTGCAACAGGGGTACTTTATTTATAATAATAAACACGTTTCAGTGAGTCACGTGACAAAAACAACATCACAACTCACCATTTATAACTGATGACATCAGTGCTCACCATTTATAAGGATATATACTTTACAAGATATTCATAGCTTTGATGTATATATATATATATATATACTTAAAATGAATCAAAATAAACTGCACGAATAGGACTTTCTTAAAGGTGAATACAATTTTTACGTTTTTTCAACTTTAAGAAAGTCCTATGAGTGTGGTTTATTTTGTTTCATTCTGTATCTGTATTTCATACTGGCACCAAGGCAGTGTTTTTGAGGATTGTTGCGCACCAGTCTTGGGAATATATATATATATATATATACTCACTCATCCACAAAATGTATTTGTTGTATAATAGAAGAAAGTATAAGAAAGAGCCAGGAGTGCAAAGAATGTATACAACCAGACCCATAATGCTTTTGATTGCAATTACATTTACAAATATATCTATTGAAAATGTCTAATTATTATTAAAGTTACTCTTACTAAACAAAAAAAAAAATTTTGAGTGGAGGACCTCTTTAAGTCAAATGCTACACAAGTGTATAGATCAATGATTTTCAACTGACAATATTCCTACTGTTGCTGGGACCTGCACTTTACTAAAAGCTGGAATGGTGCAGGACAGTAAGCATTTACAGCAATGTTCACTTCTCTTCTCATAGATCCACTGAGAGATCAGTTCATCTGTTTATTTGCTTAGTTATCTTTTTATGTCTTTAGTTTACTGATGATAGAGACGTTGATTCTAAGGCACATTGGCATTAGTCGTCATTAACATATTGTATTCCAGGGCCGAGCCGAACCAACCGTGCACCCTAGGCAACCTAGTCGGCTAACCCCAGCCCCCATAGGAAAGGGAAAGCAGAAGGGCAGGGGAAGAGGTACCCAAAAGCGGCAGAGGGGAGTGCAGTCCGACTAACGGCTGGAAAAACACCCTTGAACAGGCACCTGTCCAGCTCCCTAGGCAGGTGTCTCTTCTGCCTACTCTTAGTTCCAGCCCTGTTGTAATGTGAAAAATTTACTGAAAATGCAATTTTGTATAGAAAATGAGCAGAGAGAAAGTGATGGATGTTGCCACTATACCGAACAGGAAAAATTGAGGCTAATGTTGTTTTGGCCATTACTCCCCTTGTCTGTATGCATTGCAGGATTGGAAGCAATTTGTCATTGCACACACAGGCCACTTTATGCCATAAAAAGTTTAAGGGTGATATTTTTCTGGCTGAAGCACCATTCCTGTTAGGGCATACACACATGGGGATGAATCACATTTTTCTCTACCAGAATTTTTTTTTGTGACATTATCCCTTAGTGTTAGGTTATTCTTAAACAGTATGCTGAAACATCAGGACAAATTAGCATGTTATTAGTGGTAATAGAAAAGGTAGAAATATGAACAGTTTTAATTATGTTCAGTTTGAGAAGATACTAATTAATTTAGCAACAGTTAGCCAGGAGCTCTTGGTCTATGTTTGAGGAGTAAGGGACTGGATAAATACAGCATGCATCTGAAAAAGGTAAAATGTGAAGTAAAACACATTGATGATTCTTCAGTCTATATGTAGATCCAATGAACTTTAAGGTTGTGTGCTGCAACCACTGCTACAGGAAACTTTGTGTATCGATTTAACTACGTATGTATAACCAAGCACATATGCTTATGTCCCATAGTCAGCAAAGAAACTGAATCTGAGCAGAGGTTGGGTACTTGAGCAAGACAGTAATCTAAAACATACTTCATAACTGACAAATTAATTGTTTAAGAAAGACAAAGATTCTGCAATAGCATTTACAGTTCCCAGACTTGGGAAGATCTCAAACATACAATGCATGTAAGGAGACATAGGATTATTTCTGATTCCAAGGTTTTGCAAGGAACTGCAACATAATGCCAGAATTCAAGGACTATCTGATTTGCCATGGCACAAGTTGAACCCCTTGTGTAAGGTGGAAATTTAGTTTTTTTGTGTAGGGGCACTCTGATCATGGGTGATCTGCCCCATCATCAGGTATGAGGCAAGCCGTGTGTGTGAGTGGGGGGGGGGTTGATATTAGCAACATCAGATCTCAGATGAAAGAGAGGACTAAAGAGTGCCTGCTGACACAAGGAAATCATCTAAAGCTTTTACTTCTGCCAAAGGTGTTGACACATGCTTTTTTTTCCTATTGTCAGGATTTATAAGAAGGCTGGAACTGCAATTAAGGGAGTTGAGGGGAGGGAGATACAAATTTACCATTAAGTACATTGCTGATGATTATGTAAGGCCTTCTCTGAGTCTAGCTGGTGATCTAGGATGGAGCAGGTGTCAACCCTACAGAAGACAGGTAGGTGATTGACCAGTTCATTGTTAATGACTGAAATAGCCAAACATTCCTAGCAAAGTGCTAAAAAAATCATAACTGCCTAACTCTATCCAAACTGTCTCCAAATCATCCATCATTCTGACACCGAGACAAACACCTGGTTGCTAACGGGAAGGGAATCTGGTAATGAAAGACAATATTTTTGAACGTTGCTTTTAAGAGCACTGTGAAGAGGTAAATGCAGAATACTACCTATTTATGTTTTAGGGCTCAATAGATAAAATAGTCGTAGTCAGTTCAGAGCAGATAATGCAGAAATATTACAGATATTTGGAAGAGACATTCCAATGCAGTGAAAGGAGGAATGTAAGCAGCCCACATATTAATTCCATCCATAAGCAGGACCTCACGCATGAAGCATATTCCTTACAGTTCTGTGTTTTCATTTAGAAGCATGGATCTATTTATCTTGACCTTTAAGATTTTGCCATCTTTGCTATTGAAACAGTAAAAACAGATGAAAGTCTTAACATTTCTTTTATGTCTAATCTAGACTTTCTGCATGACAGTGAAAGTGAACACTGACAGTTTATAAGATGTAAACTTTGTTC
The DNA here is from genome assembly GCA_024363595.1 of Xenopus borealis. Classification (NCBI taxonomy): domain Eukaryota; kingdom Metazoa; phylum Chordata; class Amphibia; order Anura; family Pipidae; genus Xenopus; species Xenopus borealis. Next base: position 105,035,681 of record CM044433.1, on the reverse strand, counting down.
ACGAGTAAGGTATAAGTGAACTTCATGTTGAGGATGATTTATACACAATTTTTAAATGACCTATAAAATACAATACTATATGCTTGATTGCCATAATGATATTTTAATAGTGCTCAATGATTTTATCTGTTATATAACTCAATGAAACAGTGCAAACCCTATTTTAAAATGTCATCAGGCAAAAAACAGCTATGGTCACTGATGACACCATATTAATCTCTGCTAAATGCTATAAAAATGTGCACCTATAAGGCACATGGGGAGGCCTATTTATCTATCTATCTATCTATCTATATATGTGTGTGTGTGTGTGTGTGTGTGTGGTTTTAGAGTTTTTTTTTTTTAAATGTCCCTAAAATTATGAATGATGGACTAAATAATACAAAAACAGCTAAAACCCTCTATGGGTGATATTTATTAAGCTCTGAATTCCGAAAATCAGGAAGATGTTATAATCAATAAGCCTAAAAACCCGCATGGATTTGCTTGGAGTATCTAAAAGAAAATACTGAGATAAATTCGGGGCTTGATAAACAACCCCCTAAGAGCAGCTTCCATTGAATTCTATAGCACCTTGAAAACTATACCCCGAAAATACTTGAGTAACATATAGTTTATATCAAATTAAGTTGCATATTAAAGAATCTTACCAAACTGGTATATATATATTTAAGTAAATATTGCCCATTTACATCTCTTGCCTTGAACCACCATTTGGTGATGGTCTGTGTGCTGCCTCAGAGATCACCTGACCAGAAATATTTCAACTCTAACTGTAACTGGAAAAAGTGTGGAAGCAAAAGACACAACTCTGTCTGTTAATTGGCTCATGTGACCTAACTTTATAGTTTGTTTGGTATGTTTGTGTGCATCGTTGAATCATACGATCCCAGGAGGATGTCCTTATTTTTTAAAATGGACATTTTCTATTTATGATTACCCAATGGCACATGCTATTAAAAAAGTATATTATTATGAAAATGGTTTATTTACATGAAGCAGGGTTTTACATTTGAGTTGTTATATGCAATATCTTTTTATAGAGACCTACATTGTTTGGGGGGGTATAGTTTTCCTTTCAGGTGTTGTATTAGAGTTTTGTATTATCAGTTTGTTCAATCTCTTAAATATACATTGATTAAGGGCCTTTTTTTATGCTGTGTAAATGGAACATTTGCAGAAAAAAATATGTAAAAAGCTGTGTAAAATAAAGTACAAATTTATCAAGGTTTGTACGCCATCCAAAACACTGGATTTGAGATAATTTTTCTATGCCACTTCAGACCATGCATTAAAGTCTATGGGGAAAATTCAATTGGAAAGCAGATTCTGATGGAAGTCCTCTAAGGATAATTGTGTAAAAAGCCGCTATAGACGATCTCTGTATTTGCCCATAAAAGCCATGAAGCTGATCACTGTATTTTCTCATAGCTTATGCCCATAGTGTAATATTGGAAGTGGTGACACACAGAAAAGGCAGTTTAGATTGCCACTGTTTTCTGCCTGATGACATTAGTCTCAATGCCCAGTCTGACAGTGTACTAAATATAATTATATAAGCCTCCATGATCTAAAAAAGATCCTCAATAGCCTCTAATGTCCTTCCTTATATTGTAGGAGTATACTATTCTATATATATCAACTAAACTTTTTACTGAATAATATTATTATTAATAAAAATAATAATAATAATAAAAATAATAATCATCTTGCTCCACTCATTCACCCATATATTTCATTGGAGTTATCATAAGATATTCCTGAGAAAATGTTTTCTTATGACACTAAGTGCATTGGAGGAGATATAAGTAAAGGAGACTGCATAATTGGAGGCCATTGGATATGAGTGCTGAAATAGTGAAGGTGATAAAAATACATTTGGTTTTGGACATAATGCATCATTTTATATATTGATTATAATCAATCAATTTAGATGTCCAGCACATGTGCAATCTTATGAGAAGCTGATTTGATCCATTCACAAATATTCTTTACTTTTTGTAATGGATTAGGTGACAGCTCTGCACATCAGTTCTTATTTTAGATTCAGCAATTTTCTCATTAAAGGGAAACTGTCATGGGAAAATATGTTTTTTTTTTTAAACACATCAGTTAATAGTGCTGCTCCAGAAGATTTCTGCACTGAAATCCATTTCTCAAAAGAGCAAACAGATTTTTTTTATATTCAGTTTTGAAATCTGACATGGAGCTAGCCATTTTGTCAATTTCCCAGCTGCCCTGGTCATGTGACTTGTGCCAGCACTTTAGGAGGGAACTGCTTTCTGGCAGGCTGTTGTTTTTTCTTCTCAATGTAACTGAATAGTATGCAGTGGGACATGGGTTTTACTATTGAGTGCTGTTCTTAGATCTACCAGGCAGCTGTTATCTTGTGTTAGGGAGCTGTTATCTGGTTACCTTCTCATTGTTCTTTTGTTAGGCTGCTGGGTCGGGGGAAAGGGAGGGGGTGATATAACTCCAACTTGCAGTACAGCATTAAAGAGTGATTGAAGTTTATCAGCGCACAAGTCACATGACTTGGGGCAGCTGGGAAATTGACAAAATGTCTAGCCCCATGTCAGCTTTCAAAATGAAATATAAAAAAATCTGTTTGCTCTTTTGAGAAATGGATTTCAGTGCAGAATACTTCTGGAACAGCACTATTAACTGATGCATTTTGAAACTTTTTTTTCCAATGACAGTATCCCTTTAAATGTTTAATTTAAGTAAAACAATCTCTACTGTAAAGGAACTACCCTTGCCTAGAAATCCTTCTATTAGACAAACTGTATAGTATGAAGATCTGAAAAGGTGAATAGCAAGGTAATGTTAACACACACACACACACATATCGAAGCTACCAGCACTCTTGACAAAGTTAGTATATATGGCTGGGTGCAGAGACATCAAATTTTCACAATACCTCCAAAAAGAATCCGCACTCTCAGGACTTAAAATTGGTCTTTATTTACAGAACTTCAGTCTGACGTTTCGGCCCGATCCAAGGCCTTTTTCAAAGTACTGAAACATTCTTTTATATCCATTAGTGATATCGTGGGTGGTACCATTAATAAATTTGCACAATTGAGGTGGGTTATACTATGAATTACCACTATTGATTTATTAAGATAATTTGCACATTCATTTTAAAATACACAAAAAGTGATAAAACTAAAAATTATAAATTATTTTCACCTTTTTTCATTTTCATCTGGCTACTCAAACTATGGGGTTATATTTGTTTTTCCCATTGGTAAATTTACTGTAAGTTTCTTTATATTTATGTTCTAAAGCAGCAGTGTCCACAGGGTGATTTTTAAATAAGGTGCCTAGATTTTGATGTCCTGTCCAGTGAGGGGTTTCCTTTAATAGTGGGTGTAGATGTTCATAGCCCCGTACTAATAGAAACATCAAAAAATAATTCACCACGACCCCAGGAGCAATAAGGCTAGTGAGTCACAATAGGGGTATTTTTAACATCAGCTTGAATAACCAGGTTGCTGTGGAGCTAATCCCCTTAGTTACATAGAGGTAGTAAAAGTTACAAGCCAATAAGGGGATAAATTGGGGTATTATTAACATTAGCTTGAATAACTGGGTTGCTGTGGAGTTAACCCCCTTAGTTAAATAGAGAAAGTAAAGGTTACAAGCCAAAAGGGGATACATTGTCACACCAGAAACAATAGAGGGGTAAAAACATTTATATATATATATATTTTTTCCAATCCTCATCCCAAATTTGGTTGAGTTATTTATTTATTTTGACTGGTGGCCACAGACATTAATAAAAAATCTTTTATATCTGCTCAAGAGTTAAATACAGTAGCGAAAAGGTTTGCAATTGTTTCAGTAGTTTGAAAAAGGCCTTGGATGGGGCCAAAACGTCAGACTGAAGTTCTGTAAATAAAGACCAATTTTATTCATCTTTAAGTCCTGAGAGTGTGGATTCTTTTTGGAGGTATTATATATATATCTGCACTCTCTTTTTCAAAGTACTGAAACATTTGCAAGTATGCCTTAAATCTGCATCATTGGCTGGAAACAGCATGTAAAATGAGGGAAAACTTAAAACCAGGAGATGTAAAAATGGGGTTCTAATATATATATATATATATATATATATATATATATATATATAGCATCGAGCATCTACTTTTTGGGCTTATCGCACCCAGGCAACATTTACCTACTTACGTGTTGTGCTGGCCTCCAATAGTTTCTATATATATATATATATATATATATATATGCAGTAGAACCCCATTTTACATCTCCTGATTTTAAGTTTTCCCTCATTTTACATTGTTGTTTTGCGGTCCCACCTATATATTATACATAAAACATTTCCCTGATTTAAAATTTTCCTGGATTTTACACCATTTTATTCTGGTCCCCTGAAAAACGTAAAATGGGGGTTCTACTGTATATATATATTCAGAAAGCCATAATGATGATTGTAATTCTGTGCTGGCAAACTGATTTGAGTGAATATTTATATTTATTGTAGAAGAGAGAACTTTGGGTGTTCTGCTAAATCCTGCATGCCCTTGGTTTTTCAACCTTGTAGAATTTTGATACTGTCTGTTGGATGATAAAATGATCTTAGTGCATATTTAACCATCTGCTTTTAAAATACTTAAAAATTACTATACAAAACCTCCTATTCATAGACTAATGCCTTTCCCAGAGGTTAGAGTAAATCTCTCGTTGGCACGCATGCACAGTGATGTGGAATGCACCTCTTGCTGCTGCGCTGCTTTGTGATTGGGATATGCCTTAATATAGCTATCACTTCTATCAAAAACATGTTTCTATGAGATGAAAATTGTGAACACTTTTCTCCCAATAGTTTTATTCCAGTTTGCTACTGTATATATTGTTCATAGGTAAATCATTATAGACATATTTTATTTTTATTTCAGACCTGTATGGAATCCTGTAGGCAGTAGGTTGTGTGAAGTTCCTCCCAGATTTGTGGAAAGGCCACAAAATCCTGGGCCTAGGTTGGCAGAATTTTAAGGACAGCAAGCTGACCCAACCATATTGCAATGGGTTTGGAAGCAATGGGCACATGCAAGAGATTTGCTCAATAAATCTCCCGCATGCCAATCTCTGTGCTCTGGACCTAGTGAGAAACAACTTGCTCATGTGTGTATTCTCTTAGAAGTACTGAGATATCTATAATTTACCAATATCTGATATATCAGTTAAATGTGCATGAAGTAAAATAACTCAGATTGTGTTGTCTATTTTTATATATCAATAATATCAATTATATTATTATTTTTAGTGATGGGCGAATCTCCCGAGATTCGCTTCGCCGAATTCTAGAGAAATTCGCGAGACGGCAAAAAATTCGCGAAAAGAGTCGCGGGACGATTTTGTCGCGCGTCGCGTCAATTTTGTCGCGCGTCTGTTGCGCGTCACGTCAACTTTGACGCGTCGCGTCGTTTTCGTCGCGCGTCGCGTCGTTTTCGTCGCGCGTCGCTTTCGGCGCGTCGCGTCAAAAATGACGCGCGACTGACGCGCGACTCGGTGATTCGCAAATTTATTCGCCAGCGCCGAATCGCGGGAATTCGCCGCGAATTCGACCTAGGCAAATAAATTCAACCATCACTAATTATTTTATGTTAAGTAACATTTGTATTCCAGAACTCACTACCATAAATGTAAACTTAGGTGCAGATGTATGAAATTAGAGCTAAAAACCAAAAAAAAATCACCCAGTTTGTATTCATTCCTATGGGATTTTTGTAAGCATATCAACTCAAACCATTCAAAAATACACTTCTAAAACTCCATAGGAATAAACAGAAAGTGGGTGATTTTTTTTGTGCTGTGAGCTCAAATTTCACAAATCTGCCCCTATCTCTTACTATTATTTTAAAGAGTTTACAAGTAACTTGAAATATTACATAGTTACAACTCATCTGTTATAAGAAGTAAGATAAGAAATGTGTTAGTCTGACCAATATCTATAGGAGAAGGATATTAGAGGGAAAATTAGGATTATGGCACAAACATGTAAATGAGCTTCTATGACTTTACTTCAAGCTTCTATGGCTTTACTTCAAGCTTCTATGCCTTTACTTCACTTGGCACCTCACAAAACCAATATACTCCTGTACTGCAGCATCCTGAGTGTGTACAGTGTTATATGGTAAATGGCATAAATAATGTATCTGTGATCTCAACAGAGTGATAGTGGCTGCTGACCATGAAGGGTTAAAACCATATATAATATGCTACAGTACCCATATGACTATGAAGATTCTCATTCATCCAGGTCATTGTATATCTAACACAAGTAACTAAAAAAAGAGGCGATTCATGTTAAGGTGACAGAGGCTGTTCTAACATCTGTACCCCGGCGGTTTCAGAACTAATCACCTATCCATTCATTCAACTATCGCAAGTAACACCTGTGTCTAGCAGTTGCATGACATTTTGGTAATCCTATCACAGTAACTACACAGAATCAACACCTCTGTCGCCTCTCTGAAGAGTTACAATGTGCCCTTGTGATTGGATTGTTGGAAGAGTCTATATGCCGAGAACTCCCCTACAACAGTCAGTTGAACTGAAGAAGCTGCCTGGATGAGCAGTGAAACGTCTTCATTAAAATTTCTCAGCAAGTCCGGTTGTTTTTTAGTTATTTGTGTTAGATATACAGCACCCATAGTTTTGAAAATCATTTTTAAAATCTAAATTGTGTAATTTGTCTATTTTTGTCCCATTTGGCCAGACCTTCTATTTAATTCTGTTTCACAGATGTTCTAAACTGGAGCTCTCTTTCTAAATAATGGGTATCATTAAACTCTCAGAGACCTTAGATATTATCTATTCCCATCTCTTTGTAAACTCTTTTTATTCCTGTTATTTAAGATAAATCCAGGGCTTATCTTGATGTCCAACCCTCTAGAGATCATAACATATAAAATATGTTTTTTTTTTAAATGTATTATCTCCCATTTCAGACAAGAACATTAATCATGGGACTTTTAACATCTCTACAAACAAAGTATGTGTCTCTGTTTTAACCTACTCTCATTCCTGTCAGTATGTTTCACTCCTTAAACACATACTGAATTTAGAACACCCTTTTCCCATTTCATAGGTTTTAAACAGAAGCTAAAGCCTGCTTTAAGAATAAAATGTATCTATTGATAAAGTGAATTCCATATTACAGTGCTATTACACTGCATTAATTGGCCCAGTGTTCACTTATCAGTGTTGTCAATTAACATGTTTCAAGCCAAGACATCTTCACAGTTATTTGCCTCCAGGTTACAGACCTCACAAATGGAAAGAAGAGACAATTAAGGTAACATACTGTTGTTATACTTTATTTATACAGGTATAGGACCTGTTATCCACAATGCTCTGGAGTTAGTACCTAACACTTCTAGGATGTGGGGTCTTTCCATAATTTGAATCTCCCTTCCTTATATACATTACAAATCTTTTCAGCATTAAATAAACCTAATAAAATTGTTTAATCCACCAATAAGGATTAATTATATTTTAGCTGGGATTAAGTACAAATTATTGATGTGTTATTGAAGAGAAAAAGCAAATAATTTTTTATTATTTCGTAAATGGAGTCTGAAGGAGATGACCTTCATAGGTCCTACAACTATGTAGTGCCAACATATTCTGTAGCTCTTTTCAAATACTATACTATCTTAAATTCTAAGATCCCTATCACATTTAAGGTCCGTATAGACGCAAAGATCTTTCTCTGCCAAACAACGGATCTTAGGGAAGTCCGATCAATCTGTCAAACTATCATGCGGTTAGTGTGATACCAATGATCGTACATCTTACGATCTGAAAATTTATCGGTAAGGTTAGAAAATCTTTATCGGTCCCCATGCAATCTACCTATGTTTGCAGGGCCAAGCAGGCAGTGACCCTTCAGTTTTGCAGACAATATCACCTGAAATGGCCTTTTTAGTTGATGGACACTCGTTTTTAGACGATCATGGTCTCACGATATCCATCGGATCTTTCAAAAATCCTTAAGTCTTTACTGTAAGTAGGGGGCACTAAGGAGGAATAGGTAGGGAAGGTAAATTCTTCATGCAAGAGCTGATTCTGTATGGACAGGAACAGGACGGAACATGTGGAAAATATGTGACTAGATATAGACAGGCGTGAAGCAGATCAGGATTAGGATGAAGACTCTGTGACAGAACGGGACAGTGCAGGTGTAGAACAACGTTAAGACTGGGATGACAAAAAGGACTGGAGCAGGAGGACTGGAGCAGGACTGGAAGCAAGGAGTCAGACCAGACAGGACACAAAGAGTAGTTGCTATGCATAGCAGCATTGGCAATAGTATGATACCTGTTGCATTTAACTTACTGGGGAGAGGGTGAGTACAGTGCTGCCTCATAACAACTTTAACTGCAGCTACAATGACAACCTATATGTTGTACATTAGTAGTGAAGCTCTGTGTCTCCAAAGATGTCACAGTAGCTCCCCATCTTCTTTTCTGCTGATTCACTGCACATTCCCTGTGCTTCTGTCACTTACTGAGCTTAGGGACTGACTCAAATTATCCAGTACACATAGAATATAAATGTCACAATATAATGCTGATTAGATCATTACTACATGACAGCACAGAAACCAGTGTAATTAGCATCAGAATTTAATAATCAGCCCTGTAGCATGAGCTTATATTACAGACCAACCTCTTTTTCTGTTTGATCATTTGCAACGGCCCCTAAGTTTAGCTTCTCAACAGCTGCTCAGAGTCCACATGTGAGTGTTGCAGACACTTTCCAAGATGGTGACCCCCTGTGACATGTTTGAAGTCCTGGATCATTGCTGCTATTAAGAAGCTTTGGCTGGTGCAATAAGTTCAGTATATCAAATATGGCATTTTAATCCGTATTCATTTTTAGGCTTTAGTTCTCCTTTAATAACCACATACTTTAATGTTACAGAAATATGACATATACCTCATGAGGAAATATATATTCAATATTTCCTGGTAATACTATATTTATATATTTATGCTTAAGGTTAGTCCATGATTAATTTAATTTCTTATAACTTGAACTCCATTCAAAAGCAACATTTCTTCAAATGTGAAAGGCTGAGGTAGTCGTTTTAAGGGTATGATAAAAAACAGAACTTAAATCTCACTATTGCCAGAAAATTAATAGCTGCTCAGTTGTGAAAAAGTCTTATAATGAACTCATGTCTAAGGAATGTACTAAAGGAATGAAAAAAAATATGGCACTCCAGGTATTGCTCCAAAGGGTCAGAAGAGATATTTCTGCTTCCATCTGGAAATCACAGTTTCTACAAGATGGAGATGGTTCACTGCACTGACAATTTTTTTTTTTATAAATGGGTATGTGCAGTTCTTATCTGAACTTTTTCATAAACACTAATGTCTAAAGATGAAGTAATAAGATTTAAATAAATTATTTGTTAAATGGGGTTCTATGGTAACTACATTTTCCTTGCAACTTTAGGCAGCTTGGAGCTATTAAAGCATTAAACAGTATCAATATGTACATATTTTAACCACAACAGCAGTATTTAATTACATTTTAAGCTAAACACAGTTTACCAGTTGTGTGTATTTATCTTCTACATGTTTAATATGTATAGGTGCATGGTGACAGTTATATATAGGCATGCTTTTTGTACTGGTATGCACAATATCAAGTAAGTGACATTAAGGCACCAGAACATGCATTCTTTTTTTTTTGATTGCAAGACAATAAATAATTCAAATAGTGCTAATGTGCCATACTTTGGTATAACATTTTTTTGCCAGCCCTTGTCACGCCATGCTGAGGTTAATTGCTAGAAGAGTAAAGGTGGTTTGTGGCATAAATGTATTGACAAGTTGATGTCATTTACACATCTTGTAAAACTGTGGAAGGAAACAACTGTAAATTAGAGCACATCCTGTCATTTCACAAATCATCAGTCCTAATAATGAAACACTCTGCAAGAGCTCATGTTGTTAACAAGCTGCTAAAATGATCAATAATTTTCCTTGCATAAAATAATACAATTATGAAAGAAATTAGTCTGCTGCTTGCCAGCCAGCAAATTTCTATTTCATTTGGAATGAATACTGAAAGACAAGTTCTTCTACTATTAAAGAGTGATGCTTAATAAGTGCAGTGCAATGTCCATGTTCTAGATCTGTTATTCATTTTGCAGTCATGACTATAGCTTTGCAATCTGGATTTTGTTCAGCTCACGGGAACAAAGCTGCATAGATTTTCTGATACTTCCAAGTTCTACAGTGCAAAGAATACTTCTCTCTGTCTTCATGCTACATGTTTCTGCCAACTGCATTACCTTGCTGATTAGGCTCTTCATTCATAGTCTCCACTAAGCAATAGAAACAGCAATAGAAGCTGCATGGTTTCGTTTATGTCTCTTAATGTATCAGTATCCATTCCTTGGGCTGTACTACAAGGTTCATTGTTGAGTATTCTGCTTTTTCATGGCAACTATCATCAAGAAAGAGAAATATCTATATGCATTAAGCATAATGTATGTATAGTTTACACTTTTTAATACCATCAAGAATATTCTTATTATTAAAATGTTGATATTTCTCTAGTGTAGGGTATTCTGTCTCAAGTTACAGTCATCTACATTAAAGAGGTAATGAAATAAATGTATTTGAGTTTAAATTGGTTAATGTTTGTTCAAAGGAGCAGCTATTTGAAAATATTACAATATGAAAATGTTGAAAATATTACAATGAAAAAGAACTTCTAATTAAAGGGGTGGTTCACCTTCAAGTTAACTTTTAGTATATGCTAGAAGGGCCAATTCTAAGAAACTTTTCAATTGGTCTTCATTATTTATTTTTCATAGTTTTTTAATGATTTGCAAGTTTCTTCTGTTTCTTTGCAGCTTGCAAATGGGGGTTACTGACACCATCTAAAAACAAATGCTCTGTAAGGCTACAAATGTATTGTTACTGCCACTTTTTATTACTTATTATTCTATTCAGTCCCTCTCCTATTCATATTCCAGTCTCTTATTCAAATCAATGCAGGGTTGCTAAGGTAATTTGAACCCTAGAAACCAAATTACTGACACTGCAAACTAGAGAGCTGCTGAATAAAAAGCTAAATAACTATAAAACCACAAACAATAAAAAATGAAAACCAATTGCAAATTGTCTCACAATATCACTCTCTACATTATACTAAAAGCTAACGCAAAGGTGAACAACCCCTTTAAAGGATACTCCTTTTTCCATTTACTAGATAGAATCAGTTACATTGGAAGTAACATTTTTCACTGATGTGGTGGCCCTTTAAATTTTAAATTTAAACTTCTAAATTTTAAATTTAGATTGAAGATCTTCACTTGTCTGGTCAAATCCTCATCCTAAAGGGCAGGTCATGATGCTTCTGTTTTAGAACTAAGCTGTTGGTTGCAAACTGTTACTGGGTTTAGGTCATGTCTGAATGATTTCTAATAGCTTTGAGGAATGTTGATTCAATTTCAGAAAGAATTCCTGATAATATCTAATCTTATTCATTGAACAGAGATTCAGAAGATGCAGATTACAAGATGCACACCTTTCCTTTTACTGATTGGAATTGTTTATGAAGGGCCCCCTTTACCTCTTGCATTGGTTATTGGTTATTTTTGTTTTATGTTTTCTTCTATGTTTAATGTATATACCCATTTATTCTACAACATTGCTCAACATGCTTGCATTTTAGAGATTCATATTAATAATAATATACATATCTAGTAACTCTGATAAAGCCCTCATTCATGCAAGCTTATCCCACCTAGACAAATGTATCCTTCTCAATAGTGGCACAACCACTTCCGGCATTTAATATCTACAGACTATACTGATATTTATGGGCATCAACCATGTTGGTTGCAAAAAAATGTTATTAGGTTTATTTACTACAGATCTCCAGGAAGCTCTGAATTATGGAAAGACCAATCTCCATATACTCCATTATAATGAAATAATCCAAATTTTAAAAAAGTATTTCATTTTTTCTGTAATAATAAAACAGTAGCTTGTACTTGATCCAAACGAAGATATAATTAATCATTATTGGAAGTAAACCCAGTCTATTTGATTTATTTATGGTTTACATGATCTTCTAGTAGACGAGGTATGCAGCCCAGGTCCCAAGCATTCTGGATAGCAGGTCCCATACCTGTACTATAATGACTTTATTTCCTAACATTCACTTCATTAAAGGGGTTGTTCACCTTTGAGTTAACTTTTAGTATGATGTAGAGGGTGATATTCTGAGACAAATTTCAATTGGTTGTCATTTTTTATTGTTTGTGGTTTTATAGTTATTTAGCTTTTTATTTAGCAGCTCTCTAGTTTGCAGTGTCAGCAATTTGGTTTCTAGGGTACAAATTACCCTAGCAACCCTGTATTGACTTGAATAAGAGACTGGAATATGAATAGGAGATGGACTGAATAGAATAATAAGTAATAAAAAGTGGCAATAACAATACATTTGTAGCCTTACAGAGCATTTGTTTTTAGATGGTGTCAGTGACCCCCATTTGAAAGCTGCAAAGAAACAGAAGAAAATTGCAAATCATTAAAAAACTATGAAAAATAAACAATAAAGACCAATTGAAAAGTTTCTTAGAATTGGCCGTTCTACAATATACTAAAAGTTAACTTGAAGGTGAACCACCCCTTTAATCTGTAGGCCTTTTTACCATTTATCGCCTCTTTTCATATAAGCAAAAGTTATTGGTGCATATGGTCTATACCATTCACATTATTCATTACTATGGAAAAACATTGCCACTACATGTGAAAATATGTTTAAAGCTTCAGTTAAGCCTGATCTGGCTGTATTTTACTGGACTTCTCCTCTGCTTTTCTTGGAAATAGCTAATAACTCCCACTGCTGTCTCACATGTCAAATCACTCCTCTGAGTACTTCTTAACTCTAGCAATATATTCCCTTGTGCCTGCAATAAGATATGTAACCATCTGTCTTTTTACCTCTCAGGACTGTTACATGATAGCAGGACCCCCATTTTCTTGGAGACCTTACAGTAACTGCCTACATGGAACATGCATGAAAATTTAGTTTAACCATCACTATATTTTACTTTTCTGTCTCGTTCTTCTTCGACTGCAAACTGTTCAGGTCAGATAATTTGCAATATAGTGGTTATGTAAAAGACACCATGGGGCCTATTTATCATGATGTTTATGTAAACATTGGAGGAAAACAGAACCAGTGACATTGCCCATAGCAACCAATCAGCACTTCAAATTCAACATTCACCTACAAGTTAGAAAACAAAAGAAAAAATTTGGTTGGTTGCTGTGGTGATGTTTTCCTCCAGTTTTTACACAGCATGATAAATAGGCCCCGATGTTTGCCCAGGAGCAGTGACACATAGCAACCAATCAGCAATACAAATTTATTGGTATTTTGTTTAAAGGAGAAGGAAACCCTGTTGGCCCCAAAATGCCTCCCCCTCCCTCCAACCTACCCCCCCAAGTGGCAAATGCCCCTAACTTGTTACTTATCCCTCCTTCTAGGTGCTCTCCAACGGAATTCACAGCTGCCATCTTCTCACGAGAGGTTTCTTCATGTAGTGAGAGGCATCTTCTGGCGCCTGCACAGTATGCGGAATTTGCCAGTTCCTGATCTACTGTGCATGCGCCCAAAGGCCACAAGTACTATTTATGTATGTATGTATGTATATATTTATTGTTATAGCACTCCTTAAGGGCAAAGCACTGTATAGCACTAGCAACAATATATATAAAAATAGGTACTGCTGCTTACTGATTTCCCCATGTGACAGTGTTTTTTGGCCACACAAGAAATGTGGCAGCTATAAAAAATAAAAATGAAATCCCTATTGCACAATGTACCCTCATGTCCCCTCTATACCTGCATGAAACAACAAGTACAAAAACAATTTGACTGGCATATGCATTCCCTCGTGTGAGGCAATTTCTATGACATGGAATATAAAAGTGTTAAATCATGCCATCGATTTATTTTATTCTTCAGCTAAAAATGTGACTTGATATCTGCTTATGAACAACCACTCTGGGGATGCATTACGTCTGGGTGTGTGGATCAAACTTGTGAAATATCAGCTGTCTGTAAACTGTTTAGAATTGAAATACTTTTTAAAATGCTAATTCCTGAATGACGTTGGTAAATTTGCTTTTATGAGATTGTGAACCTTTTTCTTTTTAAACAGTACTTTGTCTCCAAAACTCTGTGGTCATAATGGAATGTCCCTTTCCTGTCTACTAAACAGGCCAAATACGAAGATCGAGAAGTAAGTTTTTCAAACAGTAGTATATATTTTCCATTTTGCAGTTGAACAAATTTCAGACAGTTTGCCAAGCATTTTAATGTTTTCCCTTCCAAAATTCTGAAATAGTTTTGAAGTTATGTCAGAAATGTACCATTGCATTCAATGACTCACACTAATATTCAATGGTATCAACTGTAAAACAGGTATCTATTAGCTGGAAAGTCATTATACAGAAATATTTCTTTTAAAAAATAAAATACAATCAGTGTAAATCTTCACAGACATTCAGTACGCTGCCTTCCTTGCTACTGCTGAGACCTGGGGCCATCCCAGTGAATATGGTGCTGCCTGCATTCGGTAATGTTGTATTAATGAGGACTGGGAGGGGGAGGCACATAGGCATTCTCTCTCCTGCACTCTAACTTACACATCATTCAAAAAGCCCAATTTAGTGAGCAGTGACAATCTGATAAAAGTGCAGTCTGCAGCTGGACCAGGAGGAAAAAAGCTCTCTGCATGAGCAGCAGGGCCAGATTTACATAGTGGGCGCCCATAATCCCGCTGTCGTTTGTCGCCCCTGTCCACTCCCTTTTATTTGCTCAAATTTTCATCATCGGGACCGAGCAATGGGAATTGGCACACGGGAAATTAAATTTGTGAACCAGTGTGGGTGTGGTTGGGAATCATGCCGCCCCCTAAAATCCTGCCCGGGCCTAGGTGACTACTCCACAAATCCTGGCCTGATGAGCAGTGAGGGGTGTGCTCTTGCTTCCCTTAGTATTTTTGCATTTCTGTGCCTTGTTCTTTATAAATTGCCCTATTGACAGATAGTTTTCATTTTGTATTTATCTTACATTGCATGCCCTATCCTGTTCCTTATTCCATTATGACTTCATAACTATTTCCTGGTTATTAGGGCCTATCAACCAGCTAGGAGTTATAATTTTAAGCCAAAGAGTTGCAGAAACCGAATTCAAAAAACATAAAAAAAATAAGAAATTTAGACATACGTATTACAAATTGTGTTATATCACCGCTGTTTATATCATACCAAAAGTTAATTTAAAAGGGGTTGTTCACCCTTAAATTAACTTTTAGCATGGTGTAGATATTCTGATATTCTGAGACAATTTGCAATTGGTTTTCATTTTTTACTATTTGTGATTTTTGCATTATTTTTATTCAGCAGCTCTCGAATTTCAGCGATCTGGTTCCTAGGGTCCAAATTACCCTAGCAACCATGCATTGATTTGAATAAAAGACTGGGATATGAATAAGAGAGCATCTGAACAGAAAGCAGAGTAACACAAAGTAGCGATAACAATTAATTGGTAGCCTTACAGAGAATTTGTTCTTTAGACACTTGAAAACAAGTTATTAAAATAATTAAAAACGTATTAAAAAATTAAGAACGATTGAAAAGTTGCTTAGAACAGCCATTATATAACATACTAAAAGTGAACCACACCTTTAAGATGAATGAACAGTTTTGTTCATGCCTGATACTCCTTTCTCTGTAACAATTAGACAATGCTTCTTTACAGGAAGTCAAATTAATCAAATTGTTTTTAAAAAGTTGGCTAAACACCATCCATGAATTGAACTAATTTATTGGTAATTGAACTTGAAAAATTTGGAGCAAAAAAAAATTGCAACTAAATTGAGCATTAATTTCAATGAAATGCTGCTCTGAAAACCCGAATTCCCACTGTGAAACCTTGACTTTATCGCATAAAAGATAAAAACCCAGACTTTATCCTGTGCAGATCACTTGAGTTTTCCCTTTTAAAAACTCGACTAGAAAATTTGAGGTTTGATAAATGAGCCCCTACCTGTTTACGATAATAAATTCATTTTAACAGCAGTGTTCATGTTTCCATATGCTTCGGTTTATTTTTATAGTTCCAAGTTATGAAAAGATACATTATCTGGAAAACCAAAGTCACAATTTTAGCTCTGTATTCCCACCAACCATGTAGCATCGTTCCATCATCTGTGCAACCTCTGAAGCATTTTGGTTCACATTCCAGATATAGTGTATTTTGTGTAAGCTAGCTAGGACTAAATAAGTAATAAGCAGTTTGTAAACAGTAAGGCTGGACCATTTTGCATTGCTGCTTAACCTATCACGCTAGCTACATAACTCTCAGGAAGTTCTGGACAGTTGCAAGTCTGGTGAATTTTAAGCAGTCTGATGAGAGTGCATGTAACTAGTGATGGGCAAATTTATTCACCAGGGGCAAATTCGCGGCGAATTCCCGCGATTCGCCACTGGCGAATAAATTCGCAAAAATTCGCCGCTGAAAAATTTGCCAGAAAAAACGAGCCGCGTCGGAAACGAGCCGCGTTTGACGCTACGCGCGTCAAAAACAACGTGCGACTCGTTTCGCGAATTTTTTTGCCAATTTGCGAATTTCTCTGGAAATTCGCGAATTTTTCGGCGAAGCGAAACGCGGGAGATTCTCCCATCAATACATGTAACTTAATTGGTTACTCACCTCATATTATGACAGAAACTATTCTGATTCTAGTTCAGTCTGTGTATGTTCAAACCATTTGAGCTATATTGTCATGATGAACCTTAATATCAGTAATGATCATATCAGTTTAAATGAACTGGAATGGAATATGCATTGTAATAATTTTAAGACTAAATGCTTAGAAATTACATGTGGAGAAAGCTTGAATCCTAGATAATAATAACATTTACATTCCTAAAAAGTAGTACCCTGTATTATAGTTTCTAGATGTGCTTAAAGTATCTGAAATATAGTCTGGGAGCTTCTCTTCTAGCCAGAGTACTTACTGTGCATTAAGCTGTGCAGGGCGGTTATTGGCTGCACAACAAAGAAATTCTTAACTACATAAATATGGAACTGTTTTGTATTAACTCCAAAGTATACCACAATCTGTTAAAAATTAATATCAGCCATATAAACATTGATGCGTTGAAACATGAACTAAAAAGTGTTATAGTCTAAAAAGGTTTTTAAAATAAAAAAACCAAATACATAGTTAAATTAATTATTAAAATACCAATATGTGTTAAGTTCCTTAAAGGACATGTAAACCACCTCCACTAAAATCTAATCAGTGAACAGCCTCTTTGATAACTGCCACTCTGGTTGTTAAAAGTTTAACAGTAAGGTGGCAGCATCCCCTTAATGACTTAGAAATCCTTCTCCTCCTCTAACAACCTCAGCCCCCTCCCTCAGGATTTTGCTTTGGCTGTTGACTTGGGAGCATACTTAGTTCTTCTCAACCCAGATTACTAAACACGCCCTCCAGTCTAACAGCCAATAAGGAGAGACCATTACTGGTTCCCATAGAAACTCTGCTTTAGCTGTCTGATGTTATTCTTTTCTCCTAACCACCTGTCCTGAGCTCAGCTTAACGTTTAACCCAATAAACGTTTATCAAAAAATGTTGTGTAAACCTGCATTCTGCATTGCATGAACATTATAGCATAGATGTCCTATTTGTAGATATCAGTGTTACTGATGATGTGTCAGAGGGAAAATAGCCAGTTTGTAGACTGGCTATAAATACATGTTAACGATGGCCTTTTCTGCAATACAAAATGCACCCCATAGAATGCCTTCCCTAGGAAACAATGAAACCTATTTTAATACCTATTTTAAAGATTTAGCAGAGTTCAGGATATAAAGCATAGTTCATGATTTCATCTGCAAGCAAATATATCTGCAAACATTGTTGCTAAAAAAAGATGCAATTATAGTTCTATAATGTCTTAATGCATACATCCAAATGTGGTCAGCCTTGTCTTGAGGAACAAAAAGTTTAACACCTCTTGTGGACAGCACAATCATCACTGTGGTCAGTATGAGAAATGAGAACCAAATATCTGAATTATTTGTTGCTGGAAGGATGGAACACAATGACCCTAAAACACTTGAGGAGTCTATTCTGCAGTTGAACAATCAACTAATGTCTTTGTAATATTCTCCTCCACCAAAACACACACACACACACACACACATATATATATATATATATATATATGTATATGTATATATATATATATATATATATATATATATATATATATATATATATATATATATATAGTATACAGTGGTGTGAAAAACTATTTGCCCCCTTCCTGATTTCTTATTCTTTTGCATGTTTGTCACACAAAATGTTTCTGATCATCAAACACATTTAACTATTAGTCAAAGATAACACAAGTAAACACAAGTAAACACAAAATGCAGTTTTTAAATGAGGGTTTTTATTATTTAGGGAGAAAAAAAATCCAAACCTGTGTGAAACCTAATAACTTGTTGGGCCACCCTTAGCAGCAATAACTGCAATCAAGCGTTTGCGATAACTTGCAACGAGTCTTTTACAGCGCTCTGGAGGAATTTTGGGCCACTCATCTTTGCAGAATTGTTGTAATTCAGCTTTATTTGAGGGTTTTCTAGCATGAACCGCCTTTTTAAGGTCATACCACAACATCTTAATAGGATTCAGGTCAGGACTTTGACTTGGCCACTCCAAAGTCTTCATTTTGTTTTTCTTCAGCCATTCAGAGGTGGATTTGCTGGTGTGTTTTGGGTCATTGTCCTGCTGCAGCACCCAAGATCGCTTCAGCTTGAGTTGACAAACAGATGACCGGACATTCTCCTTCAGGATTTTTTGGTAGACAGTAGAATTCATGGTTCCATCTATCACAGCAAGCCTTCCAGGTCCTGAAGCAGCAAAACAACCCCAGACCATCACACTACCACCACCATATTTTACTGTTGGTATGATGTTCTTTTTCTGAAATGCTGTGTTACTTTTACGCCAGATGTAACGGGACGTGCACCTTCCAAAAAGTTCAACTTTTGTCTCGTCGGTCCACAAGGTATTTTCCCAAAAGTCTTGGCAATCATTGAGATGTTTTTTAGCAAAATTGAGACGAGCCTTAATGTTCTTTTTGCTTAAAAGTGGTTTGCGCCTTGGAAATCTGCCATGCAGACCGTTTTTGCCCAGTCTCTTTCTTATGGCGGAGTCGTGAACACTGACCTTAACTGAGGCAAGTGAGGCCTGCAGTTCTTTAGATGTTGTCCTGGGGTCTTGTGGCCTCTCGGATGAGTTGTCTCTGCGCTCTTGGGGTAATTTTGGTCGGCCGGCCACTCCTGGGAAGGTTCACCACTGTTCCATGTTTTTGCCATTTGTGGATAATGGCTCTCACTGTGGTTCGCTGGAGTCCCAAAGCTTTAGAAATGGCTTTATAACCTTTACCAGACTGATAGATCTCAATTACTTTTGTTCTTAGTTATTTTTAACAAGGGGGGCAATCACTTTTTCACACAGGCCCATGTAGATTTGGAGTTTTTTTTCTCCCTTAATAACGTAAACCTTCATTTAAAAACTGCATTGTGTGTTCAATTATGTTATCTTTGACTAATAGTTAACGGTTTTTGATGAGCAGAAACATTTAAGTGTGACAAACATGCAAAAGAATAAGAAATCAGGAAGGGGGCAAATAGTTTTTCACACCACAGTATATTTATTGTACTGTATTTCTAATTTAGTTATATGGGCTATGAGCTATGGGCTCCTGTGCATCTAAGCATCACCAAGTCCAAAATAAAGACAAAGGTTTATAAAACGTATCCTCTGAGGGTGCTATTCCTATGGCCAAACTCTGCACAATCTGGGGCCAAGAGATCAATTTTTTTGACAAGTTTAGATTTTTCTTTGATTTTTTTTCCATATTTTTTGAATGTACATTATCACAGAAGAATAATATTTAATCTGGACTTATATATTTACAATTATATATGTACAATTTCAATTAATTAGGATCATTAGAAAGAGGTTCAGGCATGATTAAAAATTTTTTTTAATTTTAATTTTAGTCAGTATCGCTGAAGCTTTTGGGGGAGGTCTTCATTCTTTTGCCTTTTAAAAATAAATGGCAATTACCTCTTTGCCTACACATTTGGGGGTAGATTTACTATAGCGCGAAGCGTCTAACGCTAGCGCTAATTTGCCAGCGTGATGTCAAATCGGAACTTCGCAAATTCACTAACACCGGTTCTGGCGAATTTTCACTAGCGAAGTAGATAGACTTGCGGAACTTCGCACCCTTACGCCAGGTGAAGTTGGACACTGACGAAGGATCGTAACTTCGCAAATTCACTAAGATGAACATTTTGCTCAACGTTAATACTTAGGCTAGACGTTACTTCGCCTGGTCAGACCAGGTGAAGTTCAATACAATAGATAGGAGGTTGAAAAAAAAGTCAAGTCCCAAAAAAACGCCGGCGTATTTTAGCATTGGAGGGTGATAGTCTGAAAAAGATTGATAATTTTTTTGGGGGGTTACCCTCCTTCCCCTCTACATTTCCTAACATATGGCAACACAACTATACAGGGGGCACATGTAGGGCATTAGGACAACTTTATATCATTTATTAAAGGTTTCCTGGGCTTGTGTAGTGGAATGTAGTGGCTGTAACATATACTTCTATTATAAGTTAAAGTTCCCGCCGTATGGAAATTAGGCTTCGCTATCTTAACAGCGCTCTGCCTAGCGAAGTAAAACTAGCCCAAATACACTACCATTCGCCGACCTGAGCGTAAAATCGCACTTTAGTGGATTTGCGTAGCGCTGGCAAAAATTCGCCTGGTGAAGTGCGGCAAACACTAGCGAAGCCTACGCTGGTGAATTTCCAGATCTTAGTGAATCTGCCCCTTGCAGTAGTACATACAGGTCTGGAGTCCAGCTCTCCTGTGTGCCATCTGTGATATACTTTACTATCCTTCCTCATACAATGTCAATTTTCTGTCAACTTCAGTTTACAGCATGTACATCTACCTGCACGTGACGTGACATTGATTTCTATCCCATGACAAGTGAACAGAAATGGTTATTAAACTCAACTCTTATTTTAATGCAACAAATAATTCAGCCTGCAAATGCAAAGTTAAAAATTTTGAAACAATTTCAAGTTATGTTGCTATAAGATCAACTTTTAACATTTCCAGCCCTTTTCAACGTATGAAAGCACAGGTAGGATGCTATAAAGGAACAAAAGGAAGCCTTTTCCACTTAAAGCCAGCATAACAGGATTTTAAATACCAAGCCTCAATAAACCTGTGGGTAGATTTCCTACACTTAAGCAGGAGAGCTGCTGTGTGCTGGTGTTGCATGACTCACCTTTCTGCAGGGATCCTTTCTGAGATTTCATATAAATTGTCATTGATTGCAGAGTAATTCAAAGCTGAATAATTATTTCAGTTCAGAGCACTTAGAAGACAACAACAAGGTCTGACCTTTTTTTTTTTTTTAAGTTTTTAAGTTGTTTGATATACACCAGAATGTATGCATGTACATTTCTTTTCAGTTAAATAGGCAATACATTTTGTGACTATAATTCACTGTGTGAATGGCCTAGTCCTTGTCATTACTGGCATATTGCCTGCCTCCTTTCAGTTGAGTTCCATGTTACATAATGGGAGATGAGGAGAGTTAAATCAGGAGTTTTTCTGAGCACTAGAATGTGAATGTCCGAAATATGTCATGCCCTCTGAAGCTCTGGTTAAAAAGCATTTTCTGCTCATCTGAAGGCCATTAAGCATGCAGTCACAATAACATGAGTACACAATGCAAATAAGTAAAATGCTACTACATGAATGGGACTGTTATCCATAATGCTTTGGGACCTGGGGTTTTCTGGATAACAGATCTTTCCCTAATTTGGATCTTCATAACTTTCGTCTGCAAGAAAACAATGTAAACATTAAATGAGTCTAAGGGGCTGATTTACGAAATTCACATGAAATGATCGAAGTCCGATTGAATAACGATCGTACTAATTTTTTGTGAAATCGGATATGCAAATTTGGCCTCTTCGATCATCGAATATCGAATGATTGGATATTCGATAATTAGATGATCGTAGGAATCAAAATTTAAAATGTATTCGACTGCCTACTTCGCCAGATTGAACCTACCGAATTGTAATAGAAGCCTATGGGAAACCCCCCCACAGGCTTCTGAGGCTAAGTCCTGCTCGAATACCATTCGTACGATCAGAGCGTTCAATCGTTCGAATCGTACAAATTTTTTGGACGCTGGAATGAAATTTCATTATTTTTTCGTGAAATCGAACGATCGGTATCCGATTGAACGAATTCATCGAGAAATCGTATTGTGGTCAAAATGATAGCCTAAAACTATTTGATAAGCATTCGATGGTCGAATGCTTATCGAATTGCGAATTTGGTTGAGCTAATTATGGGGAATAATAGTAAATTTGCCCCATAGACTTTAGCAGCATCTTCACTGCTTCATTTCCTAAATTGCATGTTTGTATCTCTTTCGTTCTCTTTGTAAATAATAAACTGATGGCTTTCCTCAAAAACCATAAATGCTGTAAGAAATGGAAAGCTGGAACATGCTTTACATGGTCCATAGCTGAAAAACAAAAAATAATATATATATATATATATATATATATATATATATATATATATATTATTAGATTAGATTATTATCAGAGTATTAGATTAAATTGTTAGATTAGAACACCATAACTGAATTGTATAATCAAATTGTATACATTGTTTTACATGATAAAATGTTTTTATTTATAGATGGTATTTAAAATGTTTAATTTATGTCTGCATGGTAATACAGTAGTATCAGGTATTGTCAGCCTCTAACAAATGACAGGAAGGGAAAACACGTCTACGACTTCTTCATCAGTATTCATGCCCGAAATATTCGTATGGGAAGATTAATGTGAAATTACATAAATGGAAATAATGTTTTCTATATCAAGTTATGTCTAAAATTACTTACAACTGGTTGTTAATCTTTGTTTATGAAATATTGGCAACTCAGATAATGAGAAAATACGCTTGTGTAAATATATAAATTATTTGGAATGGTTCTCTCTAGGTGAACAACAGCTTTAATTTTTTCAGTCATTTAATAGATCAGCCCTTAAATGTAACAGAAGTGTATGGTTGTGCAGGTATGGGATATCTTATCCAGTAACCTGTTACAGGTCTGAACTGGGATTCAAAATAAATATACAAAGGCCCAAACAGCCCCCCACCAGCCCACTAAATAGTCACTGTTGATGGCATTTTACAGTAGCCAGAATCCACAGATCGACAGACTGTTAACCAAAAAGATGACCTATTATCTAGAAAGCTATGGGTAGGTCATCTCCCATAGACTCAATTTTATGTAAATAAAACAAATGATTAAAAATTATTTCCTTTTTCTCTGTACTAATATAACAGTACATTGTACTTGATGGTAACTAAGCTGCATGAATACATATTGATGGCAGAACAATCCTGTCAGGTTCATTTAATGTTTAAATAATTTTTAGCTGACTTAAATTATGGAAATCCAAATTACACCAAGGTCACAGAAAACCCCAAGTCCAAGCATGCTTGATAATAAATCCTATGTCTGTAAAATGAAACACTACTCATATTACAACAAATTCATACATTGTCCTATTGCTGTAGTCTATAACTTGGTTCCCCCCACTTTCATAGTTATTAAAATTGTAAGGGATTTTTGTCAGACTTACGTCCTACGGAAAGATGGGGCAAAGGTAGCCCTGCATACAATATAAGTATAAAGCAGGAGTAGTGATGAGTGGAAATTTTCACTAAGGGGCAGATTTACAAAATTCACCTGAATAATTCAAAGTTCGATCGAATTCGATCGAATTCCGATTGTACGATTTTATCGGACATTCGAATATGCAAATTTGCCACTTCGATAATCGAATACGCAAAATTCGAGCGAATCGAATACATTGAATAGATCGAATAATCGGATATTCGATAATTCGACCATTCGATGATCAAAGTACTTTAACTTTAAAATTTTATTCAACTGCCTACTTTGCCAGATTGAACCTACCGAATTGCAAAAGAAGCCCATGGGAATCCCCCCATAGGTTTTTTCTGGTCGAATACCATTCTTACGATCCAACACCTCTAACGATCGAAGGAAATTTCACGATTTTTTTATGAAATTGAACGATCGGTATTCGATTGTACGATTTTTTCGAGAAATCGAATATAAAAAATAGCCTAAAACTATTCGATGAGCATTAAATAGGCGAATTATTATCAACTTTCGGCCGAATTCGAGGGCTAAAAGCATGAATAAGGAGAAATTTGCCCCAAAGTTTCAGTGAAAATTTTTTTTGCCAGTCATATAAAATTGTCACACATGAAAAATTTGTTGTCATCCGATGTTTTAGATGTTTTGTGAATTTCTGGCG
Source organism: Xenopus borealis (assembly GCA_024363595.1). Lineage (NCBI taxonomy): Eukaryota > Metazoa > Chordata > Amphibia > Anura > Pipidae > Xenopus > Xenopus borealis. Next base: position 105,011,120 of record CM044433.1, on the reverse strand, counting down.
AAATGGGTCAGATTCTCCCATCACTAATCAGGTGGGGCCACCAGACCTCTGAAACGTCTTCTCCTTGTTGCTGGGTCTGTTGCAACTAAACCTTTTTGACATATTGCTGGGTTTATGGAGAAACGGTCGCTAAAAGGGATACAAGAACTATAAATGTATTTTTTCTTTCTATACACAAAAATAACAGATTCCACAGACTGAAAGAAAACCTTCATACAAGTTATTTCACAAAATCCCTTAGACAAAAATTGTAATGCAAAACCAGACAAAGAAATACTGACACCTGAAATTAAACTCTTTTTATTGGCTTTGAAAGCTACTTTTAACTTTGCCATAAAGTATTTGCATGATGCTTTTACATTACCTGTCTGATCCCCCATGTTCCTGTATGAGGGGGCTGCCATATTTGTGCAGCAGGAGTCCGTTAGCATTAGAAACTGTAACTAACAGGCTGAGATGGGACAGTCATCTTGGCAAAGTCAGAGTGTCAGAGAGTCAGGCTTAGGAACTTCAACTAACAATTATATACAAAAACAAACCTCTCAGCAAAAAATGATAATGACCTATAGGTAACATTTAGGGGCAGATTTATCAAGTGTCGAATTTCGAAGGTTAAAAACCCTCAAATTCGACCCTCGAAATTTTCACGAAGTAAAATCCGACGAAATCGAATAGCGAATTCGTAGGATTTTTTTCGATCGAATAGTGATCATCCAATTTCTTGAAAAAAATCTTACTACACATCCGATTTCACAAAATTTTTTCGCATTTAAGTTAATCGTGATGCACAGAGGCAATTCAAGTCCCAGATTCCATTACAATGGAACAAGGTGAGGGAGGGGTGGCATTATTGCATAAGCTTAGGAAGGTGGACAGTTACAGTTTTTTTTTTTTTTCAATTTGTGGAATTAGTTATGTTTTTGTAAGAAAAAAAAACATTTATATTTATAACTAGAAATTCAGACAGTGGTTAAACACCAGTTGAATGAACTCATATCAGAAAGGTAGTATATATATTCCCATCAAGCCTACACTATTCACTCTGCCCACCAGAATAGAGCTTTCACTGTTGCGCAAACTCTATTCTCTTGCATACATTCTTTATATATTAATGTTCTCTTACATACATACTTTATATATTAAACACTGAACAAATTCATTTCTAATATTATTATTCTTAATATAGCATATATACTGGCAAATGTATTATTTAATTAAATAAACATGTGAAGGTATTAAGAAGGCAATCAAAACAGAACATATTAAATAACAACAAACAATTATCATTGTAGAAATAGCACCCAGGGATATTGCCACAATAATCTACTACCATGTATTGGTATATGTTATTACATGGTTCAGTGGGAACGCTGTAAACTTCTCATGAGCACACTCAGCTTCAGAACTGAAGCATGACTGTGGGAACATTCCAGTAATTAAGGCTTAATGCTATATTATAATTATTTAGCTCTAATAAAATGCAGATACTGATTGTAAGGAATAGGTTAGAAAGAAGCTGTTTCACATTTTAGAAGGATATTGTCATACATATACATATACTGTATGATCCAAATATACTCAATTAACAAGTGCAGCTCTTTGTACATGTGCTCAACATCATGGTGCATCAGGTCTGGGGTAGGTTGATGTGTTAGAGAAGGAACATAAGGTCCACAATCCCCATACAGTGAGCATTTTGTCATGGATGCAGCAGCAGTTGTCATTGATATACAGGGGGTAAAGTTGGGCTACATTACTTTAAAAGCAGTGGCAGCAGATGATGCTACTCTTCTGAGTACTCACCACCTTTTAGTAGGCCACATGTTTGTTAGTTGGGGACAAGGCATGAATACGCAATATAATTGCCGTGGTCTCCAGCTTAGGTTGATGTTAGATGGACTCCTGAAGAAAGGCAAGGTGCCCAAGAAGGACAAGTGCCAATCTGGATGAAGGATGAATGCCAGGAGAACTGACACAAGTGGGGGAGAAGGGCCAGGGCATGCATTACCAACATATGCAGCTACACTCTGGTTAGAAACCTGAATTCATAACAATAATAGTGCTTGCTATCTAACCTGTAGGCCCTCCAGCCATGTTCTAAATTATTCTCCTTGTTTGCATTCTATAGAGACATCTGCATTCATAATATTTGTAATAATAGTTTCAAAAGAGAGTGCCAGATCCCTATACTGGGATCACATGCCTACCACCTTCTAAAGTCATTTTACATTTGCTTTCTGGAGGGACAACTACATTCATACCAATAAAAAAGTAAAAAAGTGCAGACTCTCTGTAAACTGGGGTGGCTTCTCTGCCACACTCTAACGTCCTGATGTTTGCTTGCACTCTTCAGAGCCAATTGCATTTGTAAAATTAACACTCTCACAAGTTAGTGTTTGTTCTCTAAACTGGCATTGCCTGCTTAGCATGTTCTAAAGTCATCCTGTTTTTTTTTGTAACTTATTTTTATTGATTTTCACAATAATGCACATTACAGATGTTTTCATTTGAACCAGTAATTTGTGTTTGCTTACGTTTTTGCCAAATTGACATTTGCATATTCCATGTGTAACATAAACATATGATTAAGGATAGAAATCCTAAACATTAATGTAGTTGAGGGAAGAGTCAAGTAGAGGGGAAAAAAAAAAGAAAAAATGAAAATAAAAGAGCCCTATAGTATGGCTTACCATGTAGTTAGAGGGGTTGAAGCTGGTGGGTATTTTCATGTATATCTATGTGTTCATATATCTCTTCACTTCAGTTTCCTTTGTTGTCAAAAAATAGTCCCAGTTGCCCTATATTTTATTATGTAGTTGCAGTGTGTTGCTTATTCGAGCAGTCATCTCCTCAAATCTTTTATTGCTTTCTAGTCTATCTGTTATGTCTTTAATTGTAGGGATTACTGGGGATTTCCATTTGGAGGTGATTGCAAGTCGGGCGACTGTGGCCACCTGTTTGACCCACTTTTGGGCTGCACTATTGATTCCCAGAATGGAAAGGGCTAGTATAAGATGGGGCATTTCTATGCTTAGGGTTGTTTAAAGGACCTTATTTATTAAGTTGCCCGTTTCTAACCAGAAGGATGCCAGTTTCGGGCAAGCACACATTATATGATGTAGTGTACCCCTCTCCTGGCATCCTCTCCAGCACAATGGACTACTTTGCATGAACATTTTGGAAAGTCTGTCTGGGGTAAAAGTACCACCTCATCATGGTCTTATATATGCTTGTTTTCTGTTGAACACACACTGTCATTTTTTGTGCATTCTCCCACATTTTCCCCCACTGGGTTTGGGTCAGTTCTTCTCCCATTGCCTTTTCCCAATATTGCATATAAGAGTGTTTAGGAAATGGCACTTCTAGTAGGGTGTTCAATAGATTGTATATGTGAAATAAGACCTTTGTATGGAAATCTACTTCCTAATATTTTCTCAAGTAGAGTTAGCTGTATCTGATGTTGCTGTCCATAAAGAGTTGTGATATAATGTTTAATCTTTAGGTATTCTATCTTTTTCCCCGTGCTCCATTTATATTTTTTAAGAGTTCTTCATATGTATATAGCCGTTGGATCAATGAAGTCATTAATCCTATTGAGTGCGTGTGCTGCCCAGTTTATTTGGTACAATTTTCCTTGTCCTGGCAGGAATTCTGGATTCGTGGAAAGCAATGTCAAAGCTGATGGATATTTGCTGATCTGATATTTTTTTTGGCATTGCTTCCAGATAGATAGAGTAAATTTTATTGATTTCGGAGCTGATGCTGGCAGTTGAGCTTTAGAGTTTTTTCACAGTATTAAATTGCTAATGTGGTAGGGAAGTGTGAATGCCGGTTCCAACTGGGCCCATTTAGTGGGTGGCCGTGGCTGTAACCAAGCTAATGTTTGACGTAGGTGTGTAGCCTCATAGTATTTCCCTATATCTGGGACTGCTAGGCCCCGCTGATTCCTCTTTGCTAGGAGCACTGATCATTGTACTCTAGATTTTGTTTTGCTCCATATGTAGTTTATTATCAGCTTTTGTATATGGCCTAACTTATAAGTAGGGGTTTGTACTGGAGTCATCCTGTTTTTTGCAATCTGGGAAGATAGCTTCATTCAATTATTATAGTACATAATCAATGTAAAATTAAAAGGAGGTTTTGATCATGTTCATTTGGAGAATCTTTGACCTGAGCAACTGGGAGAAAGAATATCTAGATGAAACAATATTTATAGAGAAACTGTAACCAGGTGCCTTATTTCTATGAAGAGCATTTGTTGCATAGTGGGAAGGACAATGTATATGCTATCTCACAAAATGTTGACATGTATTGCCACCTTATATTCCATTTAAATGAAGACAATGCTGGGCATCTACTATGCAGAGTCCATGGAAAGCAACAATGCATTTCTGTTATAGCAGAACATGCTTCATCTGCAGTGACACCTACTCACCTCCTATTGACTTCTACTCTGCGCGGTAGACAACGTCCCCAGATTAAAAAAAGTGTTCTTTTCCAACTCTAAGGGGCCTATTCAAGATTGCTCAAGCTTTTGGTTCAAGCAAAACTCCACCCGACTTTACAAATCCCACATGGTAAAAAAAAACCACACCTTGGCTTTTGAAAAACAACTTCAGCTGCTTTTAGGTGCTAAAGTTTTTCTTTGTTCCAATATCCCATTCAGGTAAATTTACGAAAATTGGTAAGGTTTTTTCAGCATGAAACCCTATGTGATTAGTATATACATACTAAACTGTACATGATATACTGTACATCTGTCACTTAGGTATATCTGCATATAAGGGACTAAAAGTGCCTTGGCATAAGAACGCTTCATGATAAGTAAAACTATAAGAAATTTTTGTCTGCAAATTTGTGGCAGAAGAAAGTTTCCACATAAAAGGAAACATCAAAGTCAGTATGAGAATTTGTGGTCTCTGGAAACAATTAGACTTCATTCCTATTTCAAATATTGTTTAACATTATATCCTAATTATTAAGCTGGGAAGGAACCAAAATGACAGTTTGGTTTATTTACCTTTCTTCCTTCTACTAATAGTAAAACTCTGAAGTGTAAGAAATTGAAGGTCCGTGTTAATTATTTTTTTTTTTTCAGCTGCAAATACATATTTACAGTATGTCATATTTTCGTACTTATTTAGTATGTGTTTCACTGGTATGGAAACTGTGTCACATTAGTGGGGCAACATTTGCCTTTGCTAAATATAATTTAAAAAAAATCTTTGGTCTTACAGACAAATATGGCAAGATGGGAATTAAAGTTAAAACAGCGAACTCTTGCATAAAATAAGGTTTGCTTAACATTACCAATATGACTTAGGGACATTTAAAATACATTTAGGAGGCAACAGTTTACAGAAAACACATATAATTACCCATTTGTCAAGAGAAAGACTGCCAAATGAGCTTAGGGTACAATAAAGTCTATGGGCATCTTTTATATTTTTATTCTGCTGTAAAACTATCAAAGTGGCACAAAGTCACAATGTTATATGTAGCATAAAGCCAGAACTTACCAACACTATTTCTGTTCTGTTACAGTTTTGAAAATTTCTCTTTACAGATTATACAATATAATAAAATAACCATATACTGTACTGTATGCACGTTTATGCATGTACATTTGGCAGATATCACAAGTACTGATTATTTCACAGAACTTTATGAGCTGCCACCAGATCTAGAATTAAGAGTTCCTGCAGCGACACTACCTTCCATTCAGATTTGTTCATTAGGGCCATTGGATGAACTTAATAGATGCACCATATGGTGTTCTGTGTGGATACTTATACTGTGGTATACTTAAGGTTGCTTCCTTTTCAATTCAGTTGGCCAAGTAATGGCAGGGCAGTGACATTTTGGGGGCAGGGTCATGTCAGGGGGAGGTTCCATCAGGAGTCAGGACTATGCCATTGCATTTGGTAATTGACTGATTGTGTCAATAAACTCAGAGTTCTGAATGGATTTCCTAATTTGGAAATCTACAAACTACATTAAACCTCAATTCAAAAACAAGCAAAATAATTACTGTTTAATAATTTTAGTAAACAGCAAATAAACAGGTTGTTTCGGTACAGGCCTCAGTTTTCATCCAAAGGCATTTTCATATTGACATTTAAACAAGGACGATTACAAAAGTTAAACATTTTTGTTGAAGAAAAAGGTGACAAACAAGGCAATATAAAATGCTGACATAAGTACTGGTGCATAATTAAATAAAGAACTAGAACACTGGTAGTAAACATAATTGTCCACATTGTTTTGAGGAAAAAATTCAAAACAGTTTATGATCATGATTAGTTTACCTTTTCAATGTGTAATAGGTAAGATCAGAAGAACAATATACTCATCTTTATTAGAGCTGTGAGGATCAACATTTAAACTTGACCACAGTATTTCATGGTGTTTTCACAGCTGGTAAACATTTGGTTGCACAGGTTTCAGAAGTAAGAAAATGGTTGGCTAGCATAAATTGTAGCTACTAACATCTAACAACTAAAAAATCCACATAACGTTCTGGTAAAGCAAAGTGTCAGTGAACTAAGTTTTGCAACATATACCAAGATAAAAAGCTTAATGGAATTGCTTAATAACCTGTGTCTCCTCAATATGGTGCCAAAAGCGTAGGATAATCACAAACACAATTTATCATTTATTATAATAAACCTAAATAGGCTTTCTAAAGGTATAACATCTTACCACTACAAATGATTTCAGTAGTGAAAATATGAATATGAAAAAGACACACTACATCAAATATTTACAAGCTTTACTTCAAATATGTACAAGCATGCCCAGTCAAAAAAAAAAAAAAAAGAAAAAGTTTAAAAACCACTGGGACAAAGTAAGATCTCATAAGGTATATTTCAACTGGGTTATTTCCCAAACTTGTATTAGTACCCCTAAAGGCTTTCCATTGCTACCGGTCTGGCTTGAGTGCCACAAACAACTGCTGGGACATGGGGGTCACTTACTGCTGATCTTTACACTACAAATTATTTATGCATTGGGTTTCCAGTTTTGCCTGAAAAAAAAATTAGATAATCCTATGATTTTTTTCTTGCATTCTGGAATCAATCATCACATTCTCTGGCAAATCTAGTATAATAACTTGTAAGTAGCAATCCTTTGCATGAAGACAAAATCATGCAGAATAATGTCAGCTCTTCTACAAAGATATTATTCTTCCTCCTGTTTACCATGTTTGGATCATCTGAAAATGTAATCTTGTTTTGAACCACAGGTTCATGAAGTTTTCACTATGTTTAACATCAGTTTATAAAAAAAAAATCCACCAGTAACACCAAAAACTAAAACAGTTTAAAAGTAATTAAAATATAATGAACTGTTGCCATGCATTGGTAAAAGTTGTGTTTGCTTTAGAAAGACTACTACATTTTATGTAAACAGGCTATTATACTGTATAGCCATGAGGCAATTACGTCAAAACACTTTCTTTTTTAGGTGTTACTCTTCCTTTAATCTTACACAGAATTGTAGAACAGAATAACATGACAAAATGGATTCACTGAATAAACAGATCAAAATGATTTTTTCTTTACTACATCATTTACAGAGATAGTTAGGACTGCATTTAATTTATAAAGTTATTTGTGTGGTGAAATGGTTAAAAAGTACAGAGAGAGTTGTTGACATCTAAAAGTCACGCCTGGTCTGTTTTGGGTGGATTTGATAGGAAGAGTCCAAGTGGAAAATTTCTGTCAGCTGCCTCCCTCTAATCCCAAAAGTGATATCCAGAAACTTAGCATAAAACCTAGTGCTGTTCATAGTATTCTAAGATGATCTTTCTCTTTTAGTTTTTTTACATCTCACAAGTGACACAATATAGCATCAATGTAAGAACCTGCAAGGACGAGTAGGAGAATTTATGGTACAACAGACTGATAGTGAGCCTTATGCTGGGTATCGTGGCTTGCATCCCATTTCCCTTAAACAAGTCACATCTCTAGACACATGAAGAGCTACTGACTTGTAACACCATCCGTTTTTGTTGACTATTATGCCAGAGGTGTCATTAGGAAAGTGTGACCACATCAAGCCTCTATTTTGCAGGTCTCTGCAGAGCAGCTTGCAACAGCTCCCAATTATGCACACACAGGGTAACAGATTGTGGCAATGGATTTAGTTTTTATTAGCACTTATATGCAAATAACAGGGATCCAAAATATTGTGCTTGACATCACAAAGACTACCTTTATACCTTAATAAATATCAGTATTCACTTTATTGTGCTTGAAACTATTAAAAATGATACAGACTGCATAAAGAAGAGAAAAAAAAATACCATAAATGCATTTTCTAATTGTTAAAGGAAAACTATATCCCCAAAATGAATACTTGAGCAACAGGTAGTTTATATCAAATTAAGTGGCATATTAAAGAATCTTACCAAACTCGTATATATATTTAAGTTAATATGCACTTTTACATGTCTTGTCTTGAACCACCATTTGGTGATGGTCTGTGTGCTGCCTCAGAGATCACCTGACCAGAAATATTTCAACTCTAACAGGAAGAAGTGTGGAAGCAAAAGACAGAACTCTATCTGTTAATTGGCTCATGTGACCTAACTTTATAGTTTGTTTGGTATGTTTGTGTGCACCGTTGAATCCTAGGATCCCAGGAGGCTGTTCTCATTTTTTAAAATGGCTATTTTCTATTTATAATTACCCAATGGTACGTGCTACTAAAAAGTATATTATTATGAAAATGGTTTATTTACATGAAGCAGGGTTTTACATATGAGTTGTTTTATGCAATATCTTTTTATAGAGACCTACATTGTCTGGGGGTGTGTAGTGTTCCTTTAATACTTTGCAGTATTAGATTTCAGTTCATTTGCTCAGTGATCTCATTTTTGTTTTGCTGATTGTGGAATGCCATTGAAGAGCCACTATATCTTATTTATAGTGATGGGCGAATTTATTCGCCAGGAGCGAATTCGCGGCAAATTCCCGCGATTCGCCGCTGGCGAATAAATTTGCGAAACGCCAGCAAAAATTTGCAGCCCAAAAATTCGCACAAAAAAACGAGTCACGTGTCGTAAACGACGTGACGCGCGCCGAAAACGACACGACACGTCGTTTGACACGACTCGTTTTGCTAATTTTTTGGCGAAGCGAAACGCATGAGATTCACCCATCACTGCTTATTTATTGTCCATGTAACTGATTGAAACGGAGATCTGGACCAGGTAGTATTGCAGGCCAGTGGGAAAGTACTTGGCTTGATGCTCTTTTTACAGAGTTCACATACACACTACACTACACTTTTGTGGCTTGTAACAAAAGTGCGGTGTGTATGTGAACTCTGACCAATTGAGTTTTTGGAAAGTGAAGGACTTGCAAATATACCACATTATATTCCATTATCTTTGCTATACTGCTTGTCTCCCTAAGCTGTTTTAGCTCTGACTCCATGCTATCTAAAGGAAGGTTGGTTTTAATATACTTTTGGAGTCGGCAAAGAAAGGGAAACCATGGGATTTTTTGGATAAACTTTTTGCTATTCTGTTTACTTGACATCCTCACCAACCTCTCCTGTCACTGCTGCCGCTTGCTCAAACCTCCATATGCCTGCTGCTCCATCTTCATACCAGAAAGTCCACCTCCGTTCAGTCTGAACATCATGTTCCTCACATGTTCCTTGAAATGTTAAGGTGTGAATTCATAATAATTCTAGTTTCTACAAAAGTGTTATTGACTCAGCTTGTGGTTTCACACTTGCCTAATCTGTCATTGCCTCAGGCAGGGTAGTCCCATCACATTTTATCGCTCATAGGCCTCCTACTGTATTATATCATATTTTAGAAGAGGTCTAAATGCTCTTTTAGGTTTAAGCTCCGCTTTTGTCTTTTGTACCGGGGGGGGGGGGGATAATTATTATTAGTCAAAGGTCAGGCAGGAAGATCAGTGACAGAGACCTTTATCTCTCTTAGGTTTTCTAGCATTGATTGCTGCTTTCCCCACAATATATTTTTTTTTTAGAAATGCACAACAGGGATTTTTAAGGTAAAAAGAAAAAAATCCACTTCCTAATACCTGTTTTACGAATGAAGGTGTGACTGTAAATTAGCCTGTGAGTGACTGTGTATGACAAGATATATGTCTGTGCTTTCTTTTCCACCATTGATCATTGTGGCCTTTACATGGTTACATAGTTAAATTGGGTTGAAAAAAGACAAAGTCAATCAATTTCAACCCCTCCAAAAAACCAGCATATACACACACCCCTACACACTTTCACACAAACCATATATGCCTATAGCTATACTAATTGTAGAGTTTAGTATCACAGTAACCTTTAATATTATGTCTGTCCACAAAAACATCCAAGCCCCTCTTAAAAGCATCAACAGTATCAGCCATCACAACATCACCCGGCAGTGCATTCCACAACCTCACTGTCCTCACTGTGAAGAACCACCTATGCTGCTTCAAATGAAAGTCCTTTTCTTCTAGTCTGAAGGGGTGGCCTCTGGTGCGGTGATCCTCTTAATGGGTAAAAAGGTCCCCTGATACTGTATGTGTCTATAATGTCCTCTAATGTACTTGTAAAGTGTAATCATGTCCCCTCACAGGCGTCTTTTTTCCAGAGAAAACAACCCCCAACGTGGACAATCTACCCTCATAATTTAAATCTTCCATCCCTCTAACCAGTTTAGTTGCCCCTCTGCACTCTCTCCAGCTCATTTACATCCCTCCTAAGGACTGGAGTCCAAAACTGCACTGCATACTCCAGATGAGGCCTTACTAGGGATCTATAAAGAGGTATAATTATGTTTTCATCACTTCAGTTTTAGGCCCTTCTCATTTAAGGAAACTACCGACACACTGCCATTTAGTGTATAACTTGCATTTATATTATTTTTGCCAAAGTGCATAACCTTGCATTTATCAACACTGAACCTCATTTTTCAGTTTTCTGCCCAGTTTCCCAATTTACCCAGACAAATCACTCTGCACAGTGGCAGCATCCTGCATGGAACCCATAGTTCTGCACAATTTAGTATCATCTGCAAAAACTGAAACAGTACTTTCAGTACCTTCATCCAGGTCATTAATAAACAAGTTGAAAAGCAAGGGACCCAATACAGAGCCCTGCGGTACCCCACTAACAACACTGGTCCAATTAGAAAATGTTCCATTTAGCACCACTCTTTGTAGTCTATCTTTTAGCCAGTTCTCTATCCAGGTGCAGATGCTATGTTCAAGGCCAACATTCCTTAATTTAACCAGTAACCTTCTGTGTGGCACTGTATCAAATGCTTTAGCAAAGTAAATCACATCCACTGCCATCCCAGAATCGAGGCCCTGCTTACCTTCTCATAAAAAGAAATTAAGTTAGTCTGGCAAGATCTAAGTACCCTAGGATGAATATCATCTGGCCCTGGACATTTGTTTATCTTAACATGTTCTAGTCTCTTTTGAATTTCTTCATGTGTGAACTAAAATTGGAACTAAAATAAACATATTGCAAATCAATATAATCATGGGCATTTCTGGTAATGAAACACTGACCAATTCAATCAATGACCATTTATGTTTTTACCACTCTGCTACATAGTAAGTGCTACACTTAGCATAGGAGGACTATTGGCAGAACACAGAGGACAGTGGGAGTAGGCCATAGAGCTAAATAGGGGAGGCCTATATTCTCATTTTGCACCAGGCTTTAAAATTGTTTTAAAATTCACTCTACAAAATGAGTTTGTGAATAAATAGTGTCACTATATTTGCAGGGTTATAGCATATTTATCAAGCAATAAATCAGTCGGTGTATCAGTATGTGGGGGATTTACAAACAACGTCTTCACACACAATCAAAGTGTAAATCACCTTTTGTGAAGAAGTTTAACTTCAGGTTAAAATAATAATCAGCATTAGGGCACAACACCGCACCGAAATCGTTAAACGCTTCAAGCATTCCTCTAAGACTGAGGTCATTTAATGGAAACTGTATGTTAGGAATTTACAGCTAAAAAAGCATTGCACAGATTTATATCTCAGGCTACAAATGCTGGTTGATATCTGGGCAGATATTGCCCCTGAGAGGCACTTTGGATCTAAATTGGAGGTAGTGGCACATGCTTATATTATGTGATTATATGTGATATAAAATAGTGTGCTTTCTTACCACATTTCACTGTATAAATTTAATTTACAACTGTCTGTCAGTACAGTTACATTACATTACAGTTACAGCAGAATATCTATTTAAAAAAAAACAAAAACTATTAATCCTTTAGGATCTGAAGTTGCTGACTTCAGATTATGTTTGTTCAAGAGCTATAAGACCTTGTAGTAGTCAGACATCCAGGTGCCATTTCCCCAAATAACCCTCCCACATCAAGACAGATGCCACAGATTTCCAGATTCTCCAGTTTATTTTATGAATACAGTCAGGGTCCCTGTGGAAGACCATTTGAACCCCAATCATGAAAACCCAGAGCCCCCATAAATCAAACATTTCCAGATGTCTCATGAGGCACAGTTTCCAAAGCAAATTTCACTATGTTTATGTTATTTATTATGTAACTTCCCACAATGATTAACAATACTTGTCTTAGAACCCAGTCAAAATTGAATCCAGTTAAAATCAGCACATTAGGGAAATAATCAGAATTAAGGAAACATTAGCTTAATGACAGCTTACTATGCCCCACAGCAAAGTACTTTTGGGGTCTAAATGTTGAGATTAAGATATATTTAATACCATTGCTAATCATTGGGCCCTCAGCAATCAAAGGGTCTGCTTCCTCTAGGGGTATATCTATTATCATTTGATCAGTAGCGTGCGTGTATTGCTTTTCCGTAGACAGGGTTTTGAAAACAGGGAAAAACTTTCCATGTTTTACATACATAAAATGGCCCATTAGTGTACAATTTCTTGGAAGGGTTGTTTTGAAATGGGAATATTCATCAATGCTGTTAATATAACCATAGACGGGTCCCTCTAAGAAAACTTACAGGAGAGAAATAATGTAATCTATCCCCATAACACTCCCTATGAGAATCTAATAAGAGTTTATTTAAATCAGCCTGTAATTAAATAGTAACCTTCCTTTGATAATTACATAGTAAACATTTAATTTGGAATGGTTAATCTAGGCCTGTTCAGGATCCTGGAAGAAATTGTGCACAGTAGCTGGAAGGCTATTTGATAGACACACACACACAAACTAGCAATAGTTAAGAACTGGCACTCAATTCAACATTTACTTCCATTTACTTCCCTTATATCAACTAATATGGCTTGCAGGAAATTTCAATACCTTTTTTGCTGTTTCTAAAAGAGTTGCAAATTGCCGTTCTTTTGCTCAAGCTAGTGACAATGGTTCATTAACACAAGTGGATCATAAACTAGAACACACACACATACTCTTAACAAAAACCTGCTTTGCACATGAATCATTATATGCTGAAATAACAGCCACATCAATTGCAATGTTATACACCACACAGCTTTTAATAAAGCTATATTGTTTTGTCATATTGTCCCTTTAACTCACAGAGTGGTTCACCCCCTGCCAAAGCAACTAAGCCACATACCAGGCACAACAAAGAACTAGCACATCAAAGCCATGGATCCAATCCTGATAGGCAAAGGAGGAAACTGCTTTAATTATTCACATTTTACTGTGCTGCATTTCGTAATAGGCCCACTATGTGTCCATGTAATTCAGTGTTTTAAAGGCCTCATAATTCCACCAGTTAAGATCTCAGAAGATGTTTTCCTTTAATGTGGCAGAGCCTTGGAACACCCTCAAGCTTTTTAAAAAAATGTATTTCCTGCTATTTATATAACACTGACACATTTCTGCAGAGCTTATACATTAGTCACATCAGTCCCTGCCCCAGTGATCTTTCAGTCTAAGGTCCCCATCACCTTCACACACACACAATTAAACATAGTACCCAAGGAAACCCACACAAGGCTGTAGTTGAACTCCAAGAGCTGCAAGGCAGCAGTGATACCCACTGAGCCACCATACTGCCCATTATGTTCTACTTCAGCCACTTCAGTTTATCAAAAGAGCAAGCATGTATGCAGGGCATCAATGAACATGATGGAAATAAAGGAGAAATTATTGCAGCCTAATACCAAAATAATACAAAGGTATAACATATTTATATTTTGTGTTTGACTATGTCTTCTTATATCTTGACCATACCCCCTATTACTCTCTCAGCTCTGCCCAGTTCTGCCTATACAGTATCTGAGGTAATTTCAGGTGCATGTAAAAACCTTTCACTTGCGAGCGTTAACATTTATACGATCCAACACGTGACTGGATGAAATATGCTAAATTTGTGTGATTCCTAAAAGTTAACGTCTGTTGTAAAGCCCCAACATATTTGCCAAAGCTGTACAGTAAAAAGGCACATCCATTAAACATACAAATACTAGCAATACATAAGCTAATGAGAGTCTTGCTCATTACAGATTGCATCCTTCAGACTATCTCTACATGCAGACAGAACAACTATATTGTTTGTATGAGAGTTGCTTGGGGCTCCGTTTTCTCTACTAACAAAGAATTGTCTCCCTTTATATTCCTGGGCAGAGTGGGTTAAACATATCACTGGGTTGCTTAGACACTACCAATAACCAATCAGGATTGAAATAACATAAAAGGGACCAGGTCAGTAAAGCCTGATTTACAAAGCATGCACCCCTTAGGCCTTCCACCTAAGCCCCAAACTTCCCTCTCCCATGTTAACATACTCAGGCAGAATGCTAAATCCACTTGCACTCCCCACACATAACTCCTACAAGTGGCATTGACAGCTGTTGCACAAAAATGACCTGCTAAGAGTTTGAAAATTGATAAATATCCTGCTCAGTCCCCAGAACAGATGCACCAACACAGCATGCAACCCCTAAAACTTAACCACCCTAGACCTAGACATCTGTGGCCTTTCCACATATCTGGGCCTACAGGTTTATTTCCAATAAGATGGAAACGTGGGCTAATATATAGGGGCTACCTTTTTAAAGTTCAAGATTGTAAGAATGAAATATCTAAAATTTTATAACAGTTTCTCATATCGAGATGCTTCAGATATTTATCAATTTTATAAACCCTCAGGAACTTAAAGGTGCAGAGATTCTATCCAGTGGGGTACAACAGTGTTTCATTTATGTAAGAATTCTATCACTGGTCGTACTCAAAAAATCACAAGCTAAGTTATTAAACTCATTTCATAGAAGCCTATAGAAATGCTGAATGAAAGAAATTGAGATTGACTTGAGAAATAATAAATATGAGAAAAAAAAACACAAAATATGGTTTTTTCACATGCTACCTGTCCTTCAGCTGCCTAAGCTCCTTTTTACATTGAGCTGTACAGTTGGGGAATATGCTTGCTAAAGGGGTCATACTAGACAAACATGAAAATATTGACTGCTTTTAGAGCAAACTGGGGGTTGTTTACACTTTATCCATTTGCCCTCCATTGAATCAACTAAAAAAATTAAATAGTAATTATTTTAAAAAGTTAAACAGATTACTATTACTAGTAGGAATGCCTTCTTTTTTGCTCATACAACTTATGTTTTAATATTTTCTTTCAATGAGTGTACCGGCAATTTCTTTCCATTTTAATGCTGTTTTTTTCTCAATGTATGTTTAGAAAATGAAAACCGAAGTGCGATGGCAGTGCTGGAAAACATTCCATGAAGATTTGTGCACCCAGAATGTGTGTACACAGTGAAAAAGAATAAGAACTCCTACAAAGGCTGTCAGTTAGAACATGCTTTGCAGTGTTCAGGTTTATTCTACTTGAGGCTATTAGAACATCAATAACACTGCATGTCGTAAATGATTTAGTGTTATAATGATGGTAGACGTCAGGTGTTCATAAATGGTTTTTAAAAGTTTTTCCCCTCTTGCTCTTCCTAAAGTTACCACCCACGTTATGCCCAGGGCAGTTCATTTACTGTCTGCAGTATCAGAAAAAAAGTCACTACAAATGATGCCTGTCATACCTTTCTAGACTTATCTTTTCCAACGAGGCTGGATCAAAGTCCTAGACATTTTAAAAGGCTCCAGTTAGATAAATGAGCCACAAATGTGTCACCAGTGTTTTTTATCCTTCTGCTGTTGATCTTATAAAAGGCAACTATGCTTCCATGAAATACATGAGCTTTTAAGGACACTGGGCAGTGGTTTGTAACTATGCATCAATGCAGTACTGGTCTTCTGGAAAATACTTATTTTAGAATTCAATTTCATTAGTATGAGTTATAGCCTGGTACAGTTTTGTGGCAATATTTGCATTTTCACAAGGGTTGAAAAAATGTGTAAATCTGTGTTAGAATTTAGTTTTTTTTGTGTTGGAAAATAAATGCAGACACCTTCTCATTCTCATTTTCGTTAGTTTCGCTCATCACTTCTCATCGGGAAGAGACACATAGTTATATGAATACTAATATGCATCATCATTTTGCTAAAAGTATTTAATGTTTCAGTATTTTGATTCATTGGACTCTTGGACCGTGCGACCCCAAAAAATGACTTACAATAGGAAGTATAAATGTTTTACACATCTAGTTTTACATATCTAGACTTGCTGACTTCCTATATAACAAGTCTGTGATTATGTTAGAATTGAAACTCTAATCCCTAGAATGAAGGAGTTATGATGTGATACTCTTCCAGTAAGTCCAAGCACACCTGAAAACTCTCCTCATTTTCAATTTCAGCCTAATTTTCAAGAATAGCCTTAGGAAATTTAGATAGTGTTAGAGGTCACATGTGGACCCTGTCATTCTGTATTAATAGTAAGATAGGCTGACTATACTCCTTGTCTCATTTTACTTTGTATTAGACCTTCCCCAGTGAAACAATTTTGAAGGCATTCATAATAGTTTCCCTTCGTTTTGTAAGATTTAATTGATCAATTTAGCAGAATACAACCCAGCTAACAGTATGTCATTCACAGAAGCACACTGCCCTGCATCTTGCCATAAATGATATTCTACATGCTTTATAACTTTCTTTTGCTTTTTTTTAGTTTCTCATTTTTAACACATGCCAATCAAAAAATAACAAGATTAGGCTGTTTGAAGATGAGACACGCAAAGCTAACAGCGGGATTTCAAAATGACAAAGTAGTGAAAAATTAAATATGAGCTTGGTCACTCCTATGCTAAAACAACACTGAAGGTGAACTACAACTCCCCACTTGGAAATTGTAGCATAGTAAATGACTATGTGCACCAAAATCATAAGATTTAATACAGATTTTATGTTAAAATACCCTATCCCATTAGAAACAAAGCACGGTATTTGGAGGGGCCCCTCAGGTTAATACATATATTGTATGCCCATATATGACTGGTTCATAAAACCTGGAAAGGTAAAGGTTTTGCCAGCCTTTATTGCAAGTAAATCTCCAGGATTGTTATGGACAGCCAAGGGATGGTAATGATTTACAGTTGGAAGGGGGGATATTTAATATTCCTGGGTTAAAGCATTTCGGTGGAAGTTCAGTAACTTGTCAGAGCTTGCTCCCTAGTTTATAAAAGGAAAAAACATGTTCTTTCTCATTTGGCCCTCACTTGCTGGAGTCGGTGGTATGCTGAAGGCACTTGAATGCAGGTAGGTTCCAGAAGGTGGGTTAAGTGTTGGGAAGATCTGAAATATTTCATTTTAGGAGTGAGAGACAGGATCAAAGTAGTTAGCAGGGCAGCAAGAAGATCTGTAATATTTTATTTTAGGAGTGAGAGACAGGATCAGGGTAGTTAGCTATAGGCTCCAATGAGGCATTAGTACCCTATTGTTAAAAAGCCATTAAAGGGCCTTAAATGATTAGGCTCTGGAAATAAGATTTGTGGAGTGAGGGACCAGTGTGAGCATCCCCTAGACCTGAGTATTGCTTGACCAACACTACATCTTCCATGAAATGAAAGTATTTGCAGTAATTGTGACCAGATTGATGTTTGTACCATCAGATCAGCACACGAAACCCGGGTCCTATCGATGTCCTGACTGTGTTACATGTAAGTGTCTTCTAACTGGGCCGGACTTTCCCCATCTACATACAGGTAAAAAGTTCAAGATTATGCATAGATTCGGTTGTTTTTTCAACATATGTGGTATACATTATAACCCCTGTGGACTTACTTATGTTGGGAAAACATGCACAAGCTTCAAAGAAAGAATCAGTAACCATAGGTCGGCCATCAGTAAAGAACTTAAGTTCTTTACTGATGGCCACACATTTTTTACTTAAAGGATCAAGGATGATAAAGGCCCCAATGGGGGCCGAAACGTTGGAGATGCATTGTGAATAAAGGCACATTAATTTATTCACAAAGAAATTAGTGCGGGTCCATTTATACTAATATATAATCTAAAATGATGTGCCGCACACCCCTGATAAAGCCAAAAAGACCTGCTGTAACGATCGCTTACCCTGGTGGCCTAGCGGTGGACGTTGCCCAGCCATCGGTGGGTATGCCCGCCACGCCATCCTCCCTCTAATGCCGGCTTTCTAGTGCGCGCCGCGTGCGCAATTCCGGCTGTTTGATTACGTCAGCGCGCAATGGTGCGAAATTTAAATTTATTTAAAGGGGCATTTTGGATTTTGTCATTACCCATTGTTAGGTTCTATTTGGTAGTTCCTGGGTGCTATTACTATTTGATTCCTGCTTGATCTA
>CM044433.1:104938797-104973048 GCA_024363595.1 Xenopus borealis | reverse complement strand
GAGAGTGGCCAGGAAAAGAGAATTACGGTAAGTATGATAGGAATTCTCTACTTTCCCCATCCAATACTAGTGGGCAAAATTCTCTAGAGAATTTTCACAACAGAATTTACACCATAGAGAAAAGTAGCATGGAAAAGGCAAGGTAGATTGCAAATTGGCTGCTCTATATTTATAATGGGAGTACACATTGGGGGAAAGTGTACTGTTCGCATCGCAATAAATCACTGGATTTTCGTTGCAAAACTTCACAGGAGTGAAACTTCATTATTGCTGAACTTTTTTGCTAGCGAATTGTCCTCTTTGCCTTAACTAAAAACACAATGTGCCCTTAAGTTAATGTGCCGCTTTGTATTTTTGTTAAACAAATTAGTATATTTTCAATAAGGAAAGACATATTTATTTATTCTTTTACATATTTGAAATTAGAAAAATATGAAATGCCAAGTTATTTAACCTCCTGCCACATGTGGCTTCATGCACAAATAAAAAGGGGGTTTTCTTTAAAGGAACAGTAACACCAAAAATTAAAGTGTTTTAAAGTAAAGAAAATATCATGTAGTGTTGCCCTGTGTTGTTAAAACTGATCTATTTTCTTCAGAAACACAACTATAAGTCATATAAACAAGCTGCTAAGTAGCAATGGCAGAAATTGAAAAAACGGCTATATGGCACAGGTAATGGATAACTGATAACATTATGTTCCACATCTGCTATCTGCTGTGTAACTTGAGTCTTTTCTCCTTTGAATGGCTGCTCCCATGACTACATAACAGCTTATTTATACAAACAATAGTTGTGCTTCTGAAGCAAACACTGCAGTTTTACCAGTGCAGGGCCATACAGCATTATATTTTTATTACTTTAAAACAATTTCATTTTTTGATGTTACTGGTCCTTTAAAGACTGCTACATGAGCACAATGCTCACAAATCCAAATTTTTGCAGGGTGGCCTACTACTATCTACAGCCTTCACTGTTAATTAGCATTAATGAAATGCAGAGCTGGATTATTCCTGTCAAGTTGGCCTATGCCGACCCAATAATCCTGGGCTGGGATTTCAGGGAGACCAAGAATAAGTTCATGTTCAAAGCACCTAAAGCCTGAAGCACTGGCAAACCTTGAACATAATGGATGCATGGGTCTTAGGGAAGCTTGCAGCAGAGTATAATGTAAGTTTTAAATCTCTTAATATAATTAAGCTAAAAGGAGATTTGCCCACTGAGCTGTAACAGAAGGCAACTAACGCCATGCCATCAGGGAGGATAATGATCCAATCCTGATATTATTCAATTTTTATTCAACTTTACACCAAATTGTAACTCTGAACAAGCTAGTAAAATGCAAATACTGGATCTCCTTGGTGCAACTGAGCTAACTAATTTTGCTGCTTATATTTTATGCAAGTTATGCTGTATAGGATAGAAATTAGATTTTGTTTACCTGTTTCTCAAGTGACCCAAGTTAAGTTGGAGAATCAGCTTCACATCCCAAAAATGGTTTAAACCAGTTACTTCATTGACTTTATTAATTTATTTTCTATTCTGGGGGAATCATGGAGGCACAGCCTAAACATCCTTTATAGGTCCCAACCTATAGGTTAAGAATCCATGACTTGGATGAAAGTCATAGGCCTGGATCATGGATGGAAGAGGACTGTTAAAATACTGTGAAATGGAGAAATTAACTAGAGACTTTGGTTGAAAATTTCAATTGTAAAGTAGGCACAGGTTTCCGGGGCTGAACTTTTTTCAGTTGTTTTTCTTTTAATGTATTTTTTATTAATGTATCCATCCTGTCCATAAAGCACTTTTGAGTGTACAAATATTATTAGGTGAATTGTCTCTTACTGGATACTTGGCAAAAGTCTGACGGGATCAACAGGTGAAAGACTGGGTCTATACAAATTCCAAATCACTGGTGGCCTAACACAGTGATTTTCAACCTTGTGCCTACAGCTGTTAAGGAACTACAAGTCCCACAATGCAATGAAGGAGTCTGACAGCCAGTCAGGCAAATGCATTGTGGGTCTTGTAGTTTCTTAACAGCTGGAGGCACAAGGTTGAAAATCACTGGCCTAACATATGAATTAGCTGATAGCTGAGTCTGGCTTTCTTTTTTGAGCTGTTGATTTTGGTTTAATGCCACCAGAGTACTGATTGTCCTATTGCTTTTTTGGAGGTCCATATGTGCACAAGATATGGATGCAAGCTGACCCAAATGCTATGATGTAGCATGTGTCTGTGCATGTGTGGTCAGATTTAGTCAGGGTCAATTAAAGAAATGATTGCTGGTAAACATACAAATTACATAGTGTGAAAAGTGTCATTTTTTGTAGTCTTGACTTCAGGGATGTCCAGTCTACACCCCTTGAGTTGTTGCTGAACGACAGCTTAAACATTCCCACTGACAGCGCTTGACACTCCTTCTCCCCAGGGTCACATCTCTTTTTAAGTACACATTACAGGGTATGCTTGATGAAAAATGCTAGTGGCTATGTCTGCCAATGCTGATACATGTCATTTTTAGCAATTGCTAATACAGTTATACTAAATACTCAATTAGAAATTGTCTGAATAGTTTTGGAGAAAAATGAAAAAAACACAGTTGATAAATGTAGAAAATGCCATTGAACCCAGCCTCTCAATGTGTGGTATTGCCCAACTGGTACTACCAAAGCCAAATGAATAAACTTTAATGTTTCCAGTTGATTATAAACCAACTAAAACATGCATTTTGTTATTTTTAATGCATTCAACAGAACTGCCCTAGCACACAGAAGAACCCTTTCAGAGTTTTATTTACTTGAATAATATTGAAGTTTAATCACTGCACATATAATTATGTGAGTATTCTCATACATTGTAAGGTAATAAACAGATAGCCCTTTCTCTGGCTTCTGGGTGTCGAGTGTCTGTGTTTAATCTTGTGGAATGTGGACTTATTTGAGGTTATACAGCACGGGGAAAAGCTAAACAATATCCAAGTCACAAAAAAAGCAGCTATTCATGGCAGTTCGAGGGTGCTGTATTTTACAGCTAGAACCACTCCTAATGAATAGCCGCTTTACATTGTACTTTCAAGGTGTTGGTGACTTTAATTTAATGTTTGTTTCATGAAGAGCTTGGATTTTTACACACCAATATTTCATGGCTGATACAGAAAGAATACAATTAAGCAAATAAGCAAATAAATAGTGCAGCCAATTATTTAATGCTGCCATCTTCAGTCACTTCAGTGCAATTTCTTGATTCGTCCTGGACCAGAGTTGTCCTGGACCATGTATGTCTGACCAGTAGGAACAATATAATAAAATTAGATAGGCTGCTATATTTCACATGTGCAAAGCCCAGGAACAACACAAGCTTCAGTTGGTTAGTAGACCTTGGGTGTATTCATTAGTATGTTCCTAACTAACTGGCATCTACAACAAACCCCCAGTGAAAACTATGTTCCTTGTCTTTTAAAGCCTAAAGGCTGATGCCACACAAGGCAATTTTAACTGCCTGCTGTCTGCCATGAGTTCAGTAGGAAATGCCTAGCTGGGATTGTGCTTTTTAGCCTGAAAACACTCTGTTGAGCAATCTTACTGCTTGCACTGGTGCTTTTGAGCATTTCCTATTTATGTCAATGGGATGGCAGCAGGGAACAATTTAGGTCAATTTAGAGACAGCTGAAAAGCCACCCATGTATCATTAGACCAAATGGAAACAAAGTACAGACATTGGACCTGTTATCCAGAATTCTCAGAACTGGAGTCTTTCCTGAAAAGGGGTCTTTCCTTAATTTGGTCTCCATACCTTAAGTCTACAAAAAAAATTATTTACACATATAAACCCAATAGGATTATTTTGTGCCCAATAAGAATTGATTGTACTTGATTAAGATATAAATTAATGTACTTTATTAATTTAGAAATTTGACTTATTTGATTAAAATAGGAGATGACATTGTCTATGGGAGATGACCTTCCTATAATCAGTATCGCTGTCTTTATTATGCAACCCCGTATAAATATTTGTTTATAACAATATAAATAAATGTAGAACCTTGAATTTCTGTAAAGTTTTCTAATTTATTAACTTCTTACCATATACATGTTACCTATTGGTACCTTTATTTCTATATCTATGACTTTTGGCCGTACAGATAATTCCATCACAAATACAAATGAAGCAAACTGAATCTAGATATTTGGCTCTGATGGCTCATCCAGTTTCACCATGTCACTGCATTCAAAGAGATCATTATCACATCTGTCAGAAATAAATGCAGGAAAATACTGTTTCATTGTGCACTTTGTGTGAACTATATGAACTATGTGATGTCAAACGTTCTCTGTCTCTTTTAGAATAAAGTTCAATAAAGCAGTTATTCAGTAGACATATTAAAGGACAATTATAGACACATGCTGTCAGGTAGAAGGAAAAATTCCTTGTTTTCAATATAAGGCCTGGGGATTAATGGTAAGGTGAACAAATTCAGTTGGGATCTACAGCTACAATGAATCACCCATCATGGATGTGAGCAATCCTTCCATACATGATGTCCTCAGGTGAAGCAAATATGTTGCTTTAGTATTCATGTAAATGAAAACCTGCTATATACTGCTGCTGTTGTATATCCTGTGTCCACTTTAATTATATTAATCTGTATTTTATATTGCCATTTCTCCATTTTAAGTGTAGACAAGGTCTATAGTGCTATTGTCCTAGGTACTAAAGGGTAAAACAGTTCAGCAAAGATTTGCATAAACAATCTCAAATATGTACAGAACAGGCTATTTAGGGAGACTTGGTAGTTGCTAGTGAGTTACTAATAGTATGAAAATAATCAAAATAATGTGTTAAAAAGAGGATCAGAAAGTGAAGCTAGCTGACTAGAAGAGCTCTCACTAGAGAGAAGAAGCAAATGTAAGTAATAATTGTTAACAGATAATGATTATGAATATTTAACTGAGCCATGTCATGTGCAAATAAGATAGACAATAACAACTTATCTGAGTGTTAGATAAATTGATGAACTTCTGTGTGAGAGCATATAATTTACATACAGTTTTGAGCAAAATCACTGATGATATTCAAGCTTCAAAAAAGATGTATAGTAAATTCTAAATTTTTTCCCAGAAACAGGCAATGCTAATTGTGTTGTTTCTTGCACTAAATATGGGAAGATTGAAACTGAAGTAAGAGTCATTTCAACTTTTTGAAGAGACGCTTAAATGGGAATTCAACCGTAGTTCACGGCATCCATCTTCTTCTTCGACGTCTTCTTCTTGGATTGATCACTGTCGGTGGCACATGCGCAGTAGGCCTACGGGGGGGTGGGGGGAGGGAATTAGCCCCTGGGGGTGTTTAGTTCTCCTTTAAAACAAAAATACCAGTCCACACTGAAGCACATAATTTCACTTTACATTCAGGTGATTCTCAGTTTAAAGTCAGTTGCATGAGTAGGCGAATCATTCTCAGGGTTCCCTTAGGCCAGTGATCCCCAACCAGAGCTTGTGAGCAACATGTTACTCTCCAACCCCTTGAATGTTGCTCCCAGTGGCCTCAAAGCAGGAGCTTATTTTTTAATTCCAGGCTTGGAGATAATTTTTGGTTGTACAAAAACCAGGCGCATTGCCAAACAGGTTGACAATCCACAACGGGGCTACAAAATGGCAACACAACATTTATTTGTCACCCCAAGAACATTTTTCATGCTAGTGTTGCTCCCCAACTCCTTTTACTTCCGAATGTTGCTAACAGGCTTTTACTGCATTGTGAATCTTAATTGCGCTATGCACACTTTTAACGCATGCTTGAAGGCGGTGTAAACTTTTGGAGCAAATGCAACAACTTTTCTTGTAAGAAGTTTTATTACCTACACTGCACACAAACACAAATTATAAAATTTGTAATTGCTATCCTGCTGTTGCCTGAGGGGCAAAGGGTTTGCATAATGCATGCATTCTAAAGGGTAATCAGTCAGCCTAATTCATTGTCTTGGCTTAGAGTTGCAATGTAGTTTCAATCACATAATTATATGAAATGGAAATAATTATTTTATATCAAATTAGTTGAAAACATGTGAAAATAGAGGTACTGCTAATCTGTAATTATAGCATCCAGTCTATCATACTACCGACTGCCACTGTACTTTTAAATGGCAGCTTAGTATAAACATTACATTTTGTTTTTTTAAAGAAACAAGTTAAGCATTAAATGATTTATTAAACATGAGCTCAATGAGCTACAAAGTATGGCTGAACAATCTGATTCATCTCTAACATTGCAAATCTTTATAAAATCAGTCAACGACTCCCTCATGTGGTGTTTCTGCAACACTGTTTATTTTTCTGCAGCAAACCTACAGCTTCACTATCACATAGAAATTATCGTCTTAAAGGATTATCGTACAATACTATTGGCAGCTGGGAATTTACTATAGATCTGTGTGACCCCATTAGCTTGCTGCTTTTCATGTATGGGTTGCTAATAATAGTCTTTAATTGTGACAAACATGTGTTAAGTATTTGATTAATACATTTTATTTTGCATACAATATTTTTTTTTCAAACTCCTTTTGTTAGAAGCAAATATTTTTCTTTATTCTCATGCCACTGTGATTTAATTAAGATACACAATGCATATCAAACTATGCAAAGGGAGGAAATATTTACAATTCTACAACACACTGGGGAAAATTTACAAAATTCACTTGAAATAATTGAAGTTCGATTGAATAACGATCGTACTCATTTTTTGTGAAATCGGTAATGCAAATTTGGCCTCTTCGATCATCGAATATCGAATAGATCCAATAGATCCAATGATCGGATATTCGATAATTCGAAGGAATCAAAATTTTAAAGTTATTCGGGGAATAATAGTAAATTTGCCCCACTGTGTCACAATAAAGTTCACAGAGAATACACAAATGCTAAGATACCAATAAAGATGGGATGGGGTCATATAATGGGGTCAAAAATATAAAATATTGCACAAGGGAAATATGAGGGAAGCCATACTGGAAATTGCTCAAGACTGCATTTTAGCAGTTATTTGCTTAGGACCTGGGTTTTTTTTAGGGATCTTTACATAATTTGGATCACATTACCTTATATATTCTTATATTAATATTTTATTTTCACCATAGTTCCCCTTTAAATAAACCCAATAGGATTTATATGCCACCAATATGGATTCATGTAGCTTAGTTGAAGAAAAAGTACAATGTGCTGTTTTATTATTACAGAATAAAAGGAAATTATTTTTAAACATTAAAATTATTTTCTGAAAATGTATTCTATGGGAGAAGAACTTTCAATAATTCCCAGGTTTAAGAGATCCCATACTGTGCATAAGTACAGTACCTATAACTATTAGAATATGAGAATCACATAGGCAATGATGCAAATTTGCTTGATGAGCTTTTGTACTTCATTCCTTTATATGTATAATTTTCAATATATTTAAATAAATTATTGAATGGTACACACTATGGGCCTGCCTCATATTCTTTATATACGTTCTAGGTGACTTATTATTGACTTGTTTCCTGCTTTTATGAAGAAACTGGCATCTGGACTGAATGATTTTTTTAATCTTCGTGGTTTTGCCATTGGGAACTTACTCTTTATATCAAGAGAAAAACTGGGCAGTGTTTGACAATTTACACCCCCTTGTGGTATTATTCTATTTAGTTATATCATATGTAGGGACCCATAAGTACCATGGCCCTTATGGCTTCTTCCCTTGCCCTTACTTAACTACCTGCTATTGGACTAAAGTCCAGGTAGCTATAATGTAGCATTAATTGTGACAGGTTGTGACCCACCCCCTGCAGTGCTGTATTAAAAGTACTTGCAGGGAGGGGCACTTCCTCTCTGGCCTGCAGCAGCTACCATCTCACAAGATCCATTGAGCCTGGAGTTAAGGCCCCAGAAGTTTTGTTGTAAAGGTACTATTACAAGTATCAAGTCGGGGAACAGGGCCCCGTGAATGAGGACTAGTCAGAGATAGGATAGTCCTGTCATAGCACCCTCTAGGAGAGGTGAGATAGAGAGGGAAGAGAGAAAGGGCAGCTCAAGCCCCATCAAGGAGGATAGTAGGGAGTAGCTCTCCCCCAGGCTCTACCTTGCCTGAAGTGAAGGGACCTCAGACATAGGGACTGCAGGAAAGTATTTAACCCTGAGTCACCTGAACCGCTGGTGGGATCCGGACCACATGGGCATTGATAACCTGGCTGGTGCAACTACAACTCCCATCCTGGTATCCTACCTGAGGGTATAATCTATGCTGTACCTGTGCTAAGTATTTGCTGATCTAATACCACTGTCTGTGAGTATATAATACCCTGTGCTGCTATTGTAAATAAACTGTTCTATTTGTTTGCACAAAGAACCCCTGGCGTCCAACAACCTTTATTACACACCATCTGCAGTATCGAGTTGTAGTTCTACTACCTCACACGTGATTTTCCACTTAGCGAAAGCCCTACCTGAGAGTGAAAGAGTCGCGTGTAACCAATGCTCTACCTATGCTAGTTGGTTTGGTCAATATTGGCCAAGAAAGGGTTACACATATATCATTTATCATATTAAGTAGGCACATCCCATGTTTAATCCACTTCACTCCACTAAGTAATAAACCTTTGGGAGTTAAAAATGTTTAATTCAGTGGATTGAAAGATGCTACTTCAGTGGGTTTATATTTAAGTATAATAATTATTTATATTTTTATACGTTTCTGATGTGTATTTATATTCACTGTGTTACTTTGCACGGATGTTCCTGAAGAAGGCACTAATGTGAGCCGAAACAATGAAAAATAAATCCTTTTTTAATGTTTTATTATGATGAGTGTTGGACTTTGTACTATATATATTATAACTATATATATATTGTTTAATATCTATGTAGCTATTTAAATGATATCAATGTTTTGCTCAAGTATTTTCAAGACCAGCAATTTACATATTTATATGTATACAAATTATTTCATTTCTACCTGAAATGCAAAAGTTCCAACCCTCACATCGTCTATAAATCCCAAATTAAAAGTTGGTTACAAGGTAAGATATAATTTAAAGTAAATGTTATTCCATGTTGGAAAGGAAAATACATAATCCCATTGTACAGGAATGTAGGAATGTACCATTTCCATCTAAGGCTTTCCTAAGATGACTTAACAGGTCTATCTTTAGAAGCAGCCCACTGGAACCTTATCAGGTAGTAAACAAATCTGGGCACAGCAGTGATACTTGCCTATTCCCCAAACCTAAAGTGTCTATTTCTTTTAAAAAAAATATGGCAGCCATTTCTATTTATGAGTTAAACATCCCACAAACCAAAGGCATCAGTACAGTCTTACTCTAGTAAATTTATTTTACTAAGGTAACAATAAGTGCACACTGAACAGAGCATGTAATCTCAATTATCTTGATATGATACATTTTAAAACATATTTTTCCCATCAACTAGTTTGTATTCAAGTTGCAATCTCAGTATCTAAGTGCAGAAATAAATTGCAAATTTTCACCAAACTTTTTCATAATAAAGTTTATATCATTGAATTTTTCTGTAATAATGAAAAATAAACATTGATTTAATAAATAATGTTATTAAAGTATTGTGCTCTGCTACACGCACTATACAATCCTCTGATGACTCATTAGTTCTTTCCATGGGAAAATAGCAACAATTAATGAAAAGACTATCATTGTAATCTTTGCAGTCCAAAATTCATTTCATTTGAGTCTTCACAGCCAGCTGGATTACAGCAATACATTTTGCCGTTTCGGAGAAAAAAAAGCTTGGAATTTTCACATGACTATTGAATTTGATACTTCATGAAAACAAATGCTAAGGGCAATTCATTTTATAATTTGTCATTGGCAAAACTAATGGAAATCTGTTTAAATAGCCTTTAAAGCCAAAGATAACATCTGATTTACCAAAAAGGGCTTTGACATGAGGGATGAAAGCATATCATTCTTGCCTCTTTATAGACCACTGATAGGACCCACCTTATTCAGTACAGCGTTGGGTGTTAGTCCATAGGAAGGATATTAATGAAATGGAAAGAATGTAGAGACTGTCAAATAAACTGTTATTTGAGGTTAAGCCTAATGGGCAGCTGTCTCTGCCATACTGCCATTCTTTATATCCCCCTTATCCATTCCTTCTCCTTTTTAAATATTTGGGGTTCAAGGCTTCTTTGCTGTGCAACATTTTTTTTAAATATCTCCTTCTTGTGCACAAAGGTTAAAGAAATACAAAAAGCAGTACATGAAGCAGTACACTCCCTAACACACCACCCTGTTAGGAGGCTGGGGCTTGTTGTTCAAAAAAATCTTTTCTGCTTTTCAGTAATTATGTGTGTATTTTCAAAGTTTATTTGTAATTATATTTTACTATAGTTGCAGCTTCTTTGTGACATAAACAGATATCCAGTTTTGAACAGATGACCTGTGTAAAATATAATATAGTAATATTATGTGTAGTTAATACTTGGGGCCTGAATTAATGCCATGTTTGAGATATAATCAAGCAATTCTTTTGTCCTTTGTACAATCCAGGCCTGTAGACTGATGGATAGTTGTATTTTTCAGCCATAAGTACATTTGCATTTAAATCAAACAGACATTACTAGGTCCTGTGATGAAAATATTATACTTTAAAAGACATTGTTTTCTTCTGACACCATTATATATTTATTTTAAATCTTAGGTTAGGATTGGGTGGAATCCACAACAAACAAACTCACTGGAAACATTTTTTCAATATGGATAAGAAATATATGTATACTTCCAACACATATCAGACACCTTACAGTAATGGTGTGCAGACTGTTATTTAAATCAATAGCTGGATGATGTTTGTATTCTATAAATAAGAGTGAAAGTAAAACCATTCTGATATAGGAATGTACCTATGGTCGATATAGATTCCCAAATTCCTTATGTTTGTTTGATTATTTGTTTATTTGATTTGAAATATTAATAAAAACATGTTATAAAAAAAAAAATCTGAGGTTAGTCCAATATCCTCAGCCCCCCCAAATAAAATATACACATCCAAGCAAGCACAAAGAAATAATACACATACTATTAAATATTAATATGTACACAAAATAGCAAGTAATAATCCCCACGCAATATGATTATTGCTGCTACAGTAAAGCAAAAAAGAGACATACTGAACAGTTTATTTCTATGGCTGAAATGTTCTGTCTTTATTTAATCATCACACAAATGTTAATATATAATATAGTACATTTTCAGTCCCTTACCATCAGTAGTTCATAATTAGGTCAGGTCTACTCAAATCTATAGTAATTTTCCTGGAAACACACAAAGTTAATGAATGTTATGGGACATATATGACAGTGATATTGAATGGGAAATAACTGCTCTAGAAGAATACATTTGTACTTTGTAAAAGGTACATTACATTGATAGAATTTCACTGAAATACGAACTGCATTTTAACAATGTAGAGAGAATATTTAACCCTGCAACAGTTTTAGACATTTCACGAGTTACCAAAGTTTCTAATTACATTTGTGATCATGTTTCCCTTAGGTTCCATGAGCTCTGATGCAGCATCAGATCTCACTTATAAACTCTCATACAGCCATATAACATATAACATCATAGGTTTTGGGTACCGACACAAACAACTGAAGAGGTAACAGGCAGTTTTGTAGGTGGCATTTTTGCTGCCACAGCTTTCTAAGGAAAAACAGCAGTGTTTACGTTCTCATCCCTATCTGGCACATATTTATATATAAGATTTTCACAAGGTATAATGTACACATCAGCTGAGTTTTTATGAGGTTACATTGCAGACTAGAGAGATCTGCAATTTAGGGTTGAGGCACAAGGGGGCACATTGTGACTTGTACTAAATGGTAGCTGCATAGACAAAGCAAAATACTACAGATATTTAGATGAGTTTGGTAAATGATTTGTTTCTCTTGCATTTATTGTATGATGACAGTATATATAACACAATGTAAACTTCTTTATCTAACTAATTATAGAGTATTGTTGAGGATTGTCAACAGACCATCACTTGCGATTAGAAACTCAATGCTATAGTGTAATATAAAGGCTACTTTGGCCCTGGAGCAAATACAAAGGCATGGGCCCACCAACAGTCAACCCATGGAACAAGACTCACCCCAGTGCTCAGAGAAGATGAAATGTAAAGTAAAAAGATGACCCATCACAGAGACACACAGCTAGTCAAAAAGAGAGTGCCTCATTAAGTGACTTCAATGTACTCTATACTGTATATCTCATTAAAATCACACAAGGGAATCATGGCAGGCATTTTATATAATTTTAACATTTGGTTTTTTTTACTAAAACTCAAACTTATCCAATTTTTTATTAAAACAAAGTCAACCTAACTCCAATCCACGAATGTAACTAATCTATCAAAGAATCATCCCAAAAAAGTTGGTGCAGGAATATTTGTACGACAATTCAAATCATATGACTTTATCAAATGTGTTGCCTGTATCATACAATTTTTTGAGTTGTCACCTAAAAACCCAAACCTTTTTGGATTACTGAACACAAACCAGGGCAGATCAAGATGTCAAGAAATATCTTCAAATTGTAAAAGAGAAATCTGCCATTGACTTCTACATGAGCTTAAAAGGTTTTCGCTGGAGTATTTTTGGATTCAGATTTTTAGCAGCTTTGGGGTATAATATTTCCTCCCCTCCAAAAAAACCTCAATCAGAAAACATTAAGGCACCTAGACAGCTGAAGGATCTTGGCACTTCCACCTGGTAACTGATTGAGCCACATATACCAAACATTTTGATTTTGATCCCCAAAAGGCATCTGAGAACAAAGACAAAAAAATGATATTGATGGACAGTATGGTATCATATCAAGAAAGCAGTCATAATTTTGTGAATGTGTTCTTAGATGCCTTTAAACAAAGATTACTTTAAAATTAACTCTGGGGCATTGGTTTGCATTATTTTCATTATAGTTTGTGACAGCCTGTAAACATGGTGCACACTTCAGCTCTTACAGCAATACTAACCTCATAATGCTGCCTATATCTTGTGATATTGGCTCACCACAACCAGGGTTCAGCAAAACTAGGCAGATTTAAATCAATTTGCAAAAGATTGATCTGTAAATGTAGAAATAAGTCAAATCAACTGGACTTGCTGTTATTTTTCCCCATGAAGACGTTTCCCTAGTCATCCATCTGGCTTTCTTAATTCAGAATAACTTGTAAATAGGTAAATAGGAGTTCTTTGGTTTTATATCCTCTGGAATGTTGCTTTAATCAGCATACTATGTTTATCATAATCTGCAAGGATCTTATGAAGTTAGGTGTTCATTGTATTAGCAAGACTAAAGTTTTGAGGTCTTATTAAACTTTCCAGAGAGGTGTCAAAACAGCATTGTATGTTCAAACGTGGTTTTCAGTTTTTACATATATGGCTTCTTTAACACACTTTACTTTTGAAACAGTCGCTCTCCCGGTCTAGAATCTGGACTTGGCAGTCTTCAAACTTGTGTCCTTTTTCTTTTAGATGTAGGTACATAGCTACAGAGTCCTGACCAGAGAGGCTGGCTCTTCTGTGCTGTGCCACATTCTGGTTTCCCCCACATACAAATCAGAGCACTCCTCACTGCACTGCATACACAATGTTACTCTTCTTGTGCTTTGGGGTTGGGTTTTTTGGGTGATCTAGTTGCTGCCTCAGTGTGTTGCTGGGTTTAAAGCAGATAGGGATGTGGTGTTTATTTAATCCTTCTAAGTTTTTCCAACACCCCATAGGGGAGGACCAAGTTCTTTTTCCTGTCCTGTTTTCCACATCTATTGTCTGCTACATACAATGTTGTTTTGGCACCTCTCCCTGGAAGGTTTAATAACACCTCAAATCTTGCTAAAACAACCAACACCTAACTTCATGACATCCTTATGATAAACAGATGATGCTGATTGGAGCAACATTCCAGAGAATATATATTCCAAAATTGAATTGAGAATTCAACAATACAAATTACTTGAGAATGCCAGTTGGATGATTGGTGAAACATCAAGTCCAGTTGATTTAGTTATTTTTACAGATATACCATGACCTGGATGAATGAGAATCTTAACAGATATGTTTAATCTGTAACCTATGGAACTGTTACTATTTTATTACACCCTCACCAGTCAGATGGGGACTACATTAAGTATACGTGACCACGGGTTGCATGATTAAATTAGTGCAGAGCGATCTGCTTTTTTTTCTGGCCAATAGCAATAAAAGCTATATATAACATTGAATACTAGGCATACACTTTTTAGGGGAATATTTATTATGTGGTGTAAAAAAGATCTGAATAATTTGCCATGCATCGTAGTGTAAAAATGTCAAAGAGAGCTGTTGCTCCAAAGACTCAACAGCTTTTGTAATTACTGTAAATTAATGCAAAATGTGTACATTGCTAAAGTGCTCAGAGGATCACACTATTTTTTGGATTTAGATAGTCACCCGGTTTAAACATATTGGTGGGACTGAAACTTCTACAATCTATAATCACAAGTGGCTTCAAAAGGAGTGTTTCCTTGATTACTTTGGGACATGTAGAGGTGAATTTTAGAATTCATTTCACAGCAATTTTATTTTTAGAACTCAGTATGCTCTAAAATTAAGATATTCGCTGAACAGGAGTCGGGCTAAGGCCAACTAAACTAGTGCATATAGTAAGAAGTATCTAATATAACGCTGGCAATAAAAATGTGTGCATTTTTATTTACTTCTCAATGATAAAGTATCCCTTGCTTGGGACCAATATGCAAAATATTTATAAAAGTTAAACAATAACAAAGTTTTTATGTAAACAGTACCATAAATAGCAAATGTGTATT
Source organism: Xenopus borealis (assembly GCA_024363595.1). Lineage (NCBI taxonomy): Eukaryota > Metazoa > Chordata > Amphibia > Anura > Pipidae > Xenopus > Xenopus borealis. Next base: position 104,958,166 of record CM044433.1, on the reverse strand, counting down.
AACTATGTCTGGGCGAACGTCCAGCAATTAAATTAACTCTATTTCAATTGGCTGATTTTTTATAAATGGCTGATATATACAGATGCAGTCACTGGGATTGGTAAGTTAAATGCGTGGTGACTCAGGGCTAATTGAAGAAACTGTGTTATCTAAAGTTATCTTAACTCATTTAATGCATTTAACCTTTTCATTAGCATACCAAAGCACCATTGTTTTCAATGGTGAACTCTTTAATTGGATGGGATGATGTGACACAATATTCTGTGCTAAGTGGGATAAATGGGATAGATGAGTTAAGTTTTTCTGTGTCAAATGTACAATCCAAAGTGGCTTCATCTGTACCTGTGCCTGTATCTACAGTTATATTGATTGAGAACAGGGTAAATGTCCTGTGAGTAAATGCATGAGTAAACTTTAAATGGCTGCCAAAAACTTTATACTATAGGGCTGCTATGTCACTTCCCACAGCCAGCAGACTTTTTCCACTTAATTTATAACCCAATCCCCTTCCAATCAAACGTATCTACTGGTATGCTATTGCCTACCAGCATATATCCGCCTGCCCACCCAAAAGCTGGTGTTATTTTGCAAAATTTAGATTGTTCCTCACTACAGTTTTCTAAATCAGCTAGATTCACACTGAGAACGTAAGTCAAAATATGGATTATTCTTTATCTACTGTCTCACCTCCTGCTCCAAATTGTGCGTAACCAATATACAGTGAATAAAGTCCCCCTCTTGTAAAACATAAGGATATTATACAATACTAGACATTAAGCCCGTTAAATTAACGGGGGCTAGAACATATGTAGTCAAACATTTATAAAAAAAGACTTGTTCCAGTCCAAAAAAAAGTGGACAACCATGGTGGACACCTAGAGTGCTTCTCAGTAGTTTTAAAAATACTACTGCTTCCTAAAGAGTTTGGGCAATTTTTGTTTATGGTATAGATCACACCAGTGTTTTTTTTCCACAAAAAAAGTTTGTCCTACAGAATTTCAGAGGTGACGCTGCCTCAATGTTACTTTTAGAAAAAGAGCCACCTGACTTTGTCAGCTCAGCATCCCTGTTGCCGTAGCAACGTCGGGGACATGCGCTGAGTGAGCGGGTCTCGCTTCTAACAACGCGAGATTAAAGATAGGAACAGTTTGCACCGCCCCTGCCTCTTGATCATTCGCGCTTCACGTGCGCATGCCCATTTTCCGCCAATCATATTTTTTCCTTGGCATCCTGTAGGCAGAGTTGAGTGAGTCAGAGAGCGGGAGGTACTTTCACAGCTATGGGAGGCCAGATAGTAGCTGCTCCTCTGTCACATGGTGCTTGGGCATGTGTACAGCTGGCGGTGTAGCGGTGAGCAGAGGAGCGGCACACCGTTATGTAGCGCCGGTCTTTCCATAGATTGAAGGCAGCAGATTATAAACCATTAACGGAAGTCTCTGCGCTCCAAGTGGGACATTCACTAAGATCCGAAAAATTGCTAGCGCAGGCTTCGCGAGCGTTTGCCGCACTTCGCTAGGCGAATTTTTGCCTGCAAGTGCGAATTTACGCTCTGGTCAGCGAACGGTAATGTATTTACGCTAGTGTTACTTCGCTAGGCATAGCGCAATTTCGCTAGCGAAGCCTAATTTGCATACGGCGGGAATCCTATATAATAAAGTTCAAGTGTCTCTGCGTCCAGTCCCTGTGTCCGTGGGATTGCGCTACTGCGCATGTGCCCCACGGACAGCCAGCGCGAAGCGTCTAACGCTAGCGCAAATTTGCCAGCGTGACGTCAAATTGTAATCGCAACGAACACCGACTCTGGCGAATTTACACTAGTGAAGTAGATAGACTTGCGCAACTTCGCACTGGCGAAGGATCGTAATTATGTAAATTCACTAAGATCAACTTTTTGCTGTTCGTTAGCACTTTTTTTGGGGGGTGTTACCCTCATATATTTACTGACATATGGCAACACTACTATATAGGGGGCACATGTAGGGCAATAGGACAACTTTATTTTTTTTATTAAAGGTGTCCTGGGCATGTGTAGTGGCTGTAACATACACTTCTTTTTCAAACTATCACCCACAATGGTAAAACACGCCACAGCGTTTTTTGGGACTTAGAAAAATTTTCAAATTTTTTTTTCAACCTCCTATCTATTGTATTCTTTCTACTTCACTAGCGTAAATTCGCCAGAGTCGGTGTTCGTGAATTTGCGATTGCGATTTGACGTCACGCTGGCGAATTTGCACTAGTGTTAGACGCTTCGCGCTGGCTGTCCGTGGGGCACATGCGCAGTAGCGCAATCCCACGGATACAGGGACTGGACGCAGAAACACTTGAACTTTATTATATAGGATATTACAATATCATAGTTATAAGTTCGATAACCATATAACAATACAAGGCCTACTTTTATGTGGTCATGGCATTTTTTGGGGTCTTAAGTTTTCTGTTACTAGTAATCCAGAACATCCAATCAAAGAATAGCATTGATTGATTGATTAATTTGGCAAAGTTAAGCCAAAGGGTGAATTTTCACCTGTGAAGGCTTTGTCACACTTTGCATGACTTTGCCAGCCATTCAATACCACTGGATAGGTTTTGGATAGGAGTTAATTAGTCTTTGTAAGCATTTCACAGTGAACTTTCGCTAACATTCGTTTTGAAATTTTTTTAAAGAGACAGTACTTTGAAATTCGAAAAAATTTTCAATTCGAATCTTGGCCTAAAAATTACTTTGAAATTAAATTTTTTTAATTTGAATTTTCACTTCAACCCTTAGGGGCAGATTTACTAAGGGTCGAAGTGAAAATTAGAATTTTGAAGTAATTTTGGGCTAAAAATAGCCCCTTAGTAAAAGTGCCCCTAATTGTCTAATTGACCTCTACACCTGTTAGTAAATTGTCGATCTCCCTGCGGATTGGAGTTCTGGTGAATTTTCACTAGTCACTGCCACTTCGCCCTTTAGTATATATGCCCTTATTACATTTCACATTTATAGAAACCTACTTTAACCCATGTGATATGTGAGTGGTAAGTCACCAGAGTTGTGCAACTAACTGGCCAGGGAATTTCTTATTGAATTCTATTATCCTCTGAAATGACAGTAGTAAATTATCCAATATATTGTTTATTTTATGTTATTCCATGGAATATCATTATAAAAACACGAGAACAGGAAAAACAAATATTGAAATCAGCTATGTGACTAAGTATCTCAAAATATCTTCTTAAAAGTAAACGATAAATAAAAAGAAACACATGGAAACATGTTTTTCTGGCTATAAATAGGGGTAACAACAAAATGCTTCAAGGCAAGCCAGATGCTGAGTATTTAATAACAGTGAACTTCATGATTGTTATAGATTATTCCACACAACACTAAAAAAACAATTACACACATATATATACAGTATATATATATATATATATATATATATATATATATATATATATAGTAGAAACTACTTGCTGGTATGTAAATATATATATATATATATATATAAATATATATATATATTGTTTTTTAAGTGATCCCTTATCTGGAAACACATTTTTTCTAAGTCCCAAAAAAATGCTGGCGTATTTTAGCATAGGAGGGTGATAGTCTGAAAAAGATCGATCATTTTTTTGGGAGGGGTTACCCTTCTTCCCCCCTACATTTCCTAACATATGGCAACACAACTATATAGGGGGCACATGTAGGGCAATAGGACAACTTTATTTTATTTATTAAAGGTTTCCTGGGCTTGTGTAGTGTAATGTAGTGGCTGTAACATATATACTTCTATTATAAGTTAAAGTTCCCACGTATGCAAATTAGGCTTTGCTAGCGTAACAGCGCTCTGCCTAGCAAAGTAAAACTGGCGCAACTACGCTACCATTCGCCGTCCTGAGCGTAAATTCGCACTTTAGTGGATTTGCGTAACGCTGGCGAAAATTCGCCTGGCGAAGTGCGGCGAACGCTAGCGAAGCCTATGCTGGCGAATTTTCAGATCTTTGTGAATCTGCCCCATTATCGGGAAAGCTTTGGATTACAGGAAGCCCATCTCTCATAGACTCCATTTTAAGTAAATAATTTTATTTTAAACGTAATCTTCTTTTTCTCTGTAATAATAAAACAGTACCATATATTTGATGGTACCTAGCTGCAAACTTCCATGTTGGTGTCAAACCATTCTTAAATTATTTTTAGCAGGATTACGGTATGCTGTTCCAAAATGCAGAGCAATCCTTTATCTGGAAAACCCCACATGCCATACATTCTGGATACCTGTGTAAACCCCACGTCCTTTATATTCTGCATACCTGTGTACATTTTTCAGGCACCTTCTTGCTTATCTGTGCTCCTTACTGGTGCTTCCTGGGAATAATTTATAAACACTGGGCAAATTTGCACCCAGGCAGTAACCCATAACAACCAATCAATGTTTAGTTTTTTTCAGCCAGCCGCAGATAGAACAGTGAAAGACGACATTTGATTGGTTGACACGGATTACGTCCCAGTGCACATTTAACCATTATTTGTAAATTACTTCTTAGTGATGCCATATCACACAGTGGGGTTAGATGGGTCAGTGAAAAGGGATATGTAAATATGTACAGATATATGCTACCATAAAATATTACAAATATTGTATATTTAGTTCCTGTTTTAGACTACTTTTCAGTGAGTATTGAAGCTTCTTCTATAAGGCTGTCTTCACTATCAGACACAAAGGGGAAGAGAAAACTTTCAGAACAATGTCTGAAAGAAACATTTTCCTGTATTTCCTGATGTTATTTGGGGAGAGGTTCCACTTTTTACTTTGCTGAATAACAAAACATTAGCCACCGTAATCATATGTATTGTAATGTTACTGTTTTTGCATTTTCTCCCAGTTATAACATGTTCTGTAATATGCTTTTGGCTCTCTAAATAAACAGTTTGTTTTAACATAAGGGGTTTATCAAGCTGTATTAAAAAAAGAAAAGTCAGGATGAAGAAAAACACATGGGTGGCTTCTTCTGCTGCATGGAATATGAAAACAGACTTTCACATAATTTCAAGGAATTATGGATGTAATGAAAGCAAATGTAATGAACGTTAAGTCAATCAAAGTATTATCTTTTATATTACAATAAAAGTTTCTTTTGAAAAGCCTTGGGCAAATAATCTATGAGTGGGTGCCAGAGGTTCAAGAAACCCAGAAGGGGCATATTCAGCACAGACAATCATCTGGAAACCAGTTACTCTGGGGCCGTTTTTGAAGGGCAGAATAAATTCAGAGTGAAAATTACAATACTAGATAGATATCTGGAGCTTAAGCTTTGAGGTCTGATTCTGTAAAACTATTCTCTGATAAACTAAATGATATGGGCTTTAGCAAACAAAAAAACAACTTCCTGAAATAAGGAATTAATAACTCTTTCAACAGATATTTCTATTTCTATATTTTTCAAAATATGTCATTTTGTTCAGTAAGTCAAATAGAAAAAAAATTGACTTGGGCCCTCTATCCACAAATGCTTTAACTTGTATAATGCTTGATATTTACATTTAGACCATGGATGTTAAGTCTGTTCGCTCCATCTACTGTTAAACTACTATTCTCACAATTCCACCAACAGCAAAAGGTTTGGGAATCATAATAGCAAATTAACTTCACCTTGTTATAGTGAGCAAAGTGCAATTTTAAGTGCAGTCTCCATGTTTTTTCCCCAAAATGTGCAGTTTTCAATGCAGGTATTGAATTGGACACAATTGCACTGCGTGCAACTCTTCAAAATGGATACAACTACACTTCTTCACAAATTGGACGCAGTTGTGCCGACAATTTTTAATGTCTGCCTGGTGTAATTTCCAGTGTACAGAGTGCAAGTGACATCTGAGTCCAATTCTTTAGACACAACTGCACTGTGGAGATTGACATAGGGAACCCTGAAGGTACTGTTGCCTCCTGCCATGGCAGTAGCTTCAGGACTCCCTTAGTGCCCTGTGTCAATAGGTGCAGCAGAATCCAATTTGGAATGGAAGCCATGAAGCCTCGAATTGCACCAACCCATGAACTGCCCAAAAGTGCCCTAGAAGTTATTAAGACTTAACTTTTACTAATTTCATTAAAATTGGTATGTCACACAAAGATATTGGATTAATAGGTTGGTGAGCCAAATTGACCATTAAAAACAGAAAGGGAAGTTCTATAGTAAGATTTATCAAGGGTTGAATCTCGAAGTTAAAAAAACTTCGAAATTCGACCATCTAAGTGTTTTTTTCAAATTAAAACCGTTCAAATCATTTGGATCATTTGATTTTCCTCCAAAAATTTTCAAAAAGTTCAAGGTGGCGAAGGGTTGAATCTGAGACAGTACTTCGATTTTCGAATTTTCCAATTTTTCAATTTGAATTAATTTTTTTCAATTTGAATTAATTTTTTTCAATTTGAATCAAATTTTGGCCTATTTGATCGTCGAAGTACCCAAAAATTACAAAATTACATTTTTTTAATTCAAATTTTCACTTCGACCCTTGATAAATCTGCCCCCTACTGTTGTATCAAAGCTACTATATTTCTCTGTTAGCTGGTACAGTACAACATTAATTGCTTATGAACATATAAATAAACCCCCAAATTATCCTTCACAGAAGACCTTCCTTCATGGAATTACCACAAATATTGGATGAGGGTCAATGGAATCTGATCTATTATACTGATACTGAGTTATATTGTCACAACTAACAAGAAAAATCCCTCAATACCACTGGATGGACCATGCACTGCCCTGCCAGAAAAACCGAGTTAAAGTAAAATAGAGAAGAGTATTTGACTGAAAGCTCAGATACCTTATCCATGTTTTTTTGAGAGAACTAATGACTAATGTTGTATCTTGATAAGCAGCTACTAAATATCTGTTCCACCACCCACTGGTAGTAGACCAAACTGTTCTGTGGTGAGGAGGGTTGCGGTAAGTGAAATGAGCTTCCGCAACACGCGACTTGTATAATATACACACCCAACCCCCACCAGTTGCTGCACCAATGAATGGAGTAAGCAGGAGAGAATGTCTGCAGCGTTCAGGCGCCCAACCCGAATGGGCTAAAGGAACCAGTTAGACTAATGCCGCAAGAAGTGGCTGTTAGAGAGATTTGCCTAAATAATGGCTGTCCTCCCTACAAAAACTAGATGCGCCAATTATATTACTGCTGCAAGAAGCAGCTGCTAGATACCTGAAGTAAATATAGTATTTATGCCTACTTCCCCTATCCAGTTGCATTGTTGAGATATAAAAGAAAGATAATTGTTTTTGCCCATACCACCTTATGTTCATTCAGTTCTGGACTCAAGATTCTCCTTCCTTATGTGATGTTCATTAGAGCACAATATAATTTAAAGTTAGCTTTGCAGGGAGTGAGAACATATGGCTATAAAGAGGGGGACCCCTGGACCACTTGTGGTAAGAGTGGAGAGGTATCTTCTCAGGCATTGGAGCAGGATAGAAGGATATTTTCTGAGAAATATAAATTTTTTTAGCATTACATGTTAGATTAGAGTTGGCAACAAATAATTCTGGCCATATGATGCAGCCACTTCCCACTATATTGCATGACCACTAGATGGTTAGTTTGTGCTTATGCTTGGCTTAACTGATAGAAATATCACAAAGAAAAAGTTTGTTCCAAACCCCCTTTTATAAAAATTGAGTCACTGGTCCATAGTGATCCAATAAGTTTTCTAAATTGTACAATATTTAATAGATGGTTAGGCCAGAAGGCTAAATAGTGAAAAAAGATTTAGCTATAAGAAATGACTGTGGTTGTACTCAGTCTTTCTAACTCCCTCCTTATTCAATGCCTGGAAACTTCAGTAGAGAAAAGTTGCTCTCGTGTAACATTAAGATTCCATGGCCATCACCCCAAACCATTTAAAACAATGTATAGCCAATGTATATCCAAAAAACAGCTCAGAGTTACCAAGTTTAAAATTACTCAGCAGATATTGTACAGAATATTTTCCAGTACCATAGTAGAATAAACTTCCTGGGACTGTGGCACTGTAATGATTAGCTCAGCACATTGTGAGACTGGAATTGCATATTTGGAACTGGAGAGTGAAAGGCTTGTGAAAAGTGGGATCATTTCATAAACTTTAAACCAGGGGTCCCCAACTTTTTTTGCTCATGAGCCACATTTAAATTTAAAAAAGAGTTGGAGAGCAACACAAACATAAAAAAGTCCATGTGGATGTCAAATAAGAGCTCTGATTGGCTTTTTGGTAACCCCTATATGGACTGGCAGCCTACAGGAGAGAATGTTTGGCAGGACATCTGTTTTTTATGCAACCAAAACTTGCCTCTAAGCCAGTATTTCAAAAATAAGCACCTACTTTGAGGCCACTGGGAGCAGCATCCAAGGGGTTGGAGAGCAACATGCTGGGGAGCTACTGGTTGGGGATAACTGCTATAAACTAAGGGATACTCCAGGAGATGTGACCAGTCATTTTTAAATACAATTTTGCATGGCAATAATACTCACAAGTTATTTTTCTTACCAGGAAAACATGTTTTCTCTTTGATTGTGTGAATTATTAAAAATGTCTTGGTGCCCCAAATCAAAATCTATGATTTATCTATGAATATAGTATAGAAGTACAGGTATACAGTTTACCTTGTAAGTTAAGGCAATACAACACAAGGTATTTCATTATCAGGTTCCTTTCAGGAAGAACTGGGGAACTCAAAATGCTTTTACTCAACAGCAGTATTTTCACATTCTAATAAACCACAAACACTGAAAAGCACTGCAGTATCAATAAACAGTCATTTGAGAATACAGTATGAGAGAATATACTTTCTTATTAATACTCAGTACCTCTAATGATTGCCCTGGGAGCCAAGTTTCTGATTCAGCAGAATGGGAAATTTCCCAATGTTCTCAATAATGCTCACAAGATGTGTGCAGCATGAAAATGTTTAGATTTATTACTGAAAAGTATACACATATACTGAAGCGCCTCATATATGAATAGAGTGTTTATTTTCAGCATTGCCATCTAATATGGAATTCATGTAATATAACAAACTCAGCCTAGCTTTGTGCATTAGAACAAGCCTAATGTGCTTAAGTTAAATAAATAGAATTAAAAGAAAAATGTTGACTGGCAGAAATGACCTTTTCCAAATCTTGTATTTGAAGCCCAGTAGGAGACATGCCTTAGGTCATGTTTAACATTCTAATGTGGGGCCAGTGGAGCACATCAACATCTGCAAGTCACACCACAGACGCCTGTTCTCAAATATTAACATGCTGTTTAAACTGGTGAACTATTCTAAATAGCTATATGCCATGAGCTAATAGTTATTCATGTGACAAAGGTGTGACTGGTGTCTTAATAAAACCAGACATTACTGTTGCTCACAGAAGTCGCTGTTTTTGTTTTAATTTAGCTCAAGCCTCTTTAACAAAAATATTATAATTGGCTGACAAAGATCTGCCGTGATTTGGCAGTGGAAAGATATATACCCCAAAATGCTTCTTTCTAGGAATTTACAGTACTTGAGAAAAACAGTTATATGTTTGAAGTGATATACTGTATGATGCTATTGCCAATCAAATAGAAGATTTATATGTTTAGTGAATTTTACAAATGTACCTTACTGGGACTATGGATATGCTTGTGCACTGTATATGTGACTGATTAAAGAGGCAAGTGGAAAACACTCATTCTTTTTTGTAAGCAGCTGAACTGCATATATCTCAATATGTGCTAGAAAGCCACTGTGCTATAGGTTTCCTGATAGGTGGAAAGTTACACCATTGTTAACCTTATTGTTCAAATTTAAGAAAAGGCAAAACTAGTCTAACTTTGTCGTAGGGGAAATCCATGTCTTCTAGTTAACCTAGACAGGTATGGGACCTATTATCCAGAATTCTCTGGACCTGGGGTTTTCTGGATAACGGATATTTACGTAATTTGGATCTTCATACCTTAAGTCAACTAGAAAATTATGTATACATAAAATAAACCCAATTTTTTGTCCAGTAAGGATTAATTATATCTTAGTTGGGATCAAGTTCAAGGTACTGTTTTATTATTACAGAGAAAAAGGAAATCATTTTAGAAATTTGGATTATTAGGATAAAATAGAGTCTATGGGAGATGGCCTTTGCGTAATCAGGAGCTTTCTGGATAATGGGTTTCCGGATAACAGATCCAGTAACCTTTTTAGGGGCATAAATAAATATGGCAAAAGTGCAACACCCCATCTCATCTAAATTGATAGCTCGTGCTTTTCTACTGTACCAACAAATTCTAGCTAATCCTGTAATAAAATTTTGTTCCTTAAGATACTTTAGTTCAACGTGATGTTTTAAAATGATGTTTTAAAAAGTTATGGGGAAAAAAATGGACTACTGACTGGGCCTCTTATATAACTGAATCACATTCTTTCTATTATAATCTATAGTCTCTGTATTTTTTTAAATAAAATAATTAAGGGCCTATTTATTAAAACTCTAATTGATCTTAAAACAAAATCAACCTAACTCCCTTCCACGAATTTAACTCTTTTATCAATATTTTTTCTCGAAAAATTTGGAACGAAAAAACATTGCCACAAAAACTCTAACATCAGCTCCTAATAATTGAATAGAAAATGCAAAATGTCAAAAAACGACTTCAGGGACATCTGCCATTGACAACATGACCTTAACAGGTTTTAGAGGGATAATTTTTAGCAGTTTTTTTGGGTATAATGAATCACTAAAAAAACTCAATCAGAAAAAATCAAGGATCAATACTGTAAATGGGCTGCTAGATATTTTCTTGTATAAACAGGGCTGCATGTAGTTCTTTATTCTTAAATGAGGGTTACCAGATCACTTGAAATTTCAGAGAAACGTTTAATAAATACGTTGCATTAAAATGAAAAAGCAATTAGTGCAGCTTTCTACCTGGACTTTCTAGAATTGACCCTAAATTTTCAAGTCATCTGGTAACCATGGGGCAGATTCACTAAAGCGCGAAGCGTTTTATGCTAGCGCTAATTCGCCAGCGTGACGCCATTTTGCAACTTCGCAAATTCACCAACACCGGCTCTGGTGAATTTTCGCTAGTGAAGTAGATAGACTTGCGCAACTTCACACCCTTATGCCAGGCGAAGTTGCGCACTGACGAAGGATCGTAACTTTGCAAATTCACTAAGATGAGCATTTCCTCAACGTTAGCACTTACGTTAGACATTACTTCGCCTGGTCAGTTCAATACAATAGATAGGAGGTTGAAAAAAAAATGTCAAATTTTTTGTAAATCCCAAAAAAACGCTGGCATATTTTAGCATAGGAGGGTGATAGTCTGAAAAAGATCGATTATTTTTTTGGGGGGTTACCCTTCTTCCCCCCTACATTTCCTAACATATGGCAACACAACTATACAGGGGGCACATGTAGGACAATAGGACAACTTTATTTAATTTATTAAAGGTTTCCTGGGCTTGTGTAGTGGAATGTAGTGGCTGTAACATATATACTTCTATTATAAGTTCCTATGCCATAAAAGGAAATTTAATTGGATTGGATTTTTTATGGGATTAAGTTATACTTTAAGGGAAATAGTACATGCAGCAATTCTCTCAGCTCAGCAAGTAGTGGTAGCAAATTATTTTTCCCAGTTACTTTAATGGCCAATGACTGGGACCCATATGGTACAATCATGGGTCAAGCATGAATGCTGTTGAAGTCATCTGGATTACAGGATTTTTGTTACCCACAAGAAGATCCAATAAATGCTCAAGTGACAAAACATACAATGCATGTGTGTGCACTAAGGCTTATGTGAATTCACCTTCATCGATGTTCAAGCACAGTTGAGTGTTTTTGGGGTGGCTATATTTATATATATATATATATATATATATATATTGATTCTGTTGACATGTGACATATGCTAAATGCTGAGTAAAGAAACAGCATTATGAGAAAAGTGAGTTAAGTTATTCAAATATTATAATGAACCATAAATGTCTGGCTTTTGCAAGATGCTGCAATACAGCAATGTCAATCGAATGCAAAAAGCCTAGAAAAGACTGCAATTGCCTCACTATTATTGTCTGTAGATATTGGGATTTCCTAATCTGCCAAGTATAAACTATTCAAGCAATTCGAATGATCCTGATAAAAAGCAGAACTTGAATTTCCTACTTGCAGCATACATATCCCTCATAACCCTGGCTGTCATGTTTAATATCTAACATGGCTTTTAACACTACTATTTATCCCAGCACTGCTCAGTACTGTAAATCAATTGTACATATTGACAATAGGTAAAATAAATTTTTTTTTTTCCATTCTTTATATTTGCTTACAATGTCCTATTTGGTAACTTTCTGCCTTATTTAGGAAACAAATCTGGGGTATATTTATGAAAGAGTGAAGTTAGAGATCACCGCAGTCCTCTAGAGTGAAATTCCGCCACTCTCTATTCATTTCGATGGGATTTTTAAAAGAGTATTTATCAGTGGGTGAAAGTGAAGTACACCATCAAAATCCCATAGAAATTAATGGAGAGTGGCGGAATTTCACTCTAGAGGACTGCGGTGACCTCTAACTTCACTCTTTGATATAAATATGTCCATTTGGTTTGAATGGTATTTAAGGTAATGAAAACTTGCAAAAATAAGAATGAAAAAGTTGCATTTCTTAACTTCATTATGTTCATATAGCTTTTTAAGACCTCCTTGAAGGTTTTTTCATGGCAGTTGAGTTGCTACCTTTTTTCGAAAACTTGTATTAAACATGCACAAAGGAAACATTCTTTGTTTAGAGGATATATAATATATTACAATGTGCTATAAAAGTGCTCTGTACAAAAGCTCATGAAACGGCACACATCGCGTTTATGTTTCCTTGCGGTCAATGTTGTATGTGATGTGTCAAAGTGTGATCATGCCTGCTGTATTGGAAATGGTGTCAGCATTGGATTCACTAAGTGCAAGTTTGAATGTGTAGGCTCCTCAATGCCTGTGTTAATTTTAGGGTTTGCTTGCATCCTTTTACCCTGTACTTACTTTGCACCTTCATTCAGGAAAACAAAATAAAAAAAAATGGGTTAAATACCTAAAAAGAACAATTTTAATTCCAGTTAACATTTTATTGTATTTCTGGTGCAAGCATAGATATTCAATGTAGAAGCTTATATTAAAGTTCCTCTTTAAGAAAGGGCAGTTAACTAACCCCTGCCATGTTTTTGTCTTTGTCTTCACCGATATGACGGCCTTGGTGTGCAATACCAAAACATCACACACACTCTCAAATGCACTCTCGATCTCATCCAGGGTTGGACTTGGCCGGTAGGGTTCTGGGAAAAACCTAGTGGTTCCCGGCTCTGGTGGGCCCTTCCGGCCCAGACCCGCTCCCTGCAGTTGCTAACCCAATCTTGTCTCCGGCCTGGTCGCTTGAAAAGCAAGTACGTGCATGCATGGGCGTGCTTTGGGGAGGGGGGGTGTGCTGAATATGGCTGCGACCTGGCATGTTGAAGGTGGCTGTGGCTGTCCAATCTCTTTACCAGCCTGTTCTCTTCAAAAACAGGTCCGTTGCCCGATCCAGGGAGGATGGGCATGCTGACGGAGGCTGGGGCGGGGATCTGGAGTAGGATTTTTGGCCAGGTTGGGGCTCAGAGGCCCTGAGACAGCAGCCCCGGTGGGTCCTGACCCCCCCAGTCTGACCCTGATCACATCCTTGTATGCTAGATAGTGATGACACATATGAAAGCACCTGCCTGCTAGATTCAAATGCACAGAATCATGGTCTTGGTCTTACCCATGAAGCTGCAGCCAGGACTAAGTGCAACTGAACTTGTTGGTGCTATTTTTGGAAAGAAGCTTGTAGCGCATGAAAATAGATGAAATTAGAGTTAATTCAAGCTTAAAGGAACAGTTAAGTGTAAAAATAAAAACTGGATAAATAGATAGGCTGTGCAATATTAAACATGTTTCTAATATAGTTAGTTAGCCAAAAATATAATGTATAAAGGCTGGAGTGACTGGATGTCTAATATAATAGCCAGAATCCAACTTCCTGCTTTTCAGCTCTTTAACTTTGAGTTAGTCAGCGACTTGAAGGGGGGCCACATGGGTCATAATTGTTCACTGAGATTGTAGTTGATCCTCAGCATTCAGCTCAGATTCAAAAGCAACAGTCATGACCAATGTGGCCCCCTCTCAAGTCACTAATTGGTTACTACCTGGTCACCAAGGTAACCAGTCAGTGGAAAACAAGCAGGAAGCAGTGTTCTGTCATGTCAGACATCCAGTCACTCCAGCCTTTATAGATTACATATTTGGCTAACTAACTATATTAGATACATTTTATAATTTGCACTGCCTATCTATTTACCCAGTTTTTATTTTTATATTGAACAATTCCTTTAATAATGTAATTTAGCTAGGCTTTTCATTTCAGACACAATGTTTATCGGGCTTTCCTTGCACCTATATATATATATATATATACTCCTTGCAAATTATTTAATAGGCCACACAATATGATATAAACTACCTGTTGGTTAAGTATTTATACTGGAGATATAGTTTTCCTTTAATTCAAACAGTGCAGCAATTTCTGTGGGCATGTGCTAATTTGATATATCCCAATACCAAAGCTAAAAAACTAATTTGCACAGATATTTAATGCTTAAGAATTAAGAATTTAGTGCAAAGTGGAAATTTCATATTGTCATGTCTATGTTACCCACAATGCAGTGCATTTTCTTCTTGACACAACCTGTTATAGGTAGTATTAGTTACAGGGTTCCTCAGTATCAGATGGCACACATGTGCATGATTCATCAGAAAAGACAGGATAGAAACTTAGTTGTTTTACTATACAAGAGTGCGAGGAGCGTGTTTGGATGCAAGTCTTTTAATAGTGTCAGTTAGCAAAGCATTTTTGTCCATTTTAGCTAAGCACACTGGCAGCTGTTTTTGTATTCCTTATTTCCAGGGCATGTGATGTGTGACATTGTGTTCTGGTTTTCCTTTCAAGAAATATTTGAATAATAAACCCAAGAATAAAAACTAGTAGTTTATATATGAAGGAGTTTGATTTAAGAAAAGTAGTAATAACCTATATTGGCATTCCTGCCAACCTCGCCATCTGCCATCTGAGTACATTCAGCATTGCACATGGGAAGATACATCGGTGCCTATAATCCGTAAACAATAATCAAATCAAGGAAAACTGCATGTACTATTTCCTCAGTTATATTTGTTCTGCCAAAATTTTATGATCTGTTATGATGATGGAATAATGATACCAATTGATTAGCCTTTTTTTATGTGAACTAGGGGATATGCTCATGGGTATGAAAATGTTTGTTTTTACAAAATAAAAACTGGCAATTTCACAAATATTAAAATATTTTTAAAAGCAGAATGTCTCTGTTTATTATTACTTTTATTAGAACAGTAACATATTTCCATTTTAATGTTTAAACATTAATCATATCCCACCATTGCTTTTTATGTGCTGTAATTAGATTGGTATTATGACTCAGTAAGCATATGAGCTACAAACGTTATCATTTCTGTATCTTATATATTATAATGTGTTGGTGCAGGGCCTGAGGGGAATAGGAAAGAATTATAACTTACATTTTCCACTAGAAATTGGTTACAATTCATTGAGTATAGAGAGAATGTGGTTAGCATACAACATGCAATTAGTATTATATGGTAGATTACTATGCAAAGATATGACCCAGTAGGGCTATCATATGGCAGGACTGGATTTGATCCAACATGCCAAATTTTTTAAAGCTTCCTTAATTTTTTCAGAATCTCAAGGGTGTGTAGCCAGTTGGTCTCATGTGGTTCAATACAAAATAATATTAACCCTATCCCCTAGTATATACATGCTAAACTATTATACACGCCTATGTGATGAAATGAAGACATCTATAAAGCCTTCCACCAGCTAGTAAGTTCCCAAAAGTGTTTGAACAATAATTTCATAAGGCTATTTTAAGATATGCTGTTGACTGTATTGAAAATTTGCTATATATGTAAAGGCAATTACGCCTGCACTTCCACATTAACATTGAGTTAAATGAGATCTCCCACTGGTGGAAAACAATCAGCTTAAGGGAAGTATCATTCGGTTTGATTTCCTTGGAATGAAGGGTATACAGACAACTAAATAAGTTTCTGTCCTGCTCATACTAGTAAACCTGGTTTTAAGTACCATACTTCACTACAGAAATGCCCTTCTGCACACCCACAATAAATTATGATACAGCAGTACAATAATAAGTATACATACATATACGCTCATACATACGTATATATACTGGCACGTAACTAGACAAAGGTTTGGTTGATTTTTGCATGACTGGTCTTCGTTATACATGGGGTAGTTTAAATGGATAAAAGAAATGTTATATTAAGCTATAGAATGCCCTGAATGTAGTAGTGTCTTTCTTTAAATAAGCCATTTACACACTGAGCAACCCTACGTAAAAAATGCAGATTTTTTTGTTTTAATTCAAGGCACAGACTGTAAGGCCTGAAGGCACAGTTTGAAGTAACAGACCAAAGAGGAAGCAATTAGTTCAACACAGTTTTGCGGTAGCACTAGGAATAGGAAAAAGATTGGTCAAAGTCCAGGCAAAGGGGTCAATCCAGATGCAAGCTTCAATATCCATAAAACGGCCAAGGTCAATAAACAGGGAATTCAATAGCAGAAAGTCACACCCAGGAACACGAAAGTAGAACTATAATTGGGCACTGTTTACTAATCCAGGCTCCTTAAATAGGCCTCAACTGGCGGCAAAATGGGCGTGATGACATCATGATGCTGGTGTGCTGACACTGGCGTCGTGAGGCCGGCATCCATTACGATGCCGGTGTCGATTGAGGCGCACGTCTGACACTCTGATATACTAACGTGCCACATGGGAGGATTGGGGCGACGCCATCTTTGGGAGCAACCTGGTAAGACTCCCTTACACAGACAAATGTGTATTTATTTAGAACCTTCTTTAGTTCTTTTATTTGGATAGTTGGAAAAGCAAAATTTTCTAATAGTGTTAAAACCTCATTGGCACTCTTCTATCCCTGGAAAGAAATGACCTACAACTACAAATTCAGTAGTTTACCACTAATATTACCTACACAAGAAATAGTGCAGAAATGTACGTTATAAGGTTATTTACGAAACTCTGAATGCAGAAAATACAAAAATATTGTGTTTTTTTTAGTAGAATGTATTATACACCGAGGATGGAAAAAGTCCAAATTCAAAAATCTGGCATCTCAGACCTGCTGAGGTTGCATATAAGTCAATGGGAGAAGTCCCAAAGATTTTTTGATTTGGGTTTTCAGGGTAGAAAATTTTGTTAAATTCAGATTTTTTGGGGAAAATGTATTAATAAATAATCCAGAAAAACCCATGCGGACTTGATCGGAGTTTGTCTCAGAAAATATTGAGAAATATATGTGTTGTGCTTCTGTACTAGTCCAAGGCAACCAAACCCTTTAGCAGTAAAGATCTGTGTCTCCAAAGATGCCCCAGTAGCTCCCCATCTTCTTTTCTGCTGATTCACATGCTCTGTGCTGCTGTCACTTACTGAGCTTAGGGACCCACTCACAATATACTGAATAAATATAATATGTCGCAATATAAGGCCGATTAGTAAATAATTCATATTACTGGTACATGGCAGCTCAGAAACCAACACAACACAAAACTACTTACAAAGTTCAAGATGACAAACTCCTGTGCCAGCTTTGAAGGACTGGCTCATTACTACTATAGAGATGTCAAACCTTAAAGGAACAGTTCAGGGTAAAAATAAAAACTAGGTAAATAGATAGGCGGTGCAAAATAAATAATGTTTCTAATATAGTTAGTTAGGCAAAAATATAATGTATAAAGGCTGGAGTGATTGGATGTCTAACATAACAGAACACTACTTCTTGCTTTTCAGCTCTCTAAATCGGAGTTAGTCAGTGACTTGAAGGGGGGCCACATGGGACATAACTGTTCAGTGAGTTTGCAATTGATTCTCAGCATTCAGCTCAGATTCAAAAGTAACAGTTATGATCAATGTGGCCCTCCCTCAAGTCACTGATTGGTTACTGCCTGGAAACCAGTCAGTGTAAACCAAGAGAGCTTAATAGCAAGAAGTAGTATTCTGTTCTGTTAGACTTAAAGTCACTTCAGCCTTTATACTTTACATTTTTGCCTAACTATATTGCAAACATTTTTTATTTTGCACAGCCTGTTTACCCAGTTTTTACTTTTATACCGAAAATTCCTTTAAGGCAGCTTCAGTCAGTTCAGTTGATAAAATAGTCCATTTCCATTCCATGTGTTTTTAGGGTTTAGTTCTCCTTAAAAATAACTTATAGCTTGCTAGGAGGGGTAACCAACAGTGCACTCACATCCACACATGAAATGCACACAGACATGCAACTCAGAACTTTATTTGTACATCCAAGGGTCCAGTGCATACAGACTCATGTGCTAAACAATCCACACAGGCTATATAGGCAGATGTTTCACGTGCATATATATAGCTGTCACTCCAGAGGATTACACTTACAATTCCAGATAGCAAGGCTGGGTTTCATATTCTGTTTCCAGACCTGGGATCCCTTGTCCCCACCTGGCTCAGTAATCCAATACTCCCTTCAGTGCAGTCTATCCTTCTCACTTGGGTCCCTATTCTGTGGATGATCCACTGGAAAACTATTTCTAGCATGTCACTACTCCACACTTTCTGGTCATCTTTTCCTTCTTCAGTAATACTGGCTGTTCCCTCCAATCGAAGACACTGACTCTGGCTGCCCTTTTATACCCTTGTGCCTGTATTGTCCCTAGTGGTTGGGGTAAAGTACTGCAACTAACTTAATGTATTAAATATATTGCCACTCCTGGAGGGGAACGCCACAAAAACATAAGCTTTGTCAAAAGTAAACATAATTTCAAGCAACTTTGCAATGTCCATTAAAAAATATGCAGACCTTTCATGGTTTCTGACTGTTCCCTAAGCCTAGCCCCCTGCTCTTCTGCTGATCTTTCTGACTACTTTGCGGAGCTGGCTGACTACTGTTACAGCAGTCATCTGTCCTCAGCCTGCATCCTCCAAACCCCACAATTCCCTGCACATGTGATTTCAATATGGATTTGAACATCAAAGTGCAATGCACTGTGGGTAATGCAGTTCCTTCATGCTGTCTGTAGGCTGTGGAGAAGTTGTTACAATGTGTAA
This sequence comes from Xenopus borealis, assembly GCA_024363595.1. Lineage (NCBI taxonomy): Eukaryota > Metazoa > Chordata > Amphibia > Anura > Pipidae > Xenopus > Xenopus borealis. The sequence continues at coordinate 104,938,934 of CM044433.1, read as the reverse complement.
CATCAGTGTTTAATCCCTCATTATCCCTCATTCCCTGCCAGGATTTCAAATGATGTAGAAAGTGAAGAACTGTTCAACAGCTGGATTTCAGCATAGGAAATGGCATTTATTCATACTTTTTGAAGAAACAGGTAACT
>CM044433.1:104872977-104937752 GCA_024363595.1 Xenopus borealis | reverse complement strand
ATTTGCACCCAGGCATCCTTGTGAACGTGTTTCGTGAGTGCCCGTTTTTTTGTATTTTTTGTATTTTTTATATATATATATATATATATATCTTCATTCTCCTTACAAGCAGAGTAAAGTTATATTATACATATTATATTGATACTGGATATACTGAATGGGTCATATACCTTCAATTATATTATCTTTTAGTACAGTAGAAAAAATAGAGCAACATTTGGTTTTACTTTTTTGGTGGGTTTATATTTACTGTACATTTTTGTTCTGCAGCTCCCAGTGTTGGAATTATAAGCTTTTATCTGGTTGCTAGGGGTTAATAACTTGCAACCAGGGAGCAGATTTGGAAACTATTTGGAAAATAGAAGATGTATAGCAAAAGGCCTGAAAAGAAATATAGGTAATAAAAAAATCCCAATAGCCAACTACACAGCCGTTTTAGCTGCAGGAAATAATTCCTATGTGATTGCAGGGGTGCATGAGATTAGGCCACACACCTACATGGGCAAACCTCTCTAACTGAATCACAGAAAGTAACATGCATTCCATGTCTCTTTCTGTTGGCTGAGCCTTACCAGGTTTTTAAGGCTGGTGTAACTCATGGTTCCCCAAGTAGGCGGGCACAAAAAAGGATAACCATTACTTTTGTGTGTGGCCTCTATAAAACAGAAATAAAGGTTTATGTGCTGCTTTCTCATGTATTAAGGCGACAGTAAGGTTAAATATTCTTTCTTTCTTGTCTGTTTCTGGAAAGGCATTAAATAATTGTATGTCTACAGATATAAACAGTATATTCTGTCACATCAAAATATATATATAAGTAGTATTTACTTAAACATTCAAAGTTAAATGTTATGCATTAAGCTGCTTTTATGATCCCACTTCCTCAATAGCATTCCCCATAATTAAATATGTTCTGCTTTGTCCAAATGGTCTGAAAAACAGTGGTATCTAGCCAGAATATTCTATATTAAAGGTCTACTGGTATAAAAAACAAAAATAAAATTTATTATTGTATCTGACATACTTTTTATTTCAATTATGTACAATTAAAAACCATTTCTTCTAAGTAAAAGCCCTGTTCTAGTAGCCATCTTTCGCTTGTAGAGCAAGCAGCTATTTATAAATGCAGAGCCAGGGATACAGAACATAAGGAAAAGCTACCAACACAATATTTTGCCTTAAAGGAGAACAAAAGCTCAGCTAAAGAAATAGGGCAGAAATGCTGTGCATTATGTTGTGGCCTTCTGTACCAGCCCAAGGCAACCACAGCCCTTTAGCAGAGAAGATATGTATCTCTAAAGATGCCCATATATCTCCCCATCATCTTTTCTTCTGATTCAATGCACATGCTCTATGCTGCTGTCAGTTACCCAAGCTTAGGGACTGATGCACAATATACTGAATATATAGAATAAAAATGTCACAATATAAGCCTGATTAGTAAATAATTCTGATTATTGGTACATGAAACTAGCAACTATCACATTTAGCATCAGAAATGAATCATCCCTGTAGCTTTAGTTTATTTGACGAGCAAGCCTAATTTTCTGCTTGATGATTTGTGATGACCCCTAAGCTTAGCTTCTCAACAGCTGCTCACATCATACTGACTCATTAACACCCCTAACAAAATCCAACATGGGAAACTTATGTAACAACTTTGAAGCCCTGGATCATTAAAATAGAGATGCAGATCCTTTATCCTGGTTCAGTAAGCATCATTAAAGCCTGTTAACATCTATGAATATGTATGTATGGGTGTGAGTTATTTTAAATAGCTAACATTTTAGGTAATAGCTGCATATAACTGCTATTTCAGCAAAGTTCAAAAAGTCCTCTATATAGATTTTGGAAAATATGTTCATCTAGGGAAAGGGAAGGGCTGAAAACATTGCAAGAGAAAATAAACATAAAATATGTGCAAGTTGTGTCATTGTATACAGGGGGTTTCAGTACAGTACAGTACAGTATCTAGGAATCAAGAGAGCAACACGAATGGAATTTTATTCTTAAAATGCATGAAGTGTGAAAATTCCATTGAGCAGAAGAATTCAGATTAATGTGGCACTGTAAGATATTATACATTTCACTAGCAACACTGAACCACATCAGGAATGTAAGGCAGCAAGACTGCCGCCAATAGCCTTTTGTCATATTTTATATGGGGCTCCATGTACATTCCCTTACACTGGAGAAGCTTGGATTCAAGGGTGCTATGAAAAAGCTACTCTAGATTAAATGTATGTGAAAACTATGATGTTTAGCACTCAAGGCTGCAGAGTTTACTACTATAGTGTCATTGATGTGGCAAAGTAGACAACATGATCTATAATCCTTTTATAACACACAAAATCATACTCTTCACTTTAATTCAGTAACTGGAAAAAAGCCCAGCCACTAAGATACTAAGTTCTTTTTGTGAAGCCACAGTTGTGACATTAGTCATGCATAACAAGAAATCATATCCTCTCAACCAATATTTATAAGTATATGAGGCAGGTATTTACATGTTGCAGTCCTCCAGCTGAACTATGACTAGCAGCATCTTCTAAAAACTTAAAGAGATACTGACACCAGAAATTACATCTATCATAATATTGCCTTTGAAGACTACTTATAACTTTGCCACAAAGTATTTTCACCATGTTTTTCCATTATCAGTCTGTTGTCCAATGTTCCTGTATGAGGGGGCTGCCATAAAGTGTGTGTGTGAGCATACAAAGTAATATACCTCCAGCAAACCATCCTTCTGCAGAAAAGTCTTCAAAGGATGTAATGACAAGTCAAGGGCTTTTCTAATAACTGGTTTAATTATTTCTCCTTAAATGCACCACTTTCCATCGCTAAAGTGCAGCTGTTGTAATTAATGATCGGATCAAGAATTGTGGACAGTATTAACTTCAGAACTGTCTAGTTAAATCCTACCCTATTATTGAACATTAAACAGGCCTATTTGTTATGCCAATTGTAACTACACTATGGTTACACTGAGCATTATGTTACTGTCCTGGATTATGTCAAAACACTCAACATTCTTGAACTTAAATGTGGTTGAATTCTAACCCCAGAAAATATTGAGGTATAAATCCCCATCATTTGATTTACCTTTTTATGTTCCATATTAATTGCAATGCAGATTTAAGTAACAAACTCTTTTTTGTTTGTTACCTGAATGGTAATATTAACAGCAGTAAAATTAAAGAGGTAAAATCTCCCAGGTCTGCATTTCTTCTTATACAGAATACTGTGCCTCAGACCACAATGAAGCATGTTTCAATTCCTGATTTTATGATGTAGCATACAAATATGCTGCACGCATGTGGCAGAATTCAGACTCACCAGCCATTTTAAGAGCTACCAGTACATCGCAAGATGAATTGTATACCACTGGTAATTCAACATGAATTGCTAAATCCTTTGTAGTAGGGCAGTCAGACTGATTTGCCTTTGTAGTCTGTGGTCTGCAACTTATTAAACACAGACCATCACAAGGATAAAAGGGGATAAACTAAGTTTTTCTCCACTTACATCCACACACAGAGATGAGTGTAAGTTATTATTGACCATTCCAAAAGATATACACACACCTAAATATACAGAATTCCAAAGTCACTAGAACAAAAATGTCAAAATCCATTTTACAGCTGCCTGTCATGTTTGGTATCCCAAAACCCAGAACAGATGCCAAGGTTCTGGTGATTGCTCACACTTCTGCATATTACAGCTGTCTTTTGCTTCAGAAGGAGCCCTCTGCTACTCGGATGCTTTCCGGTTATAAAGTGACAGAACCAAGGCAAGAGTTCTGGGCAGACAAGGGCTTAGAATAGGTGTAGAACATGCCAAGGTCAAAACCAAACAGCCAGTGCAGTACAGAGTCAGGATCTGGACGAGTAATCAGTAACAGGCAAAGGTCAAGGAACAGAGAAACAGATTAGAAAAGTACACAGGAACTATCTTCAATAGACCTACATCGGGCAAAGGGAAGTAGGAAGTGAAGTATTTCAATATTTGAATTTCATGTCAAGAGTAATGACATCAAGCATGCACCAAAAAGAAAAGTTGCGCACGTCCATTCTCTGAAACTGACGTGCGCCAGGAAGAAGACTGCATGTGCTGACAGAAGAAGGCTGTTGGAGTCTCTGCTGCCTCCCAGATACTTTTACCTTGCCTCAATGTACTGTAATAGGGAAAAAACAATAATGCAGATATAAAGCACTCTATGTATATGATGAAGGCCTAAACAAAATTAAAGCCTTTAACGGCTGTTACTGTAATTATATATATAACATATATATATATATATATAATATCAACCCCCCCCCCCCTTTAAACTAGTGGTGATCCTATGCTTTTAAAATTGGGCGTTTGTTTTGGGAATATCTCTCCTTTAAAAGCCTGATTGCTGGCTGGGGAGGATTTAGCCTTCAGTGAAAAAACAGCGTTCAATGGACATTGAATACAGGTAATGCTAGAATGCACGTAATAAATAAAACAAGTTAGGGACCGCCATTCGGGGTTTACCTTGACGTGGTATGGTGGCTTATCAATTTTATGATCATAACTTTGTAACAAAATAACCCCTGTTTTGGGTGTATATGCATTAGCATCTATAATACTTATATATACTTTAAAGCCTTTAGAGTGCTCCCACAACCTCCCTGTTTTGGTATTGTATATATATATATATATATATATATATATATATATATATATACAGTATATATATATATATATATAAAAATATATAACACTTTTAAGAGCTTCAGTGCAAGCAGCCATGTTTCAAAACTTTATGGATTTTGGCATTTTAAAGCCTTCAAATTTCTTTATGAAAGTTGAGCTAAAACAGCAGCTAACTATTCAAAAGAGAAATAATGTCATATTCTTTTTTCCTGGCCTTTCTTTTCAGAAAAGTGCCTGTTTCACCTATAGAAGCAAATGTTGCATCTACGAAAAAACTCTTGCTTTAATACAAAATGATACTGATTCAAAACAAAGTGAAAAAGTTTAATTGCTAAAATTACAATATAGCTTAAAGGGATTCGGTCATGATTTGTATGGTGCAGTTTTAATTCTAAATTCCACTGCAAATAATTCATTCAACCATTTAACATGTTATTCATGACCCAACAAGAATTTGTTTTTAGTTTTTTAGTTGTAATTACTAAAAAAAAAGCTCTTTTTCCTTCAGAAAGAGCCAGCACTTCACAATGGAACTGTTTTCAGATAAGCTATTGTTTCTCCAATTAAATGTAACTGGAGGAGTTGCAGTGGGATGTGGATTTTTACAATTGTATGCTATTCTCATTTCTGCCAGGTAACTGTTATTTTGTTCCCATTGTTCTTCTGACTGCTGGGGGAAAAAGAAGGGGGTGGCATCACTCCAACTCACAGAACAGCAGTAAAGAGTCACTGAAGTTTATCAAAGCACAAGTCACATGACTGAGGGCACCTGAGAAACTGACAACAGGTCTAGCCCCAGATATTAAAATAAAATAAATTTCAGTGTGGAATTCTGTTGGAGCAGCACTATTAATTCGTTTTGAATTTGAATCTCAAAGAAAACCTTTTCATTTAAAAAAAAAAAAAAACCTTTTCATACTATATGAAATTTATACCATCACAGGTTGATGATGAGAGGATGGAATGTTGGTATTCAGATAGTTCTTTGTAAGAGTTAATTTACTGGTCAATATATTGGAGCTTAAATACAAGATCAGATAAGAATGCATTCAAATTGTCAGCAGGCATGTGATTTATAAGCATGATTCAAGACTAAAAATGGTGCAAATCTAGTTTTACCACAGACTAAATGCTGCCAGAACTTCTTGGCAATGATGTGCAAATAATCACTATTTCACCTCTTAAAAATGTGAATGCTGTTTTAAAAATAGCCTGTAGTACATGCAAACATCAGTGAAAGAAATTTCCCTGGTCTGGTGTTAAACCTGTTCAAAGTGCAGGAACCTATTTTTGCAGAGGCAAATGCCAGTCTTTTGCTTAGAAAAAACTGTACAAGTGTTTACAATCAACAGTAGGTGAATCATGCACACCAGAAATCAGTGGCTGCTAGGAAGAGAAGTGGAAATTACATTTTTTGTAAAGTAAGAATGGCAGGGCCATACTGAATTAAATCAGTTATCATACAGTCAACTATAAATACAACGAGGTAGGAACATTTAAATGTATGTCATGGGTTGCTCCCCCAGCACAAATATATAGGACAGATTTTAAGGACAGGGCCCTTTTGCAAACGCCCTCCACCAGTCCCTCATCAATAGAATGCATGAGATGCTGTATTTAATAGGGGATGCAGGTATCTGCAACCTTCCTTTCACTATAGATCAATTACCACTGGTTTCTGCAAAGTGTCACAGCATGGAAGATTGAACACAGTTTTGCACCCTGCCATGCATGATAGGTGCAGGGCCTTTCCAATTTTTCATACACAAACGTGCAACATTTAGTGGTTATTGAAATGCAGTGGCTCTCTTACTTTCTCTCCTGCATAGAACTGTGATGCTACTTTATATGTTCTCCATTATTGCCTGCTGCGCTATTAACTCTAGAAACTGAATGATGCAACAGCAAGTTTTACAGTAACATTTTGCAACACAAATAGCAGTGTAACTTTTTTCAGCCACAGACTCCAGTGACCCTCAAATTAAGTCAAATTATGGTGCCTATTGTGATGCTTCAATGTTTAAAATTATAGGTACTAGATGAAAAAAACGTTATGACCTTTATATGTTGTTTTCTACGTGTCCTAAATGGGTAAGCCAAAAAATGTAAGTCGCCTTTTGATGGCTGGGTCAGTATTCATATAAAAAATACCCCATGCAAAAAGAACCAATCCAATTTATGCATCTGACTAATATGATAATACCCATGGAAATGTGTATATACACACACACATATATATATATATATATATATACACATACATACATACAGTAATGCTCAGAGCAATTTCAGAATTTAAGTAAACAATCACATCCTTCTAAATGTAATTAACGAAAGATGCCTTGGGGGTAGTGGCCAATGACATCCTGGAAATACTTATTCAGAACCACACTTTATCTTGTGTATATTTTAGATATAACACTAGATCCACAAATAACTGTACAGATCAATTTGATAACAAATTTCCATCTGTAAAAACAATGTATAAACCCATGGTATGAAGGGTTGGTTACAATCTAAATGTGTGACTCTGTAGATGCTTTATTTACAGAGGTCAATTACAATTTAAATCCTTAGAGAATTTAAAAAATAAATATATTTTTAAAATTAAACCCAGCTTTTTACACCCAAATGAGTTTATCTAAATACTGTAATTGAAAGCATGTGTCATAAATGGTAAATATGTAACTTGATCTCAGATGTTTTTATGATTGTGGGAAAATGGAAAGAGGGGTTAAAGGCTCAGCTTACAGAATTTATATATGTTAGAACATTCATAAATACATTAGTACAAAGTCAGTCTTCTGAGGTTTTATAGGTGATGTGCATGATAGGGCAGATTGTGTTTCATATACAAACCCCATATAAACTACATATCTGATACAAAGGGTGGCAGATGTCTGTAGGCATAACATTGAGGCAGAAGATTAAATGGGGAGTACTGTAGAATATGTTTCCTGTAGGATTCGTATCTACTTGATTTTGGTAGGAAATTTGATCATATCTGTCAAACAATCCTATTGATTTTATAGGGGGGAAATGGTTGATTTAAGTAAAATAGCAATTTATCATTGTATAAAACTTCAAGAAATCAACCTAACTTGTATTAATTAATCCTATAGTAGACTATGAGAACTGTATTGATTAATACAACTATTAGACGTCTGTAGTAAAAAACTTTTGTCAATTCTCATGAATAGCATGATTCTGGAACACATTTCCATCTTTCTTTTTGTTTGTTGGTCAAAAGCCCATAAACAATATGTTAGCAATCAACAGTGCGTATCAAAGAGCCCCAAAAATCTCAGTTCATCATGCTCATTTTTACTCATTTTGGAAAAAATACATTGGGGAATTTTCTAAAGTAGTGGCATGTTGCCATGTTGTTGTCTCTACCAGGCAACCCTCTCTAGATTTGCACATGTACAATCGAGTAATGGCTGCATGGTGTTACACAGGCTGATGCACATTAACCTTAAAAACGAGCCCCAAATGGGGGGAAAACCCCAGCATAATTCAATAGAGGGTGAATTTAAGTTTCAAGAGAATGCAACTCTAATGCATACTCAGCTGTCTCATTGTATCTGTCAAGTAAGTGTAAAAAACAAAATGTTTATCAAAGCATTTACTGATTTGATCAATGTGTACATTTATTAGAATGTGTTTGTGGGGGACCTCCTGGAACCTTTAAGAATTGTTTTTTAAATTTTTTTAAAATTGTTAAAAAAAAAAATCAAATGATGCATTTGAACGATTCAAATAATTTTTATTGGATCAAAAATGGACTTAAAAACATTTTGATGGTCGAATTTCGTAGTTTTTAAACTTTGAAATTTTACCTTTAGATAATCTGCCCCTACGCATACTACTATTTGTTATGTAACCTTAGCATAATAAATATCTGTATGTAAAGCATGAAATAGGAAGGTGATTAGACAAGCTGCTTGTTGACAGTGTCTGGAGACCTACTGATCACCAGCTAAAGGTCTTCTGGTAGATCCCGATCTACAGTACCTTTTGGGCACCCCTGCTGTACAGTATCAAGCAGTAAATATCTTTACTATTACTGGCAGCAATGCTTTATAAGCTGATATTTCTGGCCTTTTCAAATTTACAATTTTCTACCCAATCATGAGTCATCAAAGTCTTGCAGGATAAAACAGCCATTTTTAAGTCTCAAAAATAAAATAAAACTTTAGGCTAACTAGCTCCTTAAAATATGTTTGACATGTGTGTGTGTGTTAATTAATTTCTTAATGTGTACACACATTATATAGTAAGCATTTGTATACCTTATATATGTATACGAAAATACTTATCCATGCAGTTACTTTAAACCAAGTCCCCTTTAACACAACTGTCATCACATTGAGTTGTTAGGAGAGTCTTGTGTTTTCTTTAAAGCAAGTTATTATGATCAGGCATAAAATACTTTTATATGTGTCATATTAAGTAATAGTGAATGTATTCTAATACTTGAAATGTATATTTTAATCCAGAATTCCAAACCTGTAAAGAAATATACAAAAGCTGAAAGTGTCATTTTATGCAATCAAAACTTGCATTGGTACATTTTACAGAATGTCAACACAAAAGCAAGTCATGTAAGGATTTGGATGAGGCTTTATGAGTCAATGCATATTTTAGGAAAGAAACAGTGCAGATATTCTGTTCTGTTCACTAGCATCTCTATCATGATTGCTATAGACTGGCACATGTAATGTGAAAATAGATAATTTTGAGAAATTTCTAAAGCAATCCATGGACTTAAATTCTGCAACAGATATGTAATATAAAATTTTAAACTTGGGCCATTTTTGTTTCCTGAAATATCTGCCCACAACTTTACCAAACATAAAGTGAAGAAACCTGTATTGTCAATACAAATCAGCTTAACTGAAAAACCTGTTCCTGACTAGATGCTTCCAACGTGAGCTCAGTGTTTATGGTTTATCTTTGGTAATTACATGTTTATGTCTATGCACTGCAGCTTGATAAGCTGTATCTTGCTTCAGATGCAGACAATGTTTCTAACTTCCCTTTATCTAGTATTTATTTGTATTAATAATAGCAAGACCTCAATGTTTGTATAATTTGTGAAATATTTACGTTATCAGTATTCTTTGAGAGTCTTTCCCTTTGATCCTATTTTGTAAATACATGAATTTAACATGATCTTTCTATAAATGTAATGATTTGGGTGAAATTCTTCAGTGCTTTACATATGAATGCAAGATTGAAGGTGAAAATTAGTTTGAGCAGGTGTCTATTGAATTGTGCCCCAAGATTGTGTGATTCATGGTAAGGAAGAAAGGCAAAATTGTGAACTTTCACTGACTACATTAGGCTCTACCTTTTCAGCCTTACAAGTATGATACTACAACATTGAATAATGGCTGCAAAGTTACTACATCATTTACATTAATAATCTCTTCTATCACAACATCACCCCTTTGGCTATTTTTACAAGCTTTACTGCCTTCAAATGAATGTTCTGTTCAGTTTATGCTTTCAATGCTTTCCTTAAAAGGACAATAATAAAAAATTGGGTGGTGCCAACTTGTGTGCAAGAGCACCTACATGCTGCCAATAGTAGACATAACAAGAGCTAGTTGGGAAGAAAGCTGATGCCAGCTAATCATGCCCTTGTGTGGCATTTGAGATCTTTGCTGTTCATGTCTAAGAGTCCCTTACTCTTTTTAAATATAACGAAAAAATACAGCAACAATTTGTAAGGTCTCTGTTGCTTCCACCCCACCCTTTGTTGGCTATAACTATTGTAAATAATGGTGTAAATAATGGAGCTGAACAGGATTCATGTCACATCCACTGCAATAAATCAACCAAGTAAAAGCCTTTCTTTCATATAAATTAAAACAACACATTTTTATGTAATTATGCCTTGTGTGCAGATGCCAATTACAATGTAAAGCAATGCAGTAGTTGTGCTGCCACAATTAAAAAGAAGGAATGGAGGCAGCTTCTACTTTAGGGTATGGATTTATTTGTATCTATAAGATACACAGACCAATGCATCAGTACTGTGTCTGACTTTGGCAAGAGTTACAAGACAACTCTCTGGGAGCTACTTCAGAGCAGTTGTTAGAGTCTGAATGATGTGCCATGGACACACGACAGCTGGAATGTAAACATATACTGTAAAGAATATTATAAATGACCCAGTTGCAACATACCCACAGCACTCTGTGTAGCTGAGTAGACCCCCATATTCTAGCTGCTCAAGGAGCAATAATACTTAAATATAATATGCAATGATATGCTCTGTTATAATCGATATGAATAGCCAGTGCTGCAAGCAGCGACTGCTGTGTAAGATATATGTTAAAAGGGATACATAAAAAATATAGAAAAGGGTACATTTCCTCACATATTTCTAAAAAGATAGAGCTGCCTGAGAAGAAGCCAGGTAGGGTAAATCGACGGAAATACCCTTATTGTACAGATGCATGGACTACTTTAAAAGGTTTATCTAAGGTGGAAAGCTTTAGCAATCTCTAAAGGGACAGTAAACCCCTATTTCTATGTTTAGCTTCACTTCCTATAAATTATCATTATATCTAACTCCACAAGTGGTCAGCAAGCCCTTTTTAGTGTTCAGTGAAACTCTGCATATTGGGGTTACTAAATTTACATGATCCAATGTCAAGAAAAATAAAGGCAATTCTGCAAAAGAGGAGCTGTAAAGTTTAATGTGTATATGTCTAGTATAATTGTGGTTAAAAATAAAAACAATATGAACACTGGCTATAGTTTGTGAGTCTTACGAAGTTCTGTTTGTTAAATGATGTACAATATCTATAAAATACATATCTTTAGAAAAAATTAGATATGCTGCCAACCACTGAATAGCAATTTGCCAAAATGAGCAATTTCACTGCAGTTAGAATATGCATGGTTTGTTGCAAGTCTTGTATTTTTAGTCTTTATAGGTAGATTTTTTCAGCTGTTAAAACATTTCAATGGTAAATAATGCTTGCACAAATGGACACTGTTCAGAACATCCCCTAAAGCATTATGGATATGCAGATGGATCTATTCAGTATTTTCAGACAGAGTCAGAAAACTAAACCTTGAGGGACAATAATGCTGCAGGAATAATTTTCCCAAGAGAAAAGATTTATACACACAATTTACCATAAATACATGCAAGCACTCCCAGAAGCAACTTAGGGTATATTCTTCAAGGCTAAGGTAACATTAGATAAAACTTTTAGTTAATGTAGAACACAGAGAATGTTTAATTACATGTTTAACTATATATTGAAAATAAGTTTCAATTTAGACTAGAGATAGTGTCATCCCTACTTGCTGACAAAAAGAAGAAAACAAAAGGATGGAAGTTAGGCAAACGTTTGGGTTATAGCAGAACACAAGAATTCATCCTTATTTCATCCTTAGCATTATCCTCAATATTTGTTTAATGGAAGATGCCAAAGGAAAAGAAAGTGAGAGAGACAGATGGTGTGAGAGTTTGCTGTTGGCAGAGAATCAAGAGCAGATAGCATTGCCACCTGGACTGCAATAAAGAAAAGACGCTGAATCGCTCTTTACTTAGGAAGAACGATGGAAGCTGTTTTTAGATAAAGACATTCTGGGCTATACTTACAGACACTATCATTTCCTGGTTTCCTCTTCTGATAAAATGGTGGAGATTTTAGGAAGAGCAAACAGCTTGTATTTTTAATAAAGTCTATTACGTATATATTGAAAAAAGAAAGGAACAGCTCTGCTTGACCTTCTCTTTTTAACAGAAATGAATGAAATGTCCTTGGCAGGATCTTATGTAACAGACAGAAATGCTAAGTGAAACATTAATTCATGCAAAAATACATCTTTAATGAATGCCAATCAAATGAGTGTAAATCACAAAACTGCAAAAGCTTCCCAATATGTCCTGTATCCCTGGTTCCGTATTTATATTTCTGGTAATCAAACTTATGGACCATAAAGATGGCCACATCCCCCCCCCCCCAGAATCTTGGTACCATTGTGGGCACAACAGGGAGAAAGAGTAACTTGCGCTCTGTGCTTGCAGATGTTAATAAGCCCTATAGTCTTGATCAGCATGCAGGCTCAGTACAAAATGGTAATCTATGGGGCAGATTTACTAAGGGATGAATTGTTGAGGGCTTTCAGCCCTCAAATCCGACTGGCGAATAAATATTCGCCAAAATTGAATAAAATATATTTAAAGGGCAAGTTCCTCAACTGGCGAATAGTCGTACGATCGAATATATATTTATTCGATGTATTCGATGTGACCGAATATTCTATATTCGATAGTTGAAAATACTTAATTTGCAAATTCGAATAGAGACGAATATTCAAATCCTACACACTAATTAAGTAAATCTGCCAGCTATGTGTGGCCAGCTATGGCCAGTGTGCAATCCTGTGTGTTTTCGATCATCAAATAGATGATCATTGAATCGACCATCGAATTTCTTTTGGACCTATTTCGATCATATAGTTCAGTCATTAGAATCTAACGATCAAATCAAAAATTTGATTTTCCAGGACTTAGAAAAATTTTGAAGGAAATCTTCCAGGAGCTCCCCCATAGACTACAATGGCAATTTGGCAGTGTTAAGGTGGCTGAATAGTTAGAGAAGAGACAGAATAGAAGAGACAGTAGTTCAAAATTCGAATTTTCTCATTTTTTTCAATTCGAATCGAATGGATAGTCGAAGTAGCCCAAAATTATTTTGAAATTTGAATTTAAAAAAAAAAGAAATTTCATTAGAAACTTCATTTCGACCCTTAGTATATATGCCCCCAAGTGAGTGCTGGGAAAAAAACTAATATTTATGTCAAACAAAGGGACAGGAATCAAAAAAATAAAATCACTGTACAAGGTCCAACTTGACACAAACATTATTTCTTAGGTAAAGAACCAAATGCTAGATTTAAAGGCTCAGTTAAAAGGGAGTGCGATGGTGCAAGATGCTTGCACACACAATACAGAATTCCCCACCCCCTAAAAAACATTCCAGGATAACTTGAGGTACAGTTTGCGCTGTTCACTTTCGAAGAGCAGGGACTGCATAGATTCCTATGTGCCCTATTTACTTGGTGCTATTAGATCAAATTTATGGATGCAACACTCTAGGGGAAACCTGAAATGAATGCCATTTCAAGACTGGCAACAGTGCCAGGGATTCCAAACATTTGTGTATACATTTGCCCACTATTTCTGAGTTCAGGTAGGACGTGCATACTGGTGTTCTGTGAAAGTAGCTACAGTTTCTAGGAGTATGTACGTATACAAGTGCCAGGGTTCCTCATTTTGTATCCAGGAATTTGTTTTTGTGTTCTTAATTGATCCCTTGATTCCTGATTTAGTTTAATGAATGGAAATTTAAAAAAAAAAAAAAAAAGACTCCAAGATTAAACCATCACTAATGATTTACAAAATAAAAGTCCAATGTATACAAGTCTAAAAAAAAAAGTTCATTAGTAATTTATGTTTATAAGACTAAAAATGCCAGAAACCCGCACAGAAGATAACAGGCTGAGAGATGGGCATTCCTGTAAAGGAGCACATAACTATTGCTTACTGATTAAATCATATGCCCTGGTAGAACAAATGTAATAAAAAGACTAATCTACTGACAAACATTCTGGAGAAAATCTAATGTAAATTTAGAATACAGAGTTGATTCAGCCATTACAAGGATTTTGAAAATTACATACAGTGTATCCAACATATTAATATGGTTTGTGGGTATATGGATTTGATATTTTATATGTATTTTATCCAAGATTGGTAATAAAGCAGAATGAGTGGTTGGATCTACTACCCAACACAATGATCCTTTCAAATCACTAATAATAAATCACTAATAATGACCATACAGCCACTTTCATTGTAATTACCAGTTATGTTTCTGTGGATATGAACATAGATACTCAGTTACAAGGGGCATAAGGGAATGCTGTGGTTATGAACATAGATACTTAGTTACATGAGTATTGGGCATGCTGCACATTTTCTTAAAGAATCCCCCAGCTGCACAGAGCACTGGGGATTAGACTGGATGTCAAGCACAAGGCAGCACTGGATATACAGTAAGAAATAATTTAGTGCTGAAATCTTTCTGAACTGGCATAAGTTTTGGGATAATTCTGGCCATTGAACATGCTCTCTGTGGTTACAGCTATAGCATTTGGAAATAGATAAATAAGAGATGTGGTCTTAATCATTTTGAAATAATAGTTAAAAATAATATCTAGAAAGCAATTGGTGGGGTACTGTTTGAAAACAGACAAATACAAAGGGCCACACAGGTTGCACATCCCTGTGTTTTTCAAACCTAGCAACACACTGAGACAAAAACTAGTACACCCAAAGGATCCAACACCAAAAGAAAAACAAAGCAATGTGGTTTACAGAGTCCAGTGTAGCAAGGAGTGCACAGATCTGTACATTGGGAAGACAAAACAACTGCTCACCAAGCAATGTCTCAGCATAGGAGAGGGAACTCTACAGGGCAGGACTCGGCTGTCTTTCTACACCTCAAAGACAAGGGACACTCCTTTGAAGATAGCAATGTCCAAATCTTGGATAAAGAAGACCGCTGGTTTGAAAGAGGCGTGAGAGAAGCGATTCATGTCAAGGTAGAAAAACCATCCCTGAATAGAGGTGGGGGCCTTCGACACCACCTGTCTGCTACATACAATGCTGTTCTCACATCAGTACCAAAGCAGTTTCAGAACACTTCACACATCCATTCATGCAACTCTCACAAGTAACACCTGTGTCTTGGAGTTGCATGACACATAATCCCATTACAGTAACTACACAGAATCAAATTCAGATATCACCTCTTTGAAGAGTTGCAATATGCCATTGTGATTGGAATAGTGGAAGAGTTTATATACCGAGAACTTCCCATACCAGTCAGTTGAACTGAAGAAGCTGCTCGGGTAAGTAGTGAAACGTCTTCAATAATTACTCAGCAAGTCCAGTTGTTTTAGAATTACTTATATCAGATATACCATGACCTTGATGAATGAAAATCTTCATAGTCATAGTAGTCATGTTTTTTGCACCCTTGCAACCCTGCAGATAGCTTGCACCCTTTGCACAAAGATCCTTGTATTTACTGCCTGCTGTATAAACAGGGATGCCTTTTACTCAACACTGCTGTGCTCTGTACCTTGTGCTGGATTTTTAAACATATATACAGTGTAGAGTGCAGATACATCCTGGATGCAAGTGTTGAGTGAATAAGCAGTAAGCAAAATAATTTTTTGCCCCTTAGAGCTGTTCTACTTGCACGTGGAGCACAAGTGAATAAGTCCTAACATAATTTGCAAAATAAAGTTAAGACTCACCTACAGTATATACAGCTTTAGAGGTTCCTTTACAATTGATCGGGCAGGGTATAAAGTTTTGGGCACTTTGCACCCTGTGTCTACCATGAGTGCTCAAAGAAGCAGGTCCTTGTGCTACAGAATGGACTGCCAGGACCTTGATTTTACAATAAATACAGCAATGCCTGCATTCTTCAGTGTATTTTTGAGGTGAAGGCTTGGGGAGGCACATACATGTACAGGGTTGCATTGCATCTGCCAGTATGGCATACTGTACTTTGTCTTGGATTCTTAATCTGTTGCAAGGCGCAGAATGACACTATGCTCCAGACTCAAGTGCTAAGTGAACGATACATGATTTGGCACCACTTAAGTGACCTTGCACTAATTGGGGACATCAAATTACACCTTATATACATTATTTCT
Organism: Xenopus borealis; assembly: GCA_024363595.1. Taxonomy (NCBI): domain Eukaryota; kingdom Metazoa; phylum Chordata; class Amphibia; order Anura; family Pipidae; genus Xenopus; species Xenopus borealis. The sequence continues at coordinate 104,921,306 of CM044433.1, read as the reverse complement.
GATGCTGCAGAACACCACATTCTTACAAGTTAACCATTTGGATAAATGTAAATCCTGTACTGAGTTCACAAAAATGTTTGTAGCTTATACTTCTGTATTCATATTAAGAATCTGTGCATGAACTTTATCCATTAGTGTGCAATGTATTGTATCAGTAAACAAGAAAATGCCCATAAGTTGCAGAAAGATCATTTTGTTGCACTTCAAGTGATTGTGGTGAAACTGCTTATGTGCTTTGTGTATTCAGAATAACTGAGAACTGCAGAACCAGGGCCCAAATTCACTAAAGCGCAAAGTGTCTAACGCTAGCACTAATTCGCCAGCGTGAAGTCATTTCGTAACTTCGCAAATTCACTAGTAGATAGACTTGCGCAAAGTTGCGCACTGACGAAGGATTGTAATTACACAAATTCACTAAGATCAAAATTTTCCTGAACGTTACCACTTACGTTAGACTTTACTTCGCCTAGTCAGACCAGGCGAAGTTCAATACAATAGATAGGAGTTTGAGAAAAAAAATGGTAACATTTTTCTAAGTCCCAAAAAAATGCTGACGTGTTTTACCATTAGAGAGTGAAAGTCTGAAAAAGATGGTTTTTATTTTTGGGGGGTTACCCTCCTTCCCCCCTACATTTCCTAACATATGGCAACACAACTACATAGGGGGCACATGTAGGGCAATAGGGCAACTTTATTTAATTTATTAAAGGTTTCCTGGGCTTGTGTAGTGGAATGTAGTGGCTGTAACATATACTTCTATTATACGTTAAAGTTCCCGCCGTATGCAAATTAGGCATCGCTAGCGTAACTGCGCTTTGCCTGGCAAAGTAACACTAGCGCAACTACGCTAAAGTTCGCCGACTTGAGCGTAACTTCGTACTTTTGTGAATTTGCGTAGCGCTGGCGAAAATTGGCCTGGCGAAGTGTGGTGAACGCTAGCGAATTTGCGCATCTTAGTGAAATTGCCCCCAAGTTCTCATGTGAAAGATCCTAATTCTAGAAAAACAGTGTAACAATAGATTCACAAAGTCAGAATCGATGGCAGAACTACTATTGCCAAACCACTTATTATAGCTTACAATTCAAAGAAGCAGAGAAAAGCTGGTTTAATTTCAACAGGAACTGCATATGAATTGTTTGAAAACACAGCATATGGTCAGATCAATCAATCTTTGTAGCATTGGGTAGAGTTTATTTTTTGAGAATGTCTACAATTCTGAGTTATCAACAGTCAGACATTGAGCTGGATGGATGTGTTATGGCCTGGGTAGCAATATACTAACATCCCTTATGTCCCATTATCACAGGGTGGAAATAAAGAAGAAGTAAAGGTGCAACCCTAGGGATGCCTATACCCTCCCTTTGATTACAAACTACAGTATAATAATGTGCCCTTTGCCAGTGCTACTCTTTGTTGACTATCAAACCACCCAAGCACTACGATGTCATGACCAGTCCTTGATCCTTTACTGTGTTCCTGGAATGTGCACATTTCAGCATGATAAAAATCAATGAGTTCACAGTACTGCACAAGGGGGCAGATTCACTAAAGTGTGAAGCATCTAATGCTAGCGCTAATTCGCCAGCGTGACGTCATTTTGCAACTTCGCAAATTCACTAACATGGACTCTGACAGTCCTGAGGAAGTGCCACGAGTTAGGGCACGAAACGCGTAGACTGCATGCACTTTACATTGCCACCCAAGCTATGTTTGCCAAATAAAGCCGGATTTCACTAAAAGATTCAGCTTCCAGATGTCTTCAGTTTAGCGCCGTTGCGCTGGTTCACACACACCTTTGGAAGTTCAATACAGTCCCAAGAAAACGCAGGCGTATTTTAGCATAGGAGGGTGATAGTCTGAAAAAGATCGATAATTCTTTTGGGGGGTTACCCTTCTTCCCCCTACATTTCCTAACATATGGCAACCCAACTATACAGGGGGCACATGTAGGGTAATAGGACAACTTTATTTAATTTATTAAAGGTTTCCTGGGCTTGTGTAGTGGAATGTAGTGGCTGTAACATACTATACTTCTATTATAAGTTAAAGTTCCCGCCCTATGGAAATTAGGCTTCGCTAGTGTAACAGCGCTCTGCCTAGCTAAGTAACACTACAGCAACTAGCTACCATTTGCCGACCTGAGTGTAAATTTGCACTTTAGTGGATTTGCGTAGCACTGGCGAAAATTCGCCTGGTGAAGTGTGGCGAACGCTAGCGAAGCCTACGCTGGTAAATTTTCAGATTTTAGTTAATCTGCCCCATGGTCTTTGTTCTGATATCCCAAGGGACTGCTGAGACCAAGGATTAGGATTAGGTTTGGTATTTGGCCAAATCTTTTGTGAAGGATTCAGATTAATCCAAAATAGTGGATTTGGTGCATCCCTAATCAGAATTGATTAAACTCCTTATTAAACGCATTAATAAATCAGCCGCCAAATTGTACTGTAATGTGAAAAAATGGATTAGCACCTGTATCTTGATTTAAATTTCCAAATCATTATGAACAAAGAACAGCACAGAAATGGGATCTGTCATCCAGAAATCGGCCTTCCAGAAAACTACCCTTTTATTGTATTAATAAACCAGTACCTTATAATTGATAACTAAACTGTAATAATCCATATTGGTGGCAGAACAATTCTATTGTGTGAATGTTGAAATAATTTTTTATTCCTTAGCATATGATGATCCAAATTACGGAAAGACCCCTCATCCAGAAAACCCCAGGTCCAGAGCATTCTGGAGAACAGGTCCTATACCTGTAATATATAAAGAATATATATATATATATATATATATATATATATATATATAGACAAAGACAAGAGGTCCTCTGCACTCAACCCATTATCAATATATTTAAGACATTGAGACATTTTGTGCATACAGCTACTAAAAAATGCCTTACCCTTTAAACAACAGGGATTGTTTGTCCATATATTGCAATATATTTAAGCTGGCCAACTACGTCAAAGTCATCCCATATCTGGCCAGTCCTACGCTCAATTTTCATCTGATTCATTAAGAATTCCATTACTTCATTAAACATTTTACAAAGGGACTAAGTTTTACCTGCAACTTACTTGCTGCTTTCAAAGTAAAACTCCCAATCATGGATGCCCTTTTATTAGACACCAGTGGGATCACCTGACTATAGCTGGGAAGGGTGGGGGCTACAACAGAGAGCTGGTCACTGCTCCAGTATAACTACAACACACAAGAAAAAGTTGTGCTCACCACTAATTTTTAAAACCATTAGGCGGGGGTGCAATGAGGCTGTGACCACAAAATAAAAATAGACAAATACAAGAGGTCCTCTGCACTCAACCCATTAGCAATATATTTAAGACATTGAGACATTTTGTGCATACAGCTACTAAAAAATTTATCATCAGATATATGTAAAAGTGAAACTGCTTTGGACAATGGTCCAAAAAACGAAAGAAAGTCACTGGGGGGTGCCTATAACCGTATGCATGTTCAGTATAGCAATCTGGGATACTACACATTTTTATGTGCAGGGAGGAAAATTATTATAAACATTGGTTGTAAAATTCTAAAATGGTTTTAGTGATTAAGGTAAAAATATTCAAGGAAAAAAATTCCTCCTGCAGAAAAAACGCCATTTACAGTCAACATCAATCGGGAAAAACAAACTTAAACTTTGATAAATCAGCCCCCATATTTGTCAAGGACTTACATGGGAGAATAACAGTTTTAGTGGATAGGTAAAGCCAGTTCAACAAAGGTAGGCTTAGTTAATTTGCCGCAAGGGTTTTTTTTTCTTCATTTTAGAAAAGCCTTATCCAAACATATTCTTATTCACCATATGACTATAGATGAAAGGCATTTTATTCTCATTGATTCCATAACGACTTTATATTCCTGCTGAGCTCAACCATAGCTTCTATTTTCAAAATCTTATCAAATTAAAGTTTTTTTTAAATTACATGCTCTCTCTGGATTTCAAAAGGTTTACCAAAATCATTCCCATCTGTTGCTATATACAGATGCAGTCACTTGGATTTGTGTGTTAAATGCGTCGTGACTTAACTCATCTATCCCATTTATCCCACTTAGCACAGAATATTGTGTCACAGCATCCCATCCAATTAAAGAGTTCAACATTTTAAATGCATTAAATGAGTTAAGATAACTTTGGATAAAACAGTTTCTTCAATTAGCCCTGAGTCACGAAGCATTTAACTTACAAATCCAAGTGACTGCATCTGTATATATATATATATATGTATATATATATATATATCTTTATATTTGACTACATGTAATGGACTCTTCCTACTCTTTTCAGATCTTGTATAAACATTTGTAAGCCCACAGCATATAAATCACTTTAATATAAAATAGGCAGCTGGTTACATATGGCAAAGAATATGTCAATGCTTCCACTTAAATAAATGGAATCTATGAAGAAGTCCATCATGTACATGTGCAAAGTAAAATACTAATTACATTTCATCATTTAACATTTCGTCTATGCTACCCTTAGGATACAGCTGACCACATCAGTTTGTACTGGATAATTTTGAGTAAGTAATTTCAACTATTTTCTCTACGAAGATATTTCTTTCAAATGTTTAAGTGATGCACACAAAATGCAACTGCCTAAAAAGTCTAAGATGTTTTATATAGAGTATATCCCTTAGTTAAATATGAACAAAGGGACTAAGAAATAAGGTCTAAACCCCATTGGCTATGCCTTTACTGAGGTAGATCAGCAGTACAGAATCAGAAATGGATTCAGTTAAAATGATTGTTCATATCTGTAAATCTATAGCACTAAACCTATATTGTCAGCACCTCATGTGGTCCAGATCTACAATAGACATGGAACAGGGATAGAACAATAACCTGTTTTCGTTTTCAGTACTGTGGTCCCTTCACTACAGGAGTGAGGAGCCTGGCAGAGAGCTACTCCCATCTATTCTCCTTGGTGGAGGTCAAAACTGCTCTGGATAACTAATTCGCATTGACTCACTTCTTGTAGTGGCCATCCAGCACACTAGCTAACGCCTTTCACATGGTCCCTGTTCCACGAATTCTCTAAAGGGGGTTAACAATCCTACAGGCAAATGAACTGGGTATGTAAACAAGTATAAATGGTTACATGGGTTTTAGCTCAAGAACAAGGAAATGGTAGGGGCATGAAGTCATGAAGTCATTAAACCCATGGGTCCCTACAGACCCAATCGGATTTTAGAGCACAAGGCTCCTCTCCGGGGACAACAGTGGGGAGCCTGTGTACAGATGTCATGTGGCTAGACATGGCAGCCACCAACCCTGCTGTAATACTTTCCTTTGTCAGGCCAAGTACTAGTAAGGGGGGCATCCTATGGAGGCATTAGATGCAGTTGGGCAAGGATCCTTTGTTGTAGGGGTCATTTTTTAAATGACTGTGGTGGGGGAGTTGATCTCCTGTTTGCAATGTATAGTTGGATTCACAATACTGGAATAAAGGGCATTCAAGGAAAAACAACAAGAGCACTTTATGGCTTACAGGGTGAAATTTATCAGTTTTCAATAGTTAATTGAAACCAGTACAATAACACAGAAAAAGTAATCACTTCTACAATATTATTCATGAAAAAGAACAAATTGTGTCATTAGCTATAGTTTAAAATCAAAGATAATCAGCTGTCATCAGTAAAATGACAGCTGAGTTTGCATTCAGTCAAAAAATTGACTTTCGATGCTCCAGCAATCACTGAATCCAATATTTTGGGATTCCTTTGAGAAAGATTCAACCAAATATCGAACCTGGACACTAATTTGCATATGCAAATTAGGGGTGGGAAGAGGGAAACATTTTTTACTAACTTGTTTTGTGACAAAAATTCATGCAATTTCCCTCCCCACCCCTAATTTTCATATTCAAATTAGGGTTCGGATTCAGTTTGGCTGGGCAGAAGGATTCGGCCAAATCCGAATCCTGCTGAAAAAGGCATAATCCTGGCCGAATCCCGAACTGAATCCTGGATTCGGTGCATCCCTAGGTTCCAACATTTTGCTTTAGTTCCCTTCTCTCCCCACACTGCCGCTTTTTTCACTGGAATACTCCTCCGCACAACAAATCTTTAAAAAAAAAAAAAATATATATATATATATATAGCACAACAGCCAGGAGATTTGATTATGGGCAGTATTTCTTTTACTTCATTTATTACAATCCCCCGTAAAAAATGCACTCACAATTGACAATAAAATGTCTGTATCCTTCATTGGACGCTTCACTTCACTTCAAGCCTCCCTTGTGTGTTCACTGTTCCAGAAATGTCCGTATTCGTTCCCACTGTCCACTTCGAACTCTTGACTCCAGACACCAGATTCCCACTTCTTTATGAGAGATTTTCCTATATTTCCTTAACGGGGAATATAATATGTTTCACTAGCACAAAAAACATAGTTAAAATTTTTTTTGAAAGTTCGCAACCATGTTTGCATACTTTTTGACTGATTAAAGACCTCAAAGGCCCAGATTCAATAAAGGGTGAATTATGGATGACCGATTTGAACACTTCGTCAGGCACAAATTAGTTGCCGATATGCTAATTCACAAAAAAATACAAAGCTGTGTCTTGGGTGCCGAATGCTAGTTTTGACTAACAATACCTCTTCAGTGCGAGCATTTCATAACAAAGATTCACTAGCATTAGTTTATGCCTAGTGAAAAGTCTCTAGTGATCTTACGCTTAGGTTGAGTTGAATAGGGCAAGTACATTAAAGTTGTATGACCGTCTTTGTTAGAAATGTTTGTGCAAATGCTTGAAGTGGCCACTTTTTATTAGAAATGTCCAAGGAACCTTATTAAAGACAAAAGAGATCTTCTAATGCCCTACACACGAGCCCATTGTAAAATTAATGTTCCATGGCCCTCAAATGTCTGGGGAAAAATATTAACCCAAAAAAGTTCAAGTTAGGAGTCTTGCAGGAAATCCCAGCATTTTTTTACACTTTTTATGGCTTTCCGGGTACAGGATATGATGTCACTGTCATTAGACTGAAGGAGATCTAGCTTTGTTTCAGCAGTTTGCCTGGTCTGAGGTGGCAAAGGAAAATCTGACGAAAGATCCACAATTTGGTGAATTTGTGGAGCAATGGCCATTCATCAAACAAACGCTAACAACAATCTCTCTGTTAGTGAATTGGCGATATCCCTGTGGATGGGATTTCTGGAGAAAAGTCGCTTTAGCAAATCTGCCATATTCATCACAACATATGCAAATAAACAGTTTTTGTGAAAGTTCATAGTGGATGCAATAAAATTTCACAAAACCTTTATGTGTCAGAATATTTAACAAAACTCCAGAGCAGGTGTTAACACTAACCCTTTGCCTAGTGAAAATGCGCACTGTAATATTCGCCAGTATCTGATTTTACATTGTGAGCAGTGCTAAATATTTGCAAAGACACAATTTTCGATAATGTATGCAACATTTAATTACATTCCCCCCTTAGTCTGTCGCATTTTATGGGCACCGGCCCGCTTTTGTCAAGGACTCACTCTTCATTACCTCAGTTGCCTTTTTCATATACTCAGCAAACCCCTCCTACCCTCTGATACTTTAAAACAACCATTAATAAATTAACTGTATCTAATGTATGGATGAAATTACTAATATAAGCAAGTTCTAATACTTATAAACAGATCCTAAATTTTCTGTTATAGAACACTTTTTAATGTCTGACTTTATCATCTGTAGTAACTGTTGATCCCAGTAGTAACTGTTTATCCCAATACAAACAGGAAATGTATCCTGTATTTCTGTCTCATGCAGAATCAGATCATTTTTCAGTTTTTTTTTGTTTTCTTCTATAATGTGCAGTATTTCCTGTTGCTTAATCCTACATACAGTATGAGTTCAAGACCACTGAAATCAGATCACTCATTCTCTAGAAGCAGCAAAGAGGGTGTATAATTCAGTGCTGCTTTAATTGGTAAACTAATTTTTGGCAGTTTCAGCAAAGGGCCCCCACTCTCCTCCCAAACTGCACCAGTTTTAAATATTTATACAAATAAATAATGAAATTTAGTTCATTAAACAATGTAACAAACAACAACACACTTCAAACCTATGTATTAATTATTCTTGGAGTATTATTACAAATGGCAACTATCACTCACTTTAAAACCTTCTCTTAAATGTACAGTAGCTATTTGTGTTTCTGATACATAGTTCAGAGTATTTATTGGTTTAAATCTATTTGACACTATTATTTGAGTATTTTCATCAAAAAAAATTCAGAGAGAACTGGAATCCACTATTGGACCTTATTTATTAATAAAAAAGCACAAATTGATCGGATTGGGGACAAACCCGAAAAAATAGTGTGAAAATCCAAACCTATATTTCGGGCTTTTTCCCAAAAAGTCTGAATTTTTCGGATTTTTGCCCAAGAAGTACAAAATAGTCATGCAAATCCAGTAGAAATACACAATACAGCAACTGGACTTGCAGAATAATCATTATATATAGATTTACTTCTCCTCGACATACCATGACTTGGATGGATGAACATTTTTATAGATATGTGGGCAGAATTACTTCTTAGTTTCCCTACTTGCAGTTTCATTGGATTTTGTATTCTTATGGGGGCCATAAAACAATAATTGTTGGGTTTCTATGAAAGTTCCTAATATTATGAGGACCTTAGGATATGCAGGGAGTTTCCTGTGCTACAGCCACAGAACCAGATTTGGACATTTATTTGTACTGACGGGCTTTTCAATACTTGCCACACATGGATCAGCTCTTGGGATATCTATTAACCTCTATCTCATATTGTAAAATATGGCCACACATGTTACACTTATCTAAACAATTGAATGAAAGTACAGGCTCATGTAGTTTTGGATTGGTCACTATCTCTATATTTACAGGATATACATGATGGGGCAGGTTGTAGGGTTCATTTTTTATTTGGCTACCTAGTATTAGTATGACTTTATCAGACTGATTGTTTGGGGGGTCCAAAGACAGAACAATGTCATACAAATCATCCATGCAAGTAATGGCTTAATACAATTTTGAGACAAGATTCTGGTGTGCTGGTCTCTTTTCAAGTATTATACATAATTAATTGACCAAGCACCCTCAAACGGACGACAGACAAAGAGAGTTGGTACATATGTATATATAAAACTGGTGGATGATGACAACAAAACTACCAATATTTAAGTAATTTAATTTGTGATTGTATGCGATAATAGAGATATTATAATTATTGCGTAAACAATATGTCGTTTCTAATTAATTTACACCTCTTCTCAAGTACAGTTTTCAAGATCTGCATCACATAATTTCATATCATTCTATACTAATCATTAGCTTTCCATTATATTGCTTTATTCTCCAAATCCTTAGCAGAAATCCACACAGATCAACTACTGTTGGAATACTATAGCTCCTGCCAGGATCAAGAAGGGCACAAATGATATCACAGAAATGACTGGTGCAGGTATGGGATCTGTTATCCAAAATGCTCTCAGGTTTTGCAGATAAATCTTTCCATAATTTGGATCTTCATACCTTAAGTCTACTAGACAATCATGTAATCATTAAATTAACCCAATAGGCTGGTTTTGCTTCCAATAAGGATTAAAGGAGAACCAAACCTGTAATTAATAAAAACCCTGTCCCCTTCCCTGTGTAGACCTCCCTCCCTCCTCCCCCCAGCCTACCTCCCCCCTCAGGCAAATGCCCCTAATTTTTTACTTACCATTCTTGCCACAGGACTTCACGACAGCCATCTTCTTTCTACAGTCTCCTTTGTAAGTAGACCAGATGCTTTGTTGGAGGAGATTTCCAGACCCGAACCACTGTGCATGCACTGAACGTCACAAAAATTTCCAAAAAAACTTCAGAAATTTTTCGGCACATGTGGAGGTTTGGGTCTGGAAATCTCCTCCAACTGCACATGCGCTTAGAAGAAGACCAAAGAAAGAAGATGGCTGCCGTGAACAACCGTGGCAAGAATCTGCAGGAGAGGTAAGTAAAAAATTAGGGGCATTTGCCCGGGGGGAGAAGTAGGCTGGGAAGAGGGGGGGGTCTACACAGGGGCGGGATTTTTTCCTTACAGGCTGAATTCTCCTTTAATTATATCTTAGTTTCGATCAAGTACAATGAACGGTTTTATTACAGAAAAATTTTAAATCCTTTTTTAAAATGCGGATTATTTAGCTATTTAGCTAGAGTGTACAAAAAGAAAATTATCTGATGTGGCTTCTAGTGATATGCGGGCCGGCCCTATACCCGTGGGCTGGGCGGATTCAGGACTACCTCTGCACACCATTTGCAGGACGTGGCCTTTCCTTGCCCACAACCTTATACTGTTGCTTCCGATTTTATAGGCTTATGTGCTCACTCTGTCCCGACCCTTTTGTGACATCATCTTCGGGACCAGTTGATGCAGGGGAGGAGGTGCATGTGGGCGGACTCATGTCAGGCTGAGTGCATTTTTTCTACCTGTACATCACTAGTGCTATCCCTAAATACAAATAGGGCAAATGTTTTAGGAAATAACACTAGAAAACAATTTAGCAGCTAACTAATCAGGTTACCTTCCAGCTTGACATATATTTGAAGGGCCCTCTAATAACAGCACATTCCTAATCAGTTAGCCATTAAATTCATCACCTCACATTCCGTGTGCTATTTTTATCAATGGAAAGGAGCTATAAGTTAGGATTTATTCAACAGCTAACATGGAAAATCCTTCCTACGTGTTAATGAAACGTTAAGTGCAAATGAGAGATGAATATATTTGTGTAATGTATTCAGCTTGTGATGGGCAAGAATGCAAGTAGAAACTACTGCAAAAATATATTTAATGGAGTAATGAGCGCATTCCATTTTTATAGTAAGAAGATCTCATTCAGAATATACTTAAAAATAACAGTGCATAATATGATTTAAAAAACACAAAGGACAGTGTTTTTCCTGTTCATAAGCAAACAATATATAGTGCTACTAACTTTGAATAAAAACAAAACAAATGGAGAACAAATTCTCTGTAAAACTACAAATTTATTGTTATTGCTACTTTTTATTACTCATCTTTCTATCCAGGCCTCTCCTATTCATATTCCAGTCTCTTCTTCAAATCAATGCATGGTTGCTAGGATAATTTTGATCTTAACCACCGGATGAAATTGCAAACTGGAGAGCTGCTGAATAAAAACCAAAATAGCTGAAAAACCACAAATAATAAAAAATGAAAACCAATTGCAAGTTGTTTCAGAAAATCACTTTCTACGTCATACTAAAAGTTAATGTAACGAAGAAGTTCATATTCAGAATAACAGCACATAATGTAATATGATAATTTAAGGGTTTTTGCTGTTCAAAAGCAAGTAATCACTAAAGGGCTACTAAATTAAAAAAAAAAAAACAAGACAAATGATTAGAAGGAAAATAAATTAAAACAGGATAAATTGGGGGGGGGGGGGTCAGGATAAAGCTGTAATAACTTGAAGACTGTGACTGTTGGATTAAGTATACACTATAAAGATAAAAGTATTCATACATTGCAATTAATCATAGTTGATGGAATATGAGCTACGTGCAGTTGTTAGTTTTGAAAAGCCCTCATTAATGTTGCATAAAGTACAAAATATGAACGTTCATCACAGGTGACCTCCATGATAAATATCATAGCATAGAGGAAACTGCAATGCTATTGAAAAGTGTCCCACCAAGAACAAATACATCATATGTCAGTTTATTTTGTTCAGATCGGTTTCATTAAGCAGAAAAAAGCTTTCACAACCTATGTGTAATTTCCATATTTTATGTTGGGATCCTACACTTTGCCCACAAACAGATTTAAATTAAATGATTTAATTTTCAAGTCTATATGAGACAAGTTACTGTACATGCTGTCAGGGGAGTAGTCTATCTAATGATCCTAGCATATAAACCAGGCTCTTTGTTGGATGTGCCTACTCTAATGAATGATTTTTAAGAAATGTCTCTAAAATAGCTACTGTATATGTTGACTGCTATTGATATCCAGGCTCTTCCATTTACCTAGCTAGATATCTCCAGACCATATGATATATTGGCTTATCTGCCATCCACATAGTGCTCCAAGTTTGCCAATATTATTTACTGGCCTGAGGGTCAACAATGATGATACAGTGGAAGCCAGCTGCAAAATGTCCCCCAACTAAGGAGATGTTTTGCCCTGCCTGATAAATATCTGCCCTATTCAATCAGATGATGATAAGAGGGGTGTGACAGTGTGTTAAGAAAAAACATCTGCCTGGCATGAAAATGTACAGAAAAACATGCATTTAAGCTGTTTGATATGGGCTGAAGGGGGGTGCCTAGTAGACATAGGGTTAATCTAGTTGGCCATTTAAGTCTGCAACCACCCACAAAACATGACTTGCTATATTAGATATTTTGATTTAACAGGATCTTACCCAGGACACCTAAATTAATTTTAAAAAATGTAGCGTGCTAAGTGCAAAAAATGGCCATGATCTGTATTTGCACCCATTCTTCCACAGCATATAAATTAATGCAAGTCTATATACTCTATATCGGAGCAAAAAGAGCTGTGGCCACCCACACATACAGCAGACTCAGTGATAAATGAGCCACAATATCTACAGTATGTGTGATTTTTGCTATTCTTTGCTATTCTATGTCATCATAGAATCATTGCAGATGGGATAAAGGTGACTATTTCTTACTGATAAATTATTAATAAAAATGATTGGACACTGACAATAGCATATTGATTTGAATATACTCATTGAATTTCCTTAAGTGAGAAGGATCTTGGGGTTTTTATAGATAACAAGTTGTCTAATTCTGGGCAGTGTCATTCTGTAGCTACTAAAGCAAATAAAGTTCTGTCTTGCATAAAAAAGGGCATAAACTCAAGGGATGAAAACATAATTATACCTCTTTATAGATCCCTAGTAAGGCCTCATCTGGAGTATGCAGTGCAGTTTTGGACTCCAGTCCTTAGGAGGGATGTAAATGAGCTGGAGAGAGTGCAGAGACGTGCAACTAAACTGGTTAGGGGGATGGAAGACTTAAATTATGAGGTGAGACTGTCCAGGTTGGGGTTGTTTTCTCTGGAAAAAAGGCGCTTGCGAGGGGACATGATTACACTTTACAAATATATTCGGGGACATTATAGACCAATATCAGGGGACCTTTTTACCCATAAAGAGGATCACCGCACCAGAGGCCACCCCTTCAGACTAGAAGAAAAGGACTTTCATTTGAAGCAGCGTAGGTGGTTCTTCACAGTGAGGACAGTGAGGTTGTGGAGCGCACTGCCGGGTGATGTTGTGATGGCTCATTCTGTTGATGCTTTTAAGAGGGGTTTGGATGTTTTTTTGGACAGACATAATATCAAAGGCTATTTTGATACTAAAATCTACAGTTAGTATAGCTATGGGCATACAGGTATATGGTTTGTGTTTGAAAGAGTGGAGATGTGTGTGTGTGTGTATGTATGCTGGGTTTTTAATTTGGAGGGGTTGAACTTGATGGACTCAGTCTTTTTTCAACCCAATTTAACTATGTAACTATGTAACTATGTAACTATACTCTGATATTGTATCAATCTGAGCCATATTTCAGTAAACTGGGACTTAAATAAATCTGGCTATTGGAATCCAAATTAGGTTCAAACTCGGATGTGGGTGAAAATGTTTCAACAGAATTATACTTCTAAGCAGTGAGACTCTGCAGGAAAATGTAATATATTAATTGAATAACATAGAAAAGCAAGCAGCACACTACATTTATAATGTTTAGGTAAAATCCAAACTTTGTGGGCTTAAATTTTATTGCCTAAATGGATTACTTTCATATTTTTGTTTCTAAAATCTAAAAGTATATAGCTGATGTATATTATCTCAGTGATGTCCTACTGTAACATTCTGTAAAAGGAACAATACGCTGATCTTGGACATAAAACAAGCACGTGGGATGAAATTTAATGCTGGAGACTGCTGTGGCAAGACCTGACAAAGTTTGCTTTTACTTTCAGTAACAATAAAGTTAGAGACAATATATGACACATGGAATATGGTTCTTTTAATAAGTATTGGAATGCAAGTGGGACCTGCTTAAAGTCTAATTTAACTTATATAAACAAATGTCCTTGCTGAAAGTAATGCAGGGATTCTTTAAAGCAGAAGTCTTGTCTACATCCTATACAAAAAGGAATTCCTTCATGTAATAAAGTCTAAAAGCAACTGTAAAGTAAATGGTATTCTGTAGGTGCTCCCTGGAGCAATTTCTTAATATAGAAAAGTTTAACGGCTGCAATCTTTTATGTTATAACACAAGCAAAATCTAAAAATAACATCTGCTATTTGTATTGTGGAAAGGGAGCTACAAATAAACAGAATGGGTACAGCCAGTCTCTTGTAGCAAGCAATTTTCTGCCAAAAGCTAATAAAAGACATTTTTGTTTCAACGCCTAGAAAGTAATAACTGAGCAATTAAAGGACTAGTAACATCAAAAAATTAAATAGGTTTAAAGTAATAAAAATATAATGCAGTGTTGCCCTGCACTGGTAAAACTGCAGTGTTTGCTTCAGAAGCACTACTATTGTTTATATAAATAAGCTGCTGTGTAGCCATGGGGGCAGCCATTCAAAGGAGAAAAGGCTGAAGTTACACAGCAGATAGCATATAAGCTCTGTAGAACATAATGTTATCTGTTCTGTAGAACATAATGCTATGGGACCGATTTACTAAATTCACGTGAATTTGATCGAATAACGATCGTAGGATTAATTTGATTGGTCAAATATGCAAATTTGGCTTATTCGATCATCGAATAGCGAACAATCGAATAGATTCGAATGATCGAAAATTCGATCATCATCGAAGGATTTAAAATTTAAAAAATATTCGACTGCCTACTTCGCCAGATTGAACCTACCGAATTGTAATAGAAGCCTATGGGAACCCTCCCATAGGCTTCTGAGGCTAAGTCCTGATCGAATAGGATTCGTACGATCGAAGTCTTCGATTGTTCGAATCGTACAAATTATTCGAATGATCGAATAATTCATTCGAATGATCGAACGATCGTTATTCGATCGTCGAATGATCGAAGATCGAATAAAAGGGTAGCCTAAAACTATTCGATTAGCATTCGAAAATCGAATGCTAATCGAATATCGAGGAAAAACTAATTATTTTTGGGTGAATTTAGTAAATCTGCTCCTATCTGTTATCCATTGCTTATCCTGTGCCATATAGCCATTTTTCAATTTCTGCCATTGCTACACAGCAGCTTGTTTATATGAACTATAGTAGTGTTTCTGAAGCAAACAGATCTGTTTTAACAGAGCAGGGCAACACTACATGATATTTTCTTTACTTTAAAACACTTTCAATTTTTGATGTTACTGTTCCTTTAATAATATTATATTTTATATCCTTAAATAAATAAATTTAGTACCTAGAGCAGAACTACAGAAGAGGTAGAGGCAGAACTGCAGCATGGGCAGAAAGCAAAACTACAGAGGATGCAGGGGCTATATATCTGATCAGTCATGATCCCCGATCTGAACCTGTTGGTCTATATCAACTTGCTTCTTCTATGTTTTGGATTTAGAATAATCAGAAGCGGGGACCAAGGCACATTACTTGAGAAAATTGTATTCAAAATATTTTTCTTTTAAAAGGAGCATTTTGTAACATATAAAGCAATCCTTAAATAAAATATATGTTCGATGTTTTAATGTGCCTATAAATATTTATGTATGCATCTCATGTTAAATTACAGAGTATGCAACAGTAACATAATTGTCTAATTTTGGGGATGAATTCAGTGCTCTGTAAGAATAACTCCATTACTAACCATTACATAAATCTATATTTTTCCAAAGAAGGGCCAGCTTTAGGGTAAAAAGTACACTAAGCATAACTGTGCATTGGGTGACCATGATTATCTGAAAAAGGAGGGTAAACATTTTTAAAATATAAAGATTTGCCTAAGCCACTGCTTGATTGTAAGACAGGCCCAAACAGGATACAAAATATGTTTCAGTGCATACTTAAGAAGCTGTCAAGTGTTTACAGTATATGGTAAGATAATTATCTGAACTATCCTTTGTATGGAGCACTGAATGCCCCCATAAAGACCTGCCTTGGTCAATAACATGATCAGTATTGGTATATTGTGGACTGTTATCTTTTTAGTAATGATTTTATGATCATTTTATAGAGTGGTAGAACATAATGAAACAAAACCGTAGGAATACACAATTAAATAAATGTAAACCTATACCTTGTAGTTTTTTTATTTTAAACTCAGTCTCTTTTTAAAAAAAAAAAAAAAAAAACTCAGCTACATCTTTGTTTTTTTTAGTTTTTAATCTTAAGCATTATCCTCCAGGGAAAGATGGGACTGGGGTTGGGCCAAATGAAATGTTCAGTTAGGCAAGGACCAAACAAAGAATAAGATGGATTGGCAAAGGGCTGGCATCAAACAGTTCAAAACGACAAGACTTGAGTACAAGACTACTGGTTTTATATGGAAAATACAGTCTAGGGTTGGCACAGTTCCCATCCCTCTTGCTTTTCATTCAACTCACATAGTATAAAGAAATTCATGTCAGTTACCAAATCATTATTCACTCCAGATTGTTCCAAAAAATAAACTATATAGCTACATAAATAAATCTTTCTGAACTTTGTTTGTAATATGCTTGTGCATGAAAATGAGCAAAAATTAAAGCTAAAATGACATTCTGAATGCGCACAGGGAACCGCTTACAACAGATAACCTGCCTGATTTATATTTAAAATAAAATGTAAGAGCAAACTAGATTTGAAATGTTTTTCATCAGAAATATAAACCTTATTATTAGCAATTGAAGTTGGAGAATTCATAATTCTTAGAGGGTATTAGAGTTGTCATTCCATTTACTATATGTAAAAAGCACTGCAGTTTCAAATGATACTGGGAAATTTTGATTCCCATGTGGAAATGCTAGAACAGAGCATCATCCTTGATTTGAAAAGTAAAAGATATTTTTGATGTTCAAAATACTTCAAAGCTAAAGTCTATGTAAGGGCCCTTACACCCGGGCGTTTTGGACCTGCACAGGTCTAGACGCACCTCATTCTTTTCAATGAGGTTGTACCCACGAGACGCGTGTAAGCGCCGAACACAGGTTCAGACGCAACATGCTGCATTTTTCCTGCGTTTGGTGCCTACATGCATTCGTGTGAGTACAGCCCCTTTGAAAAGCATTGAGTACGTCTTTGTGTAAGGGCCCAAACAAAATTAAAATGTATATCCTAACATTTAGCATATGCCTTGATGTGCCACAAAAGTGGGTGATTATAGATGTTTTAATCAGCATATAAAACCTGCTATATCACTAGAACATAGCTGTACACAAATGTACAGTATAGGTGCTTGGGCAGAAACCAATCTACCCCAAAAAAGAGCCCATGCCAAAAACAGACAGGATGCTCAACTGAACCAAGGGCTTGTGTGTGTTTAATTTTGATATGGAAATTAAAATGTAAACCCCAATAGGGCATAGACTGATGTGTAAGTATTTAATGCTGAATATATTTAATAATTTATATTTTTGGCAGCATAGATTGGTATCTGTAAATCCATGTTGTGGTGCCAAGGGGCTTTTTTCTAATAAATTCATACTAATAGAGCTCATACACCTAAAGTTATTAGGGTTCATTTATGACCTGTATGGCAGGCAGTAAGGACAGGGCTGGCCTACACCTACTGGCACTGATCTGTGTATACTGTGCCAGATTTCTTATTTGGCTCAAGATGCACAGTGCAGTTACTACCCCAGGTAGAAATGCTGCCTGAAAGAACACTAAGGGTCAGGATCTTGAATTTCCGCCAAGGGGAATTGTAAATTACCCCTATCATCTCGGGAGGATGTTATCTCTATGGATCAATATACACATTGACATTATTAACAATGATTATTGTTTAAATAAGTACTACCTTTCATGATGAATGTTAATGCTGAACCATGTTATATTCCACCAATAAAAATTAAAAACGAAAAGAGGACAATTAAAAGCAGAACATCCATGACAAAAAGAAAAGAAAGAATTCTAAATAAAACATGCCTATGAATGCATGATGAAAGGCAACGCACAGTTTGTACACTGATTGTTTGCTATCTCAAGCAAGGGAACAATTAGTGTACAGAACAACCCATAATAAATTTCTTCAGGCAATTTTAGGTTATATTTGCGCAGAACAAACGTAGTTAAGAAAATGTGTTTATTTCAGTAATTCCCAAACTGTAGAGCTTGTCCCAACAGGGAGCCCAGGATAGCAGAATGCAGGGGGTGGGCGTTCTAAGCTTAAAGGCCAGTTGGGGTTAGATTTGGGGATAATTTATAATCATAACCTAGTTATGAAGGAAGGGGACTCAACAGAAAAAGTCTAAAACATCTAGTTTATTTATTCATAGCATCTTGGTTGTATTTCAGCATACTTTAAAGGAAATAGCTAATTTAAATAGAAGTGGTGGTTAAACAAATAAAGAAATAGCAGGCATATTATGCTTTTTAGTAGATTTATTTATTTTTAACTGTGTAAACCTCTCCGGAATTGTTTCAGTATCAATTCTCTTTCACAGATAATTTGGAACAGCTTCCAGGAGTTCCACAATGGTGTGATGGTTCGGTGGGATAAAGAAACTTTGCAGTGCTGTTATTATCAATTACAGCTGTGATTTCCTTTGTATCAATGATTTTATGCACTGATTTCAATGCATTTTTAGAAATCATTACAAATACCAGGTATAAAGAAAAAACAACAGTTGACTTGCATAATATGGAAGCTGACTCAGAATCTAGTGAAATTACTGGTAACATACTGGTATTGGTATGGCTGGGAAAGTTAGGCCCAATTTAAGAATGCAGCAAATATTATATGGTCTGAATATTTAGAAAATCCCATCCTCTAGCTGCCTTTGAGGGAAGGAGTTAGATGAATGGCACTTACACACCTTTTAATTGCATGTAATTCCAGTGGTCAACGGTGAGTTCTTATAGACACAACGTATTCAAAACTTGCATGGGTCTAGTTGGGCCAATTCATGCCAGACCCAAACCCTCTGACCTGCACATATACACCTTTGCTCTGATGCCTGAACAAGACTGAATTAAAACACAGAGTAGTCAACCTGGGTGACCCTGGAAGTGATGTCTACCAATCTTAAATGAGATATTAATAAAGAGAAAATAAACATATTATAAGGGTGAGATGCATCATTTTATTCTTTTACCTTATTACCTCAAAAATTCTATTGTGAGATGCAGTGTATATGTTCCCCTTCCTTTTCGAAGCCATAATAGCCTGCAGCCCTTGTATTGTGACTGACATTGGAGGCTAAATCTAATGTCAATGCCAACACAGACATCACCTGCTGCTATGTCTACAGTAATAAAGAGAAGCTTCCTCCAGCAGGATGATTTTGCTGCCAGCCAGAACAGATTTTTTTTTAACTTAAAATCTCCAGTAGAGTCCTTAACAGTGTCAAGCTTTTATAGAAATGTGTAGACTTGTCAATATCACTTTAAGGCCAGACAGTAAAGTGCACTTCAGAAAAAAGACCATAGACCAAGTGCTATATTTGGGCACTTCAGACCTTTGTTATTTTTAAATATTGTTTATAAACACCCATTGCTGGAAGCTGTTATCATACCTAATGTGTGAGTGGTCAGTGGTGTGCTTTATGAGTGCATTAAAGTAGTAAAATGACAAAGAAAAATGTCAGTGGTCAGGATTAGGCAATATTGCCGTATCGTAAATTAGGCAGATGATAATGATAAATTCCTAGTATGTTATCTCTGCAGTCTGCTTACCGATTTTGTCTAACTGAGTCATCTCTAGCATTTGTAGGCATTTTATCTCCTCTGCTTAATCACAGATTAAGCAAACGGCAGGATAAGCCATATAGTGGAGACAATACAAATAGAACTACTGTAAGGGTTGGGGCAGATTGGCAGATACAGGGAGATTTAGTCGCCTGGTGACTAATAACTTCTTCTGCGCACCGACAATCTCCCCAAACTGCCTTCTTCCTGCCTTCCATCTGCTTGAATGAAGAATCGCCTGCCAATGTCGGTTTTAAGCACATTGGACCAATTTGGCCCAATTGAGCCTCGCACTTATGGGGGCCCCGCTCTAGTGCGAGCTCTGATTCCTATTCCCTTAATTCCCCAGTAGCCCAGCCTACCCCTAATCCAGATTGGCCCAGCCCGCTCAGACTCGATTGGCCCAGGCCACAGCTGAACCTGATTGGCCCAGCTCACCCCCAAACCCAATTCAACCAGCCAGCCCCAAACTCAATTGGACCAAATAACAAGTGAAATACATTAATGTTGTATATATATAATCCATGGTGCTGCGCACACACACAGTTTACAGTGCTAAACAAAATTTTCACTTTTTTTTTTGCGCACATAGATTAAACAAAGTGAGTGAACATTTTCTCCCAGTTGCCCAGCCTGCCCCCATCCCCAACTGGCAGCCGTCACTTGGACAGAGGGGAAAGCAGCCACTATTTTCTGATCCAGACAGCAGAGTTCCTTCTAGGGGGCCCCGCCAAAATGGTTCCAACTGGGCCCCCGTAATTGGTACGACCAGCCCTGTCGCCTGTGCTAATGCATTCGTGGCGCTTCGATTTCCAAAGCCGCCCAAAGTTTCCTTGTGAGTCAACTTCGGCGATTCTTCATTCAAGCAGACGGAAGTCAGACGGAAGGCAGTTCAGGGCAATTGTCAACACGCAGAAGAGGTTGCCAGGTGACTAAATCTCCCCGAATATGCCTGTCTGCCCCAACCCTAACTCATGACTGCATTTATGATGAAGGCACAAAACGGCTAGGTAAAAAGAATGAATGAATGAATGCCTGGCAAAATCAATAAACTAAAAACCAGCAAACTGTGGCACTTTATCAAATGAGGGGCTGTTACCCCGGGTTCAAATCCAGAAATAATACATTGGAACAAATCTTGCAGGTGTTACTATAATTCTAAAGGGCATATTATGCTGTGTTAAATGAAATTTACCAAAAAAAAAGTATAAAAAGCTGTGTATAATCAATGGTGAGTTTATCAAGGTGTGTGTAATTTTACATCATGCGAACACCAGATTTGTTGCCATTATTTTAAATTGCTTTTGGCAGGTCAATAAAAATAGCATAAACATTTTGTGCTGTTTTTTTACACAGTGATACCTGGAGTATTATCCCACTGTTTTTTACACAGCATAATAAATATACTGTACCCCTTAGTGGCAGATTTACTAAGGGCTGAATTTTCCAAGTGCTCTTTCGATCGAAAATGGACCTATTTTGATTGAATAGGTCCATTTTCCATTGAATAAAAAATCGTTTGATTCGATGGAATGATTCAAACGATTCTCCACAAAATTAGTTAAAGTGTTTTAAAGTAAAGAAAATATCATGTAGTGTTGCTCTGCACTGTTAAAACTGATGTGTTTGCTTCAGAAACACTACTATAGTTTATATAAACAAGCTGCTGAGTAGCAATGGTGGAAATTGAAAAATGGCTACATGGCACAGGATAAGCAATGGATAACAGATAAAATTATGTTCTACAGAGTTTATCTGCTATCTGCTGTGCAACTTGAGCCTTTTCTCCTTTGAATGGCTGCCCCCATGGCTACACAGCAGCTTATTTATATAAGTTTCTGAAGCAAATACAGCAGTTTTACCAATGCAGGGCAACACTGCAATATATTTTTGTTACTTTAAAACAATTACATTTTTTGATGTTGCTGGTCCTTTAAAAGGGCCAGTACTTCGAAATTCGAATTGAATTTTAGGCTATTCGATAGTCGAAGTAGCTCAAAATGACTGCAAACTTTGAATTTTAAAAATTCAAATTTTATTCTAATTTTCACTTAGACCCTTAGTAGATCTGCCCCTTAGTGCCTCTGATCACCTGGGCTTCTACAGATTAATTCACTGCAATGCTTTTCATTTGTACAGGGAAAAACATTACAATGTACGTTTTCCATTACAGTTCAAGTAATGCAGTAACACACTAAAAGTAGATTTAAAAACCAAAGCATTATTTGAAGGTTTGTAGTTTTATTTTTATCTGGGACAAGTGCTCACCTCAATATGTTGAGTGAGTGAGGGTTTTACTCCAGCATTTTTATCATGAATAAATATAGGTTGTAATACACAATTAGTTTTTATGTTAGCATCTCCACTGAGCTGCTCACCAACCCCTTGGATGTTGCTCCCTGTGGCCTCAAAACAGGGTGCATAAAAACCAGATGTATTGCCAAACAGAACCTCTTGTAGCTGCCAGTTCACATAGAGGCTAACAAATGGCCAAAAACAGCACTTATTTGGCATCACCCAAAAAACCTATGGCCCAAAAAATGGCCCAAAAAATGTTCCCCAAACCGAAGGTGTGGGCTGATAGAGCCCGCATTCCGGTTTGGGGTTCTAGTACTTTAAAAAAAAAAATTCCCGCTGCAGGCGCTGGGTTACTCGCACCGGTAGCTCCCTCCCGGTGCTAGCCGCCATGTCTTCTGAAGCACCACACGTGCATACTGCGCATTAGTTTTTTGGGCCATAGGTGTCCTTTAACTTCACAGTGACCTTCAAAGTGTGGAGATCTGTAATGTGGGAATGTATAATATATAGTTATAATATGGGAAATGTAATATAAATAAAGTGGATGATAGCTGTGGAATTATAGTCATTGTATAGGTATTTTACTACTCACCTGCAGTATGTTGCATTTGAGAATTACAAATGTTTGTACATTCAGCATTATAGTCTGAAGTGTAGTCATTCCCTCAGCTGGACTCTAGCCCATTCCCAGAAACAATGTTTATCACTTGAAATGTTCTACTGTTTTTTGTTGTAAAGCACTTTGTAGCTTTGCTTTGAAAGGTGCTATATAAATAAAAATTTACTTTCTTACTTACTAATAAATACAGACCACTAACCAAATACTGTTCTTGTTTCTGTTCTCTAAGGGGGTTATCTAAGGGGGTTATCAAATGCAACATACTGTAGGTGAGTAGTAAAATACCTATACAATGATTATAATTCCACAGCCATCATCCACTTTATTTATATTACATTTCCCATATTATAACTATATATTATACATTTCCCACATTACAGATCACCACACTTTGCAGGTCACTGTGAGGTTAAGCACTATTGAGTGGTGCATGGGATTAAAAATAGATATGCCTAAAATTGGTAAACCTTTCCCCAGTGTACTCATTCCTTCAGCTGGACCCTAGCCCATTCCCAGAAACAATGTTTATCACTTGAAATGTTCTACTGTTTTTACTAAAGTACAGGGTTACAATGCTCTCAATATACTGAATATGTATTTTCCTGTACTGAAGTGGAAATAAATTCTCCTGTGAACAACATAACAAAGAATATGGCCTCTGGAGTAGACTATTAACTTCATTCTTTTTTAGGGGTGAAAAGATGTGTATTGTCTTTAATACTCCAGCATTGAAAAGCATTCTATTTTTAATTTCAAGTGGTAGTTCCAAATATTTTGGTGAAGTGAAAACATCTGGATTTCTCTTTTTTTGCAGCATTAAAATACAGGGCTGAGTTCTTCTTCGATCTGTAGCATAAATCAGTGACTCCAGGAATTTCCAGTTTTATAGGACTTAAATTTACCTCTGATTTAAGGCAGATTTATATATCTAAACATAGAAAGTTTCTAAAATATTTTAAACTCTTGTTAATTATTTTAATATGGGCAGCCCCTCCATCTTTACCTCCTCTGTGCTTCTTGGAATTAGACTGCTGGCAAGTTCTTTAGTATTCTTTTTCCTGACTTATAATTTTATGCCAATAAAATGCCCAGCCCCATTTGGATGAGACTTTCAGTGGGTAGGCTCACTTTGGTATTTCCAACACCAGGTAGTGTGATTATATGCAGCATTTGTATTAATGGAAAGCACCCCCAGTGAATTCAACTTTTTTTCTCCCGGGGCTGCTAGTTTTTCTTATCTTTCCTAGGCATTCCTAGCACAGACTTAGACTTGTGGATAAATAGTAGTGTAAAATCTACTGCGCAGGCACCCATCTAAGGGGCAGATTTATCAAACTTTGAGATCAGAGCTCACCACAGAAAAATTCACCCACTTTTCATTCATTCCTATGGAATTTTTAGAAATAAAATTATCAAATGGTGAACTCTTACTTTCACCCGTTGATAGATATGCTTTTAAAAACCCAGAGGAGCTCTAATTTTCACACATTCACAAGTCTGGTCCTAAGTCTGCCAGCTCCTAACTTACCCAGAACTTCAGCTGTCAATTGCTACTTCTATGCCAGCACCGTAATAGAACTAGAATGCAATATGCACCAGCCCATGCCATGAGGGCAGAACATACAGATATGCAGGGCTGCCATTAGAAATCACGGCCCCCCCCACCCCAGATCCCACCCACCCCAGATCCTACCCACTCCCCTGATCCACCCCAGCCAAGGCCAAATTTGTCAAAACCCCACCTACTGGAACTCACAAATAGCGCATTTTCAATTATCTCTGCCGCAGTCTCTTGGCTGCAGTTCCCCCTGTGCCAGTCTACATGTGGCTATTAGTGGGTACCAGCAGCAGATATTGGGACTGTGTGGGGAAACAACAAATATAAATTCCCAACCCAGGATTGATTACCCTTTTCTTTTCCATTTGCCACCACCAGGCCCCACACACTGCACCCAAGCTCTTCCTTCCCTTGCTACACAGAATGCAGTGTGGACTGTTCCCACCAAGGTCGGACTGTTGCTGTGGCGCCCGCACCACATGCTCCATTGCTGCTGCCCCATGCCGGCGCAATTGCGCAGACGCTGGCTAAGTTTTTTTTTTTTTTATATCTTATGATGGGGTCAGTCCCGGCCTTATGATGGGGTCTGGCCCAGCCTTATGATGGGGTCCCCAACCCTGGTTCCCACGAATTAAGTTTCAAAGGAGGGAAGGGGCGAGACTTCCGGCTGGGGTATAGGGACAGCTCCCAGGTGAACGGCGGGTGGTGCAGCCAATGAATGGTGGGCAGCATGGAGGCATAGCCAATACAGCTGAATGTAGAGCGGGAAGGGGCAGGTTGTAGCATTGAGGGATGTAGTTCGCGCCATTGGGGACAAGCCAGATGGGAGCGCTCTGGGGCCCAGGATAACCACTTTCCTTTAAGGGGGCCGGCTCAGTGCAGCACTGCCGAGCCCCCCTTCCAGCCCAGGCCCGGTACACTTGTACCCCCTGTGCCCCCCTGATGGTGGCCCTGCACGTATGAGACTGGTTATCCAGAATGCTCGGGACCTGGGGTTTTCCGGAAAACATATATTTTCGTCATTTGGATCTTCTTACCTTAAGTCTACTAGGAAATCATGTAAACATTAAATAACCCCAATAGTATGGTTTTGTCTCCAATACGAATTAATTATATCTTGGTTGGTATCAAGTATAAGTTACTGTTGTATTAAAACAGAGAAAAAGGAAATCACTTTTAAAAATTTTGATTATTTGGCTAAAATGGAGTCTATGGGAGACAACCTTTCCAGTATTCTGAGCTTTCTGGATAATGAATTCTATACCTGTACATAGAAAATATATACCAGCTGGGGAGTAACTACAGAGGGAGCAGACCATGTGGTTGAATTGGGACCCAGGAGTGTAGTGGGCCCAGTGAGGTCCTAATTAATGAACATTGTTAATACATCTTGGGAAAATAGGCCAATATATCAATATTTTGAGGCCCTAAATTGAATTTACTACAATGCCCTGTAACATCTAGTTACACCACTGTACGCCTGATTCAAATATTTCAAATAAAATGCTTTTCTGAGACAAAGAAAACACAATAAAATGGAAATACAGTTTTAGACTGCAAGAGAAAATCACTAAAATGGATCAACTTGTAGAATACTGTCTCTCATTGTCCTTATAATGTACTAAATAAGAAATTATGCAAGGAGTGCATGTGATTTTCTAAAAATTACCTTCCCCTTTAAAGTACCTATAGCAATAACTAGCAATAAAAATAGATAATGGTTTGTCGTGGCTTCAGTATCAACACATGAAGCTTTAAAGCTAAAACAAGAGAGGCAATTCCACACTGAAGCATGGTTGGTATAAATGCAGATTTTCTTTCCGCCACTATTCCCTCCTCCTCTTCCCGACGATCCTCTATGTGTTTCTGATCCCCATCCTTTTCTATATATATATATATATATATATATATATATATATATATATATATATCAATAGTGAAAACTTACTCTGCAGATGACTATGTGTAATGTGTAGCTGGGGAAGCAGCAATGTGGAAGCAAGTAGAACCAAAGTTCAATTTCCCTTTCTTTCAGATATGGGGGTAGATTCATCAAAGAGTGAAGTTCCGCCACTAGAGGGAAATTCCACAGCTCTCAATTCCTTTCTATGGGATTTTGCAAGGCGTATTCATATTCTTTGATGAATACGCCTTTAAAAATCCCATAGAAATTAAATGAGAGCTGTGGAAATTCCCTCTAGTGGCGAAACTTCACTCTTAATTCACTCTTTGATTAATCTACCCCATGTTTTTTTGGGCTATTGGCCTGGCCACATATGTGAATGACTAAATTGCATAATATCATTTCATTTAATATCATTTTCACCAAAAGTAAGTGCAAGAGAAAAGACTGAGGTTCAACACGTCTGATACTATTATCTTGGAAGTACATGAACTCTCAAGTTATATGTACTGTCATGATAAAATATGGGAGACAGAGTTGATTATTCAATGGTTTTGATATGGTTTCAATGTATTACAAATAAAAGCTATTAACAAGGTGTGTTTAGATATGAACTCTGTACAATGTTACATATAATGGTGATATGACATTCAGTTTCATTTGCCGGATATATAATAATGGCCCTGTAAACAGTCAAGCGCACTGGATGCAACTTGGAGTGTTTTATTAAACCAGCTGCAAGCCATTTATCACTGAACACAATCTATTGTAAACTCCTTGCATTTTGCACCTTGTGAAAGCTGTTGTGTAAAGCTGAGACTTGTCATTCCCAACACTGGTTTACTCAAAAGTCTGCCACCACTGCTTTCTAGGATAATATGTTTTCAGTGCAAAACAAGGAACAAATATTTACAGTATATAAGACCAATGTTTGAAGAATTTCATTAACTTATATGGATAATCCCAGCGTTGCACTGGGGGGACGGGCCAACCTGGCCCAAAAGATCCGGGGGCCCACCAGGTTTTTTCCTGGTGTCCCACCAGCCCAGTCTGACCCTGGATAATTCTAATTATGTTATTCTTATCTTAAAAATGCAGGCAGTATTTAGTACATAGTTTATTTCTGCACCACCCAGTCATTATAACACTTGACTAACTCAAGTCCAGGTTCACATGACAGAGTTCATAATACCCATAGTACTGCATTTGAAACCTGTGGGAACAGTTGTCTTATGCTCGACAAAACATAAATTTTTTCTACCAAACAGTTCCACCTTAGGAATGCCATCTACAGTATGTACAGGTTACTTCATTTTTATGTTGTCCTGAAATAGTCCCACAACGACAACGCATGCTTTCCCATTCATAAAGAATTTACAATGGCTTTTCACAGCCCTCTGAAGAACATAAAACTGACGTTCAGCTGCATACAAATGCAACATATTGTCAATAAATAGCATATTTTAAAGTTGAACACATGGTACAAAAGCATTCTGAACCAATTAAACTTTTCAGACATCACAGTAAGAAGAACAAATTTACTTTTTTTCAGTGTTTTTTATTCACTCAATTCTACAGCATTATTTCCACTGCACTATTATACAGTATCATTATTTTTAATAAGCATATCTCAGTAGCATTATATCAGTCCCCAATCTTTTTGGGGAAACAAAGAACTTTTATGGAAACAAAGAACAAGACAAAGGGATTCAGACAGTTTAGTTGTTTCAAAGAAAGTGCTAAAAGTAAAGTGCACTTTAATAAATGAAATATACATTTCAGCCGCCAATATGTACTTATATATATTTATATTGCCAGCTATTTTCAAGCAACTCAGAACAAAGTATTCCAATATACAGTTATTCTAGCACTGTACACTTGAAGGAAGTAGAACATATAGAATGTCATATGGCCAGCCCAATAAATGTAGCAATTACACAAACACTCAAGCACAGTAAGGTCAGTCAACTTATTTCTATCTTCTGGGGCTGTGAGAGGAAACTGGATCACCCTATAGAAATGTGGTGAGAACATTATGGGCTTATTTTCCAATACCAAGCTGACCAATCAAATTTCTGCTTTCATTATTCTTCCTGCAGATGCCTGAGCAAAAGACTGGTTGCTACTGACAGGTGCAGATTTGCACAAGATTAGTGAATGACCCTAGTATATTTCAAGTAGAAAGGTGGCGCTGTCTAATTCTTAACTTGAACCTTATTGTTGCAAAATGCAAATGTCAAAATAGTGCCACAATGCCATGCATGCCTTTAATAGTAGCTGCTGCCAGCTATTTAGTGGTGTTCAATCACAGCAGAATTAATCAGACAGAAAGTAGTGTTAAAAGTCCTAAGGTGGCAATGTCACCTGTGGTTAAAATGATAACACATTACCTGACATTATGAATAAGATAAAAATCTTTATATTCAAGTATAAACTGGAATTCAAAGAAACAATTTTTGTATTTGGCTCTGAGCCACATTTTCTTGGACTTGCCTAATTTAAAGCACTTTGGGGGATAACAATATATCTGACATACATTTGACATGATTCCAGGCAAAACAACTGCAACAAAAGTTGCAAAAACATTAAAAACTATTGCTTCAGGTAAAATCGCTTTGTTAAATCATGCATATATGTGCATTTGATGATTTTCTCTTGACTTTCTCCATTCCCATGCATCTGCCAGGCTTTCCTTCCCAGTCAAATACTATGCAAAATAAATTTGCCATCACATAAAATTGTCAGGTTACATGAGCAATTGGCACTGCTCACCATGACCATGCTTTGTTATCTGATCAAACCACCATATTTAAAGGGAACATAAAATATACAGCGATGGGAAAGTATACATCAAAGAAAATCATACAACAAAACAAAAAGAAAACACAACTAACAGCAAATATAATCAGAAGCCCAGAAATGTAGGTTTGTGTATAGATGTCAGTGAGAGATTATGTGCAGACAGCAAAGTTCTTACCTCATTTTTCCATACAATGTATGACTGGCTTATCTGGGGCTGCACTTTTTTCTGCTGAAGCCACTTTCTTGGGGAGAAGATACTGTTGGTGCTGCTGCTGGGGGTGAGAGCCAGAGGGCTACGAGCCAGGAAAGGCAGGTCCCAGGCAGTGTTCCTCTTGATTCCCCTAACGTCGTAGTCAAAGTGAAAACTGGTGGATGGTGATTTTTCCAAAGGCGTTGTGGGGGTAGAAAAAGAGCCAAGAGGCACCGGCTTTTGCTTGAGGCGCATCGATTTGCCAGATGTGAAATAGTCAGTTGAAGATGCAGGTACATTTCCTGAGATGGGGTAGCAATCCAACTCTCTGCACCTGCTGTCCTGCAGCGAGATACCAGTGCTTGAACCTTCGTATTGTAGTTGTGAATGCTCTTCTCTGTCATTGCCATAGTCGCGAATGATTGCAGGGTCTAGGCTTCGAGTCTGGCGAAGTCGGTTTTTGGACAGAGTTTTGGATGCTGTTGGAGATGAGCAGGAGAACACACTGTTCAACAAGTTTTGTCCTGACATGATGTTTCTTTTTTTCCCTCAATTCTTTGTTGTTTTTTCTTGTTTTCTTCACCCAGCAATATTGTTAGTCGCACTCCACTCTTGGGATATGTTGTCTTTCAGATTCTCACAGATGTTTAATCTTATAGTCAGATCATAGCTATGTCAGCAGACTCCCGAACAGGCTAACACACTGCGTACTCTCTGCACTCTCATGCTTGCCAAAAGCCCCAATTCAGTTTACTTAAAACGGCTACACAGTTGGAAAACAGCAAGAGCACTTAGATGCAGCTTTCCTATTCCTACTTTTACTGCCACAAATGTCTTACAATGTCTTATTCATTTTTTTTAAAGCTTCACTTGCAACAACCCTTCAGTAGTGCTAGTTACACAGAACAGAAAAAGGGGAGGGAAGGACAAAAAAAAGCTGAGATTCTGTCTTCTCACACTGCACACCCACTGTCACTCCTCCCAGCTTCCCTTCAGCGATCAGCTGGGCTCTAGCCATCCCCCATTTACCTGCATGGAACACATATTTGTATTGTTGTCATACTTCACTATTCTCTTTCACATGAGAGTGAAACCAGCTGTCTCACTAAATATGCTCTGGGTGTTTTCCCTAATTGAACCATTTTAAGCTTCTGCAGAAAATATTACAATAAGGTGGGTCAAATAAACTTTTTTAATAACTATATTTTATTTCCACTGAGATCTTTTAACTATCACCAGGGTGAAAGTTTCCACTAGGCTGTTATACTGTGACAGCAGAAAACTATATATTAGTATACACTGATGCTTACTGTAATTATATAACATGTAGGAAAATATCCCTTTAAAATGTGCAACTACATTTCTAAGTATGTTCAATGCCCAGTGATGCAATAGCTGTATAGTTATAGGTCTACATACATACACAGAAATGTGCATCTATTACAGTACATATCGCCTATGCATTATTTTTATAAAATAAATAGACTCTACATTAAGCTGTTTTGATTGCATAATGTTGCACTATATTTTATACAGACTCATGATTACAAATGAATGTATAAAAATACAGTAGGATCTTTCACTTTAAAATGCATTCTATCTCCTAGAACTTGGAAGGTTGCAAAACTCATCTGTCGAATAATATGTGTGTAGATGTTCTGGTTAGTGTCTATTAAAGCTGTGTTACAAGGCATTAACATGAGTTACTACCATCTAGTGGCAATCCTGTACAACAGCTGCAAAGGGATTTTAGTCAAAAAGGGAAACTTGGAAGAGTATTAATATAATTAATACTGTCTATATTCTTGAACAGAGCTGCTAGTTATAAAGTGCTGTTGATATAATTTTTAGGCACAGTAAGTCTTAGTTTACATGGGGGACCAGCTTGTTTTCATGTCATTTACGAGCACAGTGAAAATTTTTCATGTTCGGCTTAATAAATGACATACTCATTTGAATGTTTATTTTAGAAAACAGTACCTTAATCAACACAAAGTGCCAGGTTTTATTAAAAGGGAAGTTCCTTATGAGCCCCAGATTAAAGCAACACTGTGCAGAGAAGAACATTCTCTTGCCCCCAGTAATAACTTAAAATCCTGCACTGAACACTCATTGCTTACTCTCTGGGGCTGAGATTGTCTTGGAATACATACCCAATACACTGATTTGGAATGCTGGGTGAAAAATATGAAATTGGGATTAAAAATCCATGAGTTTCATTAAAAAGTATGCATAATGCACTTCATACCTTGCCCTTGTAATACTTATGAAGGCACACTGATAAACAATGATACAGACTAGCTTTATAGTGTTAATATATAACCTGATATAATGTTAATGTATGGTTAGTGATGTTATTTAAATGATCTTGTATTGTAAGTACTTACTGCAATTTAAAAAATAGTAGGATTGCATACCTGCCAACTGTCCTGTTTTTAACCTGCAGTCCCTCATTTGTACTGGAAAGTCATATTTTTCTCTGCACTGAACGGCCAGAAAAAGAGACAAAGGGGCAAATACACTAAAGCATGAAAATGCGCTAGCGACAGCTTCGCTGGCATTCGCTGCACTTCACCAGGCGAATCGCTAAGATGCAAATTTGCGCTCAGGGCGGCGAACAGTAGCGAGGTAGCTACCGTTACTTCACCAAACAATGTGCATTTACACTAGCGATGCCTAATTTGCATATGGAGCGAACTTAAACGTATAATAGAGGTGTATGTTACAGCCACTACATTACACTACACAAGCCAAAGAAACCTTTAATAAATAAAATAAAGTTGTCCTATTGCCCTAAACATGTGCCCCCTGTATAGTTGTGTTGTCATATGTTAGGAAATGTAGGGGGGGGAAGGAGGGTAAACCCAAAAACTTTTTTGCTATTTTTCAGACTATTACCCTACAAAAGGTAAAAGACACTATCTATTGTATTGAACTTCACCAGGTCTGACCCGGCGAAGTAACATCTAGCATAAGAGGTAACGTTCAGAAAAATGTTCATCTTAGTGAATTAGCGTAGTTACGTTCCTTCGTCAGTGCGCAACTTCGCCTGGCGTAAGGGTGCAAAGTTGCGCAAGTCTACTTCGCAAGTGAATTTTCGCCAGGGACAATGTTAGTGAATCGGCGAAGTTGAAAATTGACGAATTAGCGCTTCACACTTTAGTGAATTTGCCCTATAGTTTCTAACTTAATTGGCTTTTGGCAGAAAGCCCAGAACAACCACAGCAGAAGATAAGATACTTTTGTAATAAATTCTAGATAAGCAAATAATTATTTGTAACAATATAAAAGATAACAGGTCCCTTGGGAAAAGTTAGATTCACAGCTTAAAAGGAAATTCACCTTCATTAGCATAAATGAAAAAAACTTTAAATTTGAATAACCTGCCAAATTTTGTAAAATGCACATGGTAATAAGGGAGTGTGGCCCCAAAAATAGACGTGGTCCAAAAAATGTCACTGTGCTAAGTGTGGCAACTTTTTTTGTCCCTCTTTTTATTTCCAATATGTTGGGAGGTATGGGATTGGGGCAGCACAGTGGAATATTGGTAAGCTCTACTGCCTTGCAAAAATGGATCCTGCATTTGATTTCATGCATATAGACACTCACATATATATATACTCTATAAACTCACATATATAAACTGTATCTAATACCTATACTAGATCTTTAGATCACAATGACCTTGGATAATAATAATGCTTGTTCATGAATTCATCCAAGCCATTTTTAAAGCCTTTAATAGAATCAGCCATCACAACATAAACCCGCAGGGCATTCCACAACCTCACTGCCTCGCCACTGAGAACCACCTACGCTGCTTAAAATTAAAGTTAATTTCCTCAAGTCTAAAGGGTTGGCCTCTGGTGTGTTGATTTTTTCTACAGGAAAAAAGATCCCCTCTTATTTATTTATAATTTCCTCTAATGTACTCTTAAAAAGTCATTATGTCCCCTCACATTCACCTTTTCCAAGAAAAACAAAACCCTTGATTGTCTTTTCTCATTGCATAATTCTTCCTCCCACTTACCAGTTTAGTTGCACCTCTTTGCACTCGCTCCTCTACAAGCAGAAATGCGCAGTGGAGATTGCTAGCGCCATCATCTGAATCTTCGTGTTCTTTTTAGATCAGTTTGGCTACAAGGAGCTAGCTGGCGCGTGTGCAGTAAAGGGTAATCCCAGAGTATTTTCAACTACCCATGCGCTAGCAAATTCTGTGTCTCCAAACAGATTGGAAATTAACAAGAAGTTTCAGAAGGTGTTTGCTAGCTCCCCTGTGCATTTCTGTTGTAGAGATCATCTTTACTATGAGAGGCACTGTTTATTGAAATAGACTCTGCGTTGAGGGAGCAGAGAGCAGCTCATTTGATTGCTGTGGATGGGGACTTTTGTCGGGGGAGGTTTAGTTTTCTTTTAAGTAGCCACTCTGCAGAATAGGAGTATCCTGCATGGAACGTATAGTTTTGCACAGTATTATAGATAAATATATCCAGAGATGCTGCCCAAGGAAACAGTTAGATTAAAACAGTGACCTATACAAGTTAGAAAACAAAAGCAAATATCTGATTGGTTGCAATGGACAATATCTCCACAGATCTCTGGAGATATTTAACTCCAATGTTAGCAAACATGACCTTTAATATCATCAGCAAATATAGAGGCAGTGCTTTCAATGTACACCCAAGGTTATTAATAAATAAGTTAAAAGCAAAAGACCAAGACAGACCCCTGCAGCACTCCACTAACAACATTGGTCCAATTAGAATGCCAATTTACCCCCACTCTTTGTAATCTATCCTTTAGCCAGTTCTCTATATAAGTATAAATACTATGTTCCAGGCCAAAAATCCTTAATTTAATTAGTAATCTTCTGTGTGGATCTGTATCAAATGCTCTAGCAAAGTCTAAGTAGATTACATCAACTGCCATTCCACAGTTTGTGTTACTGCTCATGTCCTCATAGAAGACAATTAAAGTAGTTGGGCAAAAAACGGTATTTGGATTTCCTCAGGGCCAGATTAATCCATAGGGCACCTCCAACAGGATCACAGGCATGCACATATTTTGTTTGCACTTCAGCACTAGTGCTAAGACCCTACTGGCCGGAAGCAACAAAACTTTGTTTGCAGCTAGGCAGCATACCACTCCTTAATTTGTGCTGCCCTAGGCCCAGGCTTGCTGAACATCTTGGTCTGTATGTATAATCTCTGTAACGTGCTGTTGAATATGTCAGCACTATAAAATAAAGAATAATAAAAATATTATTTACATTTTATATTATATAAATATAGCAAATACATGGTACATTAGTCATTTCAATGAACACATATATCTGCTAAAACACTATACTTTCACATAGCATATGTCAGATACATTTTCACAGAGCAATATTTACTGCTGCTATATTCCTCTGTGTAAATTCCCCATAGGGATCAATGCAATGTGAGAAACTTAACCACACACATATGGACATCTGGTGGATGGCTTCAGAACTACAAATGCACAAAAATATTCCTTTTGGGCCTCAGTCATTTCAAGGAGAAATATGTTTCTCCTAATTCATGTTTTAGATTTTCCATCCCTCATTGAACTGAATCTGGAACCTTATATGAGCAGACCAAACTAGCGAACAAACCACATAAAATGTGACTAGAAGTGTACAGTTCAAAATCCAAAATTCCTTAATGTCCAAGTATAATAAATACGGATGCACCGAATCCACTATTTTGGATTCGGCCGAACCCCCGAATCCTTCCCAAAAGATTTGGCCGAATACCGAACCGAATCCGAACCCTAATTTGCATATGCAAATTATGGGTGGGAAGGGGAAAACATTTTTTACTTCCTTGTTTTGTGCCAAAAAGTCACGTGATTTAGCTCCCTGGCCCTAATTTACATATGCAAATTAGGATTCGGATTCGGTTCGGCCAGGCAGAAGGATTCGGCCAAATCCGAATCCTGCTGATAAAGGCCGAATCCTGGCCGAATCCCGAACGAATCCTGGATTCGGTGCATCCCTAATAATAAATGTTATAGAATTTTAATACAATAGTAAACATAACCCTTCCTTAATGGGGTATACTTCTATCTAATTGTACTTACATGTATTTAGCCTTATCCACCTGTACAAAAGAAAAGACACACAATAATACCAGCAGTTTTAATTATCTTCTTCATTGAGGCCTCTTATGTGAGAGAAGTGCTTAAAAATACAGGTAAAAAAATTAACTGTTGCAAAGAGAAATCTTTTTTAACAATACCAAGATGTTTAACAGTGTCAGGGGCCTATCAGCTCCAGCGGAGTTGTCAGGACCAAGGAGGAGGCTTCAGGGGTTACCAAGTTTGTGGTACAGAATGGGTATAGGCAAAATCATAATCAAGTCCAGGCAAAATTCCAAAAGGTAGGCAGAAAAACAGCAGAGTCAAAGTTCAGGCAAGGGTCAAAGTCCAGGAATCAATATAGCAGAAAATATAGAATGTATAATACAAATCCTATAATTGGACATTGAAACGGTATCCTGAGCACTCTTTTATTTTGAATTTGGCATCAGAATGTGGTGGTGCAGTGATGTCACGCATTTCCGTGCCAACATCAGCACGTCGGCGTTAGAACCATGGGTGCTGCCATCTTGGATTTTGGCGCAGCGACATGGAGAGCTCCTGACAGTACCCCCCCTAGGGGGGCCACTGGACCACCAAAACGTGGGTTCTTTGGAAACTTCTTGTAGAATTCCCGTACCATATGGGGGGGGGGGCATGGACATCAACTTGTTTTATCCAAGAGCATTCCTCAGGAACAAAACCCTTCCACTGGATGAGGAATTGAAGAGGACCAATTGAGTCTAGGATCATTTCTACCTTGTATTCTTGTTGATCATCCACGGATATAGACATAGGGGAAGATTGTTCAGAAGAGAAGCAATTAGTGATGGCCGGGTTTACCAAGGACACATGGAACACATTAGGGATTCGCATCTCAGGGGAAGTCTGACAGCCACAGGATTAACAATCTCCAAAATGGAGTATGGACCAACAAATTTTGGACCCAAATTGGGGTAAGGAATTTTCAGATGAATGTTCCTTGTAAAGAGCCACACTTTGTCCCCAACTTTATATAAAGGAGAAGACTTACACCCTTGATCAGCATATTTATTGTAGGACAAGGAACTTTTCTCTAAGTTGCTACCAAAAGGCTGGGCTGTGCGATATCAGACAAGAGGAAGTCCTAAGGGAAAGCTTGAGGATGTTGACCATAAACGGTCAAAAAAAGCAAACTACCAGTGGAGGCATGGCAAGTATTATTGTGAGCGAATTCCGGGGAAGTACATCAGACCAATTGTCCTGGCAAAGGGATACATGACTTCTTAAGAACTGTTCAAGAGCTTGGTTTACTCTTTCAGCTGCCCCATTGGATTGAGGGTGATAGGCAGAAGAAGAGCCATACCCAGATCTTTACACAACGAGCCCCAAAACTTGGACACAAACTGTCTGATACTATCTCTGCTGGGAAGCCATGAAGATGAAAAGATAAACTGAATGAACAACTCAGAGTTCAATGAGAGAAGTTTTCGAAGAGGGATGAATTGCGCCATCTTGCTGAAGTGGTCAATCACTACCCAAATTACGGTGTTTCCCTTGGAAGGTGGTAGTTTGACAAGTCCATGGCTAAATGAGTCCAAGGACAAAGGGATGAATGGGTAGAGGTTAAGTTGTAATAGCCCGCTAGGGCGAGAGTGGCTGGATTTGGATGAGGCACAAATGGCACAGGCTACCACAAAGTCTTTCACACCCTTCCATATGGAAGGCAACCAGAGAAGTCGATTGACAAGCCTGAAAGTCTTTTGAGTACCTGGATGTCCAGCTTGCTTGGAACAATGACTTTGCTGAAGAATGGGTATGCGGATCTCAGGTGGCACGTATACCATACCAATGGGGGTGTCAGCAGGAGCAAATGACTGGACCGATAGGATCTGGCTGGCCAGTAGTGGGGATAGGGAAGCAATGATTTTTGTGGGAGGAACAATAGGCTCATGATCTTCAATGATGTGCCCCTCAGGGAGGATGCTTCTGGATAGGGCATCTGCCTTATGGTTTCTGGAGCCAGGTAAGAACAAAATTGAATAGAGTGAAGAAGAGTGCCCAACATGCCTGATGGGGATTTAGTCTCTTGAGAGTCTGGATGAACTCTAGGTTCTTGTGATCGGTGTAAATGGTCACATGATGAGGGGCTCCCTCCAGGAAATGTCGTCACTCCTCAAGTGCCAAAAGCTCACGATTCCCTACATCGTAATTTTGCTCAGCAGAAGAGAATGTCTTGGAGAAGTAAGCACAAGGGTGAAGCTTCCCATCTGTGATTTGCCTCAGGGAAAGGATGGCACCAGCTCCCATATCTGATGCATCTACTTCAATGAAGAATGGTTGCGAAAGGTCAGGGTGTCGAAGGACATGAGCCGATGCAAATTAATCTTTCAAGGACTGGAAGGCTTCCAGAGCAAGAGGAGGCCAGGCATCCGGTTTCCCTCCCTTTCGGATGAGAGCCAGGATAGGAGCAATATGGGAGGAGAACCTTTTGAAAAATTGTCGGTAATAATTAGCAAAACCGAAAAATCTTTGGATGGCCTTGGTAATAGTGGGGAGAGACCAATCTTGGATTGCCGAAACCTTGGGAGGATCCATCTCGAACCCCTCATGAGAAATAATGTCCACCAGGAACGGAATCTTGGGTACCTTGAAGACACACTTCTCCAACTTGGCAAAAAGGGAGTTTTCTCTCAGATGAGAGAGCACTTCTTTCACCCGGGTTTGGTGAGTTTCTAAGTCTTTGGAGAAGATGAGAATGTCGTCCAAGTACATGACTATGGATTGCCCCAGATGATCTCTGAAAATGTCGTTCACAATTTCTTGAAAGACCGCAGAGACCGAAGAGCATTACCAGGTACTCATAGTGCCCATCTCTGGTGTTAAATACTGTCTTCCATTCGTCCCCCTCCCAAATGCGGATCAGATTGTAAGCTCCTTGGAGATCCAACTTTGTGAAAATCTTCGCCCCTCTGAGCTGGTAGAAGAGTGCGGAGATGCGGGGAAGTGGATACCGGTTCTTTACAGCGATTTTATTTAGGCCCCTGTAATAAATACAGGGATACAAACTGCCATGCTTCTTTTCTACAAAGAAGAATCCCACCCCGGCAGGCGAAAAGGAGGGTCTGATGAATCCTCGCTGGAGGTTATCTTGGATATACTCATTCATCACAGAAGTTTCAGCAGGAGACAAGGGATAAGTACGCCCCCTGGGGGCATGGTACCGGGAAGAAGCTCAATGGGACAGTCGTAGGAGCGATGGGGGGGAGAGTGTTGGCTGACTTTTTGTACACCACGAGCAAGCTCCGCAGCAGCAAGGGACACCCGGTGGATGTGCTTAGTTATTAAACAGTTCTTTTGGCAAAAAAAGATTCCAATGGGATATCTGATTAGCAGACCAGTCAATGGAGGGATTATGCCGACGTAGCCAAGGTAACCCCAACACCACAGGAGTGGATGGGCAGGTAATAATTAGGAACAATAGTTTCTCTTTCTGCATGGTCCCAAACTGTATACGTAATTTTACCGTCGTCTTAGAGATTATCGCTGTGGAAAGAGGTCTGCCATCAATGGCAGTAACCGCAAGGGAGTGGATAAATGATAGAGAGGTATACCCATGTATTAGGCAAAAGAAGCGTCTATGAAATTCCCTCCAGCACCGGAATCGAAGGCAGAACCGTCATTACTTTCAGTAGCCAGATTAATCTGCATGGGTAAGAGAAACCTGTGAGAATTGTCTTGAGGAACAGGTGTAATGTTACTCACACGAGACACGCCAATTCTACCTTGATGAGAGGAACTTCCAGGCTTTAGAGGGCAGGAATTGGCAAAGTGAGCCTGGCCACCACAGTAAAGACACAGGCCAGCCGAACGTCTCCGAAGTTTTTCCTGCTCAGAGAGATATGCCTGTCCGATCTGCATAGGTTCTTCAGAGGACAAGACTGGAGGTTGTTGGGGTGAAGCAAGCAAAAGAGGTCACTGGAAGCGTGGAGCCAGTAA
Source organism: Xenopus borealis (assembly GCA_024363595.1). Classification (NCBI taxonomy): domain Eukaryota; kingdom Metazoa; phylum Chordata; class Amphibia; order Anura; family Pipidae; genus Xenopus; species Xenopus borealis. The sequence goes on along the minus strand of CM044433.1, from coordinate 104,881,975 downwards.
GAGTTGGAATCTCTTGCTGCATTCTTTGGCAAATTGATGCTCTCTAAGACGTGTCCACCTTGATGGTGAGCGCAATTAAATCGTATAACAACGACGAGATCGTTTTTAAGACGAGTGGAGAGGCCTTGGTAGAAGACAGCTTTGTATGCCTCATCATTCCAATTGGTTTTAGCCATTAAGGTTCTAAAGTCTATAGCATACTCAGTGGCACTGTGAATTCCCTGCCGGATTTGCAGGAGCCGGAAAGAGGCATTAGCGACCCGATCTGGCCCATCAAACACAGTACGGAAAGCCTGAAGGAATGCTTTAGCTTTAGGTCAAAGGATAATTCTTCTCCCAGAGAGACATTGCCCACTTGAGTGGTTTTCCCTCCAAACGGGACATCACATACCCCTCCTTGGCACTGGAGTACTGCGACTGTTGAAACTAAAATTGGATCTGGCACTAGGTAGCAAAACCCCTGCAGGCTTTAGGATCCCCATTGAGGAGGGATATGTGTCTCACTGGTCGGTGAAACTACTGCAGGAGAAACCACGGCCGTAGAAGTATTAGTAACGACCGTAGACAAAGGAGGCATACGAGAGAGGAGAATATCGAGTACTTGCCCAGTGCGGAACTGCTGAGCTTCATAATCTTCCATACGGGATACAAATCCCTGGAGAGCTCGTCATTGACATTGGGCGTAGCTTCCTCAGTGGGGTCCATGGCCCGATGATAATGTCAGGGGCCTATCTAATTTTGATTTAATTTAATTTCCTTAAGATGAATGAGTTATCTGTTGCTACACTTCTGGATGGATACGGGTTATGTACCTACAATGTTTTCCTGAAAATGCCTCAGCTTTTTTTATATTTTGGGGGATTCAAATCGCTTTTAACAAGGGAGTCACCCAAATGTATACCCCTGTGATTAATAAATATTGTGTATTCCTGTAATATTGTAAATTCCTGTAAAGAATTCCTGGAGAAATTCCTAGAAACAGAGGGATTGTTTAGTATATGGGCAAATAATTCACATATCTCAGAGCTGATTCTGGAAACCTTTTTTTGGCAAAATTTATAAGATACTTTGTCCCATGATTAAATAATTCTTATGAGTCTTAGTCTCATTAGTTGGCTGTTAAGGTGGCCATAGACAGGGAGATCCACTTGTTTGGCGATATTGCCAAACGAGCGATCTCTCCCTGATATGCCCACATTGAGGTGATAATCATGAGATCATAACGGAGGCGATACGGGCGGTCGGATCACGGGACCACATACACGTAGAGATGAGCCGGCGATCCAACTGGGTTTTTTAACCTGCCCGATCAAGATCAGGCCGAATTTCGGATTGAGGCATGGTATTAAAACTTCAGAAATTGGTGGGGCAATTTCTACTATGAGACAAGTGCTTATATGAATATCAAAGTGCAAACTTAATGTGTGAAATAATTATTGGGTAATATAATATTCTATGATTAAAAGAAGGCAAGAAAGCATAAGCACTGGCTGTACATTGGCTGTAAAATAATGAAATTCCAGAAATAGCAGCAAAACAACAGTCTCTGTTCATGAATTAAAGAAAAAATTAGAGAATTGAACAAAATAATTCCAAGTTACACATAATGCTAGAGTAAACATTTCAATAAACTCTCTGTGTTTAATAATATGTCTTGTATAAAGGGGTATAATCACTCATACACTTTTCATTAAACTTTGCTTTAATATCTTTTGGTTAAAGTAAAGAAAAGAGCATACTTGTTATTCCACCTTGGAGTTTAGAAAGACTCTAAAGTATAAAGGTTTCTTTATGTATACTGTACCACTGGCCACTATAACAAGTAACTGGATGCTTGGATGCTGGGGAAATAGCAAGTATTTTAAGAGTAGGAATTTTCCTACTCTTAAAATACTTGCTATTTCCCCAGCATCCAAGCATCCAGGGGTACACCTCTCAAAACTGCTAACAACCTATGCAAACATTGACATTTATCATTATCTGAATTGTCACAATGGCACATCATAATTATGGTTTATTTAGTATTGTAGCATAATAGGTAAACGTAATATAAACTGAGAAGACAAAAAAGGATCTTTCAAAACATAGAAACACAGAAACATACCAAACAAACTATAAAGTTAGGTCACATGAGCCAATTAACAGACAGAGTTCTGTCTTTTGCTTCCATACTTTTTCCTGTTACAGTTAGAGTTGATATATTTCTGGTCAGGTGATCTCTGAGGCAGCACACAGACCATCACAAAATGGTGGTTCAAGGCAAGAGCTGTAAAAGGGCAATATTTACGTAAATATATATACCAGGTGATGTTTAAGTATTCATTTTCGTGGTATAGTTTTCCTTTAATTACAAATGAAAACAAGACTTCAGCCTATGGAAGAATGGCTCCGTCCCAGCCCAGCGTCACTGAAGAGACGTAGAAGATCAGCAGCATCAGATGTTTGGCTGCACAAAGGTTTGCAGGGCTGGGGGCAGTTTTAGGGGGGGCTTTGAGCCAAAACTATTTTGCGCACAGCACTTCCTTTATAGCAACACGTTCCTATGACTTTTACAGCGCTATGAAATATGTTGGCGCTATATTAATACATGTTAATAGTAATAATAATAATATATGAACAGTATCGCTGTAATCTACGTAAAACTGCCTTACCCTTTAAACAAAACAGGGATTGTTTATCCATATATTGCAATATATTTAAAGTGGATCCGTCACCCCAAAAAAAAATTAAAAATCATATTTTATCACATTAGTCAAGAAAAATTAACATTAATTACACTATATAAATTATTTTAATCTTGTTTTCTTCAGTCTGGGAATTCATAATTATAACAAGCAGGCAGGAGCCATTTTGTGGACACTGTTATTAAGGCAAGCCTTGCGTCATCTCAGAATCTTGTTTGTGCACCAGAATGGGGGACCCGATGTCTATCCCCATGCCCTGGCTACACAATTAAATGGTTAAGAGTAGTGATGGGCGAATTTATTCGCCAGGGGCAAATTTGTGGCGAATTCCCACGATTCGCCGCTGGCGAATAAATTCGCAAATCGGCAGCGAAAATTCGCCAAAAAAACGAGTCACGTGCTGAAAACGACACGCGTTGAAAACGACGCAACACGTCAAAAACTTGCAAATTTATTCGCAAATTTCGCTGGAAATTCGCGAATTTTTCAGCGAAGCAAAACTGGGTAGATTCGCCCATCACTAGTTAAGAGAACTGGGGGAAAGTGTGGGGAGCAGTGGCATCTAGAAAGTGCTGAATGTAAAGTGAAAGTAATTATCTGCCCCGTCTCTATGCCGTGGCAGACAATATTTGATTGACAGCTGAGATTTTTAAATGAGCTTAAAACAGCTATGAATGCTTTGATAAAAATTTGAAATTAGATTTCATGTGTACTTTGAAAAGGACTTTTATTATACAGATTTTTGTGTCTGGGTGACGGGTCCACTTTAAGCTGGCGAACTATGACAAAGTCATCCCTGATCTGACCAGTCCTACTCTCAACTTTCACCCCTGATCATTAAGACTTATATTGCTTCATTATACATTGTACACTATGTACCTGCAACTTACTTGCTGCTTTCAAAGTTAAAACTCCCAACCATGGTCCCCCACTGGGATCAACTGACTATAGCTGGAAAGGGTAGAAGATACAACATTGAGCTGACCACTGCTCCTGTATAAACTATAATAAACAAGGGAACCTGATAGAGCATGTAAAGGCAAAAAAATAAAATCCCATTTTTACTTTCTTTAATAAAAAGGAAACCTATCTCTAATATAGTTTAATTTAAAAATACGTGCCATTTTATAAGATACCTGACTGTCTGCAGTGAAATTCTCCCTTCACTTACTGATGTGGATAGGAATTGTCAGACGGTCGCTAACTGCTCTGCAGAGAAACAATCATACTTATGAACAGCAGGGGGAGCACCCCCACTTTACTATCCATCATGTAGAATTCAAGCAGCTTTGTTTGTTTCCCTGTAGAGAAGCTGTGTAGAAATTTGTATTGGATTTTATTTTTGAATTTACATTCCCTTTACTGTATCCAACTCCAGCTGCAGGGACAAAGATAATGACAAAGCCATATTTAAACAGATAAACTGGGATTCTATTTGGAGGATTATTTTGCTGCAGCCACTGGTTCTGCAGAGTTGGAGAAAGTTTGTATTAAACAATTCAAAAACTGTAAAATCCACGTTAGATTAGATGAAAACACAGGCCCCAGTGCAGTCTGCATATTCTGATTAATAATCAGTCTTGCTGTATCACTTTTGGCAGATCCTATTTGACTTGTGCTGTTTTGATAATTTATGACGATCCCCAAGCAACCCAGGCTACACTGAGCATGTGCACTGGCTTGGTCTTGCAAACATGTTTAACAAAGTTACAAGATGGTGATGCCCTGTGGCCAACTTTGAAAGCACAAATGGTGCAGTAATTTCATGTTTATGTTTAGTATACAAAATACAGCATTTCTAGCATTATTCTATTTTAGACTTTACTTCCCCTTTAAAGGGTAAGGCAAATTTAGTAGCTTAAGTCACAAAATGCCTCAGTGTCCTTAATATATTGATAATGGGTTGAGTGCGTAGGACATTTTGTGTTTGTCTGAAGAGCCATATGGTAAGAGAAAACAACAGTCTATTTGAAGCATGTCACTATATATTCAGAATATGGTATATTTATACAGTGCAATGCTAACATACTGTATGTAGATGTGAAATTAATATGAAATAAACTGATGTTCGATTAATCTCCACCCCAAAGTAAGTGTGCAATGAAACAGCTGGGTTGTATGGTCTTTCTTAAAAGAACAGTAACATCAAAAAATTAAAGTGTTTTAAAGTACTAAAAATATAATACAGTGTTGCCCTGCACTGGTAAAACTGCTGTGTTTGTTTCAGAAACACTACTATTGTTTATATAAATAAGTTGCTGTGTAGCAATGGGGACAGCCATTCAAAGGACAAAAGGCTCTGTTTACACAGCAGAGAGCACATAAGCTCTGTAGAACATAATGGTGTTATCTGTTATCCACTATTCAACCTGTGCCATATAGCCTTTTACGCAGCAGCTTGTTTATATGAACTATAATAGTGTTTCTGAAGAAAACAGATCAGTTTTACCAGTGCAGGACATTATATTTTCATTACTTTAAAACACTTTCATTTTTTAGTGTTACTGCTCCTTTAAGCTAATGGAACTAGTGTTGCCACCTTCTCTATATTCTATATATTTATATTTTTCCCTATTAATAATATTAGAATCAACCATAATTTTTACCGGTCAGGCCGGTAAAATACCGGCCAGGTGACAAACCTAAATGGAACCCACAAAGTTTTTGTTTACAGGTGATATATACACTGAAAAAAGCTAATCCCAATGCCTTCTGCCACCTGTACATGTACACTGAAAAGCATAGGATATGTGGACAGAGATGGGGCAACAAGGATTTTTTTTTATAGCTTTTTGTATTTGTGATAGTAAAAACTATATTTAACACAAAAAAAAAAATCCTAGTTTTAGTTTTGGGCTTACCAGTTAAATGTATTTCAGGGTAGTGTAGAATTCCAAATATTATCATGTTTGCTTTTGTGAAGACCCTGTTTAAGAATGTTTGTGCTAAAAGAAAATCTTTCCTAACACTCTTAGCCCAAGATGTTTATACAGCATCATGCCACAGAACACAAAAAGATAAGCTCAACAATAACATTTGAGGTAACCAGTGGCTATATTTATCTCTCAGTAGTTCATGGGAGGACAGTGAAGACAGGACTAATGAAGAAATAAGAAGAAAGTGGCACTGAGGAGAAAAATAAGATGATATACAGTTCAAGCACCTTTATTAAGCTGTATCAGCACTAAGTACTAATTTCCAGTGTCTATCAAGCGGATTTCACTTAATACAAAAACACAAATGTAAGTGCATTGAAAAGGCCTTGTGCTAGAATACTTTCTTCTTATTCTTATTACGATATATGTATGACTTATTGCATACAGGTTTGGTTATACAGAATGCTCAGGGCTTGTGCTTTACAGAAAAAGGATCTTTCTGTAATTTTAATCTTCATACAGTACCTTAAGTCTGCTAGGAAATAGTATAAACATTAAATAAATCTATCAAGCTGGTTTTGCTTCCAATAGGGAGTTCATTTTATACTATATCTATCATCTATCTATCTGTCTATCTATCTCTCTATCTATTATCTATCTATCATCTATTATCTATCTATCTATTTATCATCTGTCTGTCTATTATTAACATGTATTTCTATAGTACCAATATATTTAGTAGCGCTATCTATCTATCTATCTATCTACCTACCTACCTACCTATCTATCTATCTATCTACCTATCTATCTGTTTAATCCACTGATATCATGATTCAAGATAATTTTAATGATGTATTTACTTTTTGTAAACATATGAATTTATATGTTGCTTTTTAAATCCTTCACCATATTGACACCCAATGGCCATTTAATGAACTGCAGTAAAGTGGATTTGCTGATGGTTTCCACTGCCCTGTGACACTTGTTTGTACATAGTGGAGAGTATTTATCGAGATTAATTACTGTGACCAGTGATAATCTAAATTGTAATGGAAGAGATCATTCTAGAAGACATGCATACCTCAATGATCCCTATATACAATATAGTTATATATTGCCTTTCATTTCATTACTGTATATAAAATTGTTCAAAAAAGAGATAAAAAAATATATATATTTTTGTGTAATGAAAGAAAATATAATTCAAAGCTACTTTCCAGTGTACATTAATTTGAAAATGATTTTATTTTATATTTGGAAATGTAGTTTCTAATTGAACGTTACATCTGTCCGGTTGATTAGCTGATGGTTCTAAGAAAATGGAGCAAAAGCAACACTGCTTTAATGGTCAGTATCAGGTAACAGAAAGAAATAAATGCTTAAAATTCTTTCATTATGCAAAAAAAAAAATGATGATACCATTTAAGTACCCTTTGTACAATATCACTTTTGTCACAAATTATTTTACTGTACCTTAAAGGAGAAGGAAAGTAATTTATACTTGGGGTGTCAAAAGTAAGGCACCCACAAGTGGTTTTATTTCCTTACCTGACACTCCGCCTTGTGCTCCTAGCAGCAGAAAACTGCACTGGTGAGCACCACAGAGTGATCATCTTTGCTTCTTCACTTTTCCAATTTCACAGGTCAGACACATGCGCAGTAGAACAAAATTGTCAGATTGCCCGTTATAATATAATATTAGGCTGTTCAATCTACTGTGCATGAGCAGTCATGTGTTCAAGGAAGAAGCAGGAAGATGATGGCTCCATGGTGCTTGCTGGAAGAACCCCGAGCCAGGTGCAGTTTTGTTGAGAAGTTAAGCTTAGTGGTTGTCATAAATTATCAAACATAGATTGAGGTTGGCCTGTAATGTAAGCTAAAAGGCTGATTATTAAATTCTGATGCAAGTTGCATTGGTTTATGTGGTGCCATGTAGTAATTATCTGTATTAATTACTAATCAGCCTTATACTGTGACATTTATATTCTGCGTGTACTGTATATTTTGAGTCGGTCCCTAAGCTCGGTAAGTGACAGCAGCACAGAGCATGTGCAGTGAATCAGCAGAAAAGAAGATGGGGAGCTACTGGGGAATCTTTGGAAACACAGATCTTTACTGCTAAAGGGCTGTAGTTGCCTTGGTCTGATACAAAAGCACAAAATATAATGTACAACATTTCTAGCTATAGGTCATTCTATAACATACTAAAACTTAACTTAAAGGAACAGTAATGCCAAATAAGTGTTTTAATGTAAAGAAAATATCATGTAGTGTTGACCTGCACTGTTGAAACTGATCGGTTTGCTTCAGAAATACTACTATAGTTCTTATAAACAAGCTGCTAAGTAGCAGGAAATTGAAAAAGGGCTATATGGCACAGGAGAAGTAATGGATAACAGATAACATTATGTTCTACAGAGCTTATCTGCTATCTGCTGTGTAACTTGAGCCTTTTCTCCTTTGAGTAGTTTCCCCAATGCCTACACAACAGCTTATTTATATAAACAAAAGTAGTGCTTCTGAAGCAAACATTGCAGTTTTACCAGTGCAGGCAACACTGCATTATATTTTTATTACTTAAAACAATTTCATTTTTTGACGTTACTGGTCCTTTAAATGTGAACCACCCTTTTAGGAGGTTATCATCAGGGCTGGTAAAAGCTAGCCACATGGGAGGTATGCCATTTCAGCATTTGCTTCAGGGGTGTGGGACCTATACATTTGTTGCTGATAGGTCCTTGTTTAACATTTTCAATAAACAAGAGATCTTGTTCTTATCAACTCTTCTTAGAGGACAGAGCATATCTGTTGACAGAGTATACGGATCTGTTTCATATTAATGCACAGCCGCTGGCAGATAAACACAGGGCCAACTCTCCATTTTCATGCTCAAAGGAGCTTTTCTTTAAATTCACCTGGCATCAGTTTGCACAAAAACGGTTTTATTTTTAGTCATATTGGGAGATCTGATGGTGGAAGGACATATAGGATAACAAAAACCGCCCTACCTTTGTGGGCAATAATGAATAATTTATGGAGCTGGTTTTGCTTGGCTTGAAATAAATATCTTTGAAAATGGTGCCATTATTGGAGATCCCTATAGATCTGCTACATCCAGTGTTCAAGTTCAAATGAGGGGTAGGTATGTCCCAATGGTCCCTGGCAGAGACACAGGGGGAAATTTACTAAAGTGCAAAGCATCTAACTCTAGCGCTAATTCGCCAGCGTGACGTCAATTTGTAACTTCGGAAATTTACTAACGCCTACTCTGGTGAATTTTCGCTAGCGAAGTAGATAGACTAGCGCAACTTTGCACCCTTATGGCAGGTGAAGTTGAGCACTGATGAAGGATCGTAATTATGCAAATTCACTAAGATGACCTGTCATGATACAGGCCTGTAATAGCTAATAAAACAGGCCAAGGTATCATGAAAAGCA
>CM044433.1:104808470-104870893 GCA_024363595.1 Xenopus borealis | reverse complement strand
CAAATTAGGCATCGCTAGCGTAAATGCGCTTTGCCTGGCGAAGTAATGCTAGCGCAACTATGCTACCGTTCGCTGACCTTATCGTAACTTCGCACTTTAGTGAATTTGCGTAGCGCTGACGAAAATTTGCCTGGCGAAGTGCGGCAAACGTTAGCGAAGCCAACACTAGTGAATTTTCGCCGCTTAGTGAATTTCCCCCACAGTAGGAGGGAGATAACAGTCACAGCCCTCCAGTCACACAACCAAAGACAGGTTTCAGTTTCCTATCAGGTTATAGGATGTTTTTGATATGAGGGCTGAGGCATAACAAAAGTGATGAAAATGTGATACCTTTATTGGCTAACTATGATGACACTCACAGCAAGCTTTCAGAACATTGCAGTTCCTTCTTCAAGGAGCTGTGGAGTAGGTGTCAGGAGCAATTTTGGATATCTGGAGTCAGAGTTGACAAAAATGTGCAGACTTTGACTAATGATAATTTTAAATACAAGCACTGAAAATATTCAAATCAGATTCAAGAGCTTCTGTGAAAGGATATGGCAGAAGCAATTCTTTAGTCAATTTCAAATTGTATTTAAAGGGGTGGTTCACCTTCATGGTAACTTGTAGTATATTGTAGAAGGGCCAATTCTAAGAAACTTTTCAATTGGTCTTCATTATTTATTTTTCATAGTTTTTTAATGATTTGCAATTTTCTTCTGTTTCTTTGCAGCTTTCAAATGGGGGTCACTGACACCATCTAAAAACAAATGCTCTGTAAGGCTACAAATGTATTGTTATTGCCGCTTTTTATTACTTATAATTCTATTCAGTCCCTCTCCTATTCATATTACAGTCTCTTATTCAAATCAATGCAGGGTTGCTAGGGTAATTTGTACCCTAGAAACCAAATTGCTGACACTGCAAACTAGAGAGCTGCTGAATAAAAAGCTAAATAACTCAAAAACCACAAACAATAAAAAATTAAATCCAATTGCAAATTGTCTCAGAATCTCACTCTCTATATCATACTGAAAGTTAACTCAAAGGTGAACAACCCCTTTAACAGCTATTCTACAGCAATATGCCAGGTTCAATTAATATATGTTGTTTTAGGTTTTCTGATTGTTTTTGGTTTATGTAGTTTAACTTTGATTTTTATTAGACTTTGATTAGAATTACAGAGATATGGTTTATATTTTTGAGCTTTGGCAGAGATAAAATGCCTTGTATGTTGTGTACTTAACTTCTTTCAATCAACATGGAAACCACAGAGGAGTCAGAGATACCATAAGCAATTGGAGGATTTATGTACTGATATGAGATATATGATACAGTGCAGTGTGCTTAGTGGTGATGTGTGGGCCGTCCTCGCACTTTTCTTCGCAGGTGGCAGGTGGAGCTCTTCTCCTGCTTTCCCCGCCCGCCACCTTCAAATGGCAGCTTCCGACTTCTTCTTTATTGACACTGCACCTGCTCGGCCCGCACCTTTTGTGACGTCATCAAAGGGTAGGGTTGCCACCTGGCCGGTATTTTACCGGCCTGGCCGGTATTTTTGATGGTTGATCCCAATCATATTAATAGGAAAAAAAGAGAAATATATAGGAAGGCCGGTATTTTTTTCAAGAAAAGGTGGCAACCCTAACGGGTCTATAAAAGGGATCTCGAAAGTTGGGCTCAGTCGACAAGGGTGGAGGGAAGGTGGGATGCGTGCAGGTGCAGGTCGGGGAAATCCCAACCTGCACATCACTAGTGCCGAGTGCTGCTGGTTCCCCTGCACAGCCTGGGAAAGGAGGCATTAGGAAGTGAAACAGATGGGTGGGGCCAGAAGTGTTTTTGCATAAATTGTCCATAAATCAACCCAAAACACAAATTTTTATAGCAAGTTCTTTTGATGTTTAAACTTTAATACACTGTCAATAGGGTTGCCCCCTTTCAATAAAATTTCACTTTTCCCTAGTTTGCGTTAAAAAAAATCCCTTTATCGGTCTATACTAATAGTGAAAAGACGCATAAGTCATGACTTGTGACCATAATGGGAGCTGAAGTGCACAGCGGGCAACGCTAAAGTATAGTATGCTTGTGTCTTTAACAAAACTACAAGTTGCGACTAGAAGAAACCCATATTATGAAGCTTTTGACTACGCAGCGCCAGCTCTGCTCTTCGCTCCCACAAGGCGGCTGAGTGCTACGTCGTCGCGCTTATATGTAGTCGTGACGCCAGTCTCGCGTGACTAGACTTGCGGCGTCGGGATTTCTGTAAGAGGAAATGGAAATCGGCAGTCAGCTGCTATGTGAAGGTGTAAGTAGCAATGTTGGACTGTGGGGGGCAGTGTGAGGAAAGGGGGACTGTTGGCCACTCTGCATTTGTATGTGATTGTTGAACTCCCCATTGCCTATCCAATCGCTGTCACGGGAAATGTGATAAAACTAGCTGTAAAGAACGCAATGTAGCACAATCCTTTATGAAGTTTGCAGGTCACTAGCAGCAAGGGGGATTATTATCCAAGTACAGCACAGCCCATTAAGATCCTCTCAGATACGATTCTAGCTGTCCTGCCCTCCTGGTCAGATTCATTATCAGAATGAGGGGTTCAGTGTTTACTCAAGCACGCATCTCTTGGCAAAGTTATAAATTCTCAAGACAAGGAGCCATGGATGAATGAAATCACTGTGGAATAAAATACTTTAATCTTGATGTGTTTGCAAGTTTGTCCAGCTAGGTAATGCTCCATATAACACAATACTTTGAAAAAAATATGTTACCTTAACTCCTAATGCAAATAGCTAAATGTTAGTTCTTGCAAGGGAACAAAACATTCCATATGCCTGTTTTGGACATCTAGGACTGAAAGCATACCTCCCAACTGTCCCTTTTTTTGGAGGGACAGTCCCTCTTTTGACAACTCTACCCACAGTCCCTGATTTGTACTGGAAAGTCCCTCTTTTCTCTGCATTGAACAGCTAGAAAAAAAAAAAGTATCTAACCTAATTGGCATTTGGCAGAGAGCCCAGAACAGCTAACAGGTGCAAAGATATTTTGTAAAACTTTTAAGATAAGAAAATAAGTAATTGTAACAGGAGCATGGGCGTCCGCAGAAAATTTTCCAGGGGGGGCAAGGAGGCATCTGTGGGCGGGCCTGTGAGATAGGTGGGTGTGTCACTGCCATCAGGGGTGGAGCTATGCCACGGCGATCAGCTGATCGCTGGGTCAATCAAGGGAATCCTGCACAGTTTCCCTAATTTGAAAAACCATCCAGGAAGTTTTGACCCGGGCAACCCTTTAAAATACCGGTTGTCTGACAAGTGGCAAACCTAGTTCACACAAAGATGGCAAATTGGCAAGTACATGTATAAATACCCCTAGAACTCACAAACAGATGGCACAGGGGCAAGCACATGTATAAATACCCCCAGAACTCAAACAGATGGCACAGGGGCAAGTACATGTATAAATACCCCCAGAACTCACAAACAGATGGCACAGGGGCAAGTAAATGCATACATACCCCCAGAACACACAAACAGATGGCACAGGGGCAAGTAATTGTATAAATACCCCAGAACTCACAAACAGATGGTACAGTGGCAAGTAATTGTATAAATACCCCCAGAACTTACAAACAGATGGCACAGGGGCAAGTACATGTATAAATACCCCCAGAACTCACAAACAGATGGCACAGTGGCAAGTAATTGTATAAATACCCCCAGAACTTACAAACAGATCGCACAGGGGTAAGTACATGTATAAATACCCCCAGAACTCACAAACAGATGGTACAGGGGCAAATACATGTATAAATACCCCCCAAACTCACAAACAGATGGTACAGTGGCAAGTAATTGTATAAATACCCCCAGAACTCACAAACAGATGGCATAGGGGCAAGTAAATGCAGAAATACCAGCAGAACACACAAACAGATGGCACAGGGGCAAGTACATGCAGAAATACCAGCAGAACACACAAACAGATGGTACAGGGGCAAGTAATTGTATAAATACCCCCAGAACTCACAAGTACAAGGCTGCAGACTGCAAGAGATAGGGCTTTCCTTCTTTCGTTTTCTCCCGCGCTGCAATCTGTGCTGCTGGCCAATCAGATGCTCCCTGGCTGCTCTCTCTCCCTGTCACAGCTGGCAGCTCTGTGACAAGGGAGGGGGGAGCGAGCAGCTAGGGAAAGAGGTAAAAGAACACACTTCTGCACACAAGAAAACTCTTCTTCGAGGGATCGCGACAGAAACCACAGTAAGCTGTGGCCAATTGCACAAACAGGTGGAAACTTATGTGGACAGTTCCGGGGGGGGGGGGGGCACTGCCTAGTTCTTTTTAAAGGACAGGTTTTACCTAGTTCTCTTTAAAGGACAAGTTTTACCTAGGTCTCTTTAAAGGAAAACCCCCTGGACAATTTAGGTCTCTATAAAAAGATATTGCATAAAACAACTCATGTAAAACCCTGCTTCATGTAAATAAATCATTTTCATAATTATATACTATTTTAGTAGCATGTGCCATTGGGTAATCATAAATTGCCATTTTAAAAAATAAGGACAGCCTCCTGGGATCCTAGGATCCAACGGTGCACACAAACATACCAAACAAACAATAAAATTAGGTCACATGAGCCAATTAACAGACAAAATTATGTCATTTGCTTCAATACTTCTTCCTGTTACAGACAGATTTGCATTACTTCAGGCCAGGTGATCTCTGAGGCAGCACACAGACCATCACAAAATGGTGGTTCAAGGCAAGAGATGTAAAAGGATAATATTTACTTAAATATATTTACCAGTTTGGTAAGATTCTTTAATATGCCACTTAATTTGATATAAACTATCTCTTGCTCAAATATTCATTTTGGGGGGTATAGTTTTCCTTTAGAGGACAGGTTTTACCTAGTTCTCTTTAAAGGCTGATGTTTAATAAATATCTGTTGTTTTTTTTGTAGAATGAAGAACCAGTGTAACATTTAAAGGAAAAGTAACACCAAAAAATGAAAGTTTTTTAAAGTAAAGAAAATATCATGTAGTGTTGCCCTGTGCTGTTAAAACTGATCTGTTTGCTTCAGAAACACTACTATAGTCCATATAAACAAGCTGCTAAGTAGTAATGGGCGGAAATTGAAAAAAGGCTATATGGCACAGGATAAGTAATGGATAACAGAACAATATGTTCTACAGAGCTTATCTGCTATCTGATGTGTAATTGAGTCTTTTCTCCTTTGAATGGCTGCCCCCATGGCTACACAACAGCTTATTTATATAAACAATAGTAGTGCTTCTGAAGCAAACGCTGATGTTTTACCAGTTCAGGGCAGCACTGCATCATAATTTTTTTACTTTAAAACAATGAAATTTTTTGTTGTTACTGGTCCTTTAAAAAGAGACTTGGAAGAAAAAGCGATAGCATTAGAAACCTCATAAATAAGAGGAAACTGGTGAGGAAAAACATCACTGAAAAAACCATTCTATGTTTCGGCTGAAGACAGATGGAACATTTTCATCCACTGACAGTGTCCAACAACCGAATTAAAACAGGGCCTCTTGGCACTGAGGTTAAGGGACCAGGTAACTTGTTAAAACTTGTTAAAATATATCTGCAAACCTAATTCTTTAATGGATATTGTTAGTGTCAATGAAAATACAGACATTCAATGAAGATAAATGACAATAAAACAAGAATTGCTTTGCGCTTAAGTCCCTGGTTAAATAAGCTGCACGAACGGTGTAAGGATCCACGTGTCCTTTGATACAAAAGTTAATTAATTAATAGACATTCAATGAAGGCTATAATCTTCAGATTTAAGTTATTACAAATAAGTGTTTGAACAACTCTACCAACATAAAGGTGCTGGATAAATAGCCTGTCTCTTACCTGCAGGGACTGTTGTGGTTTTCCCTCAAATACATAAAAATGAATGTGGTATCAGCCTTTCTGTATTTTAGACATTTTGTGTGCGTGTCCTGGCTGTCACATTGCACAGTTTTTGGGGGAAATGGACCAGACTGGCATCACATGAAAGAAAAATTGTAGGGCAATGAGCAGTACTTAAATGAGTGGTTCACCTTTAAGTTAACTCTTAGTTTATGTTATAGAATGGACAATTCTAAGCAAGATACGAGCAAGCCATTCAAGAAGATTAGTCACCTGAATGACATGGTGTTTTGTCGCCAGGCGACTAATCTCATCGAATCTTCTCGTCTGGACGAGCCCTTATAGTTGCAGAGACAATAGGGGGAGGGCCCTGCTTGTTAGATCTTAAAATCTGTTTATCTTTACATTCGGGCACTTTCCTATTCATCTTCTCATCTGTCCTAAAAAAAACAGATGCTGAAATTCCAAACTGGAGAGCTGCTGAATAAACATAATTCACTTAAAACATAATTAAAACCCATAGAAATAAAATATGAAGGTCAGTTTTAAAGTATCCCAGTTAACCATTCTAAAGTTTAACTTTTTATATCTCATTTCTATTCACACTACTTTTTCAGCAACATGTTTAGTACATTTTTTTCTGGACTTTTTGGGTATAATTTCCAATGAATTTCCAATATCTTAAGACTGAAATTTTCATCTGTAAAATGTTTTTTGATGCATAGTATGAAGTGCAGATTAATGGAGAAAAATATCTCATCACAGTTGCATGTATATACAGTATGTGTGGGTAGGAATTACTTAATCCATAGTCAAGAAGAACGTGTATATTTATTAGATGGAAAACATTCCAGTTTGTGCAAGAATTTTTCATGATCTGGCCACTCTAATCCCAGCATACAGATTAAAAACCTCCAGACCTTTTGGGCCCTGACATGTTTGT
Organism: Xenopus borealis; assembly: GCA_024363595.1. NCBI lineage: Eukaryota > Metazoa > Chordata > Amphibia > Anura > Pipidae > Xenopus > Xenopus borealis. Next base: position 104,864,091 of record CM044433.1, on the reverse strand, counting down.
TACAGTCATCTGTATGCTTTCAATAAACATGAAAGAAAAAGAAATGGCCCTCAAAACTGCACCTTCCCACCCATCAAGTCCAATTACTCATGGTTGGTATGGAGAATAAAACTTAACTTTTATTATACTGTGCTGAGTTAAAAAGTCCAAAATCAAAGATATAAAGTTAAAACAAAGGTGGATGCAGGGAAATGAGCATACAGATATACAGGGAAGTAACAGGTTACCTGCTAATTGCAGCGAAATGGCATCAAAGTGGTTACAAATGTTATTCAGTTAGTGACACTGACAAAAATATATGGGTAGCGCTCAGCGTCAGCCGATCTACCCAACTACCCAAAAATTCTTCCCTAAATACTGGGATTAAATGCCAGCTGAAAAATTACATGGCATTTGCTAAGTGAATGAAAACAAAAGCTGCAAGACTACTCTAACTATCTAGTGCCTCAGGCACTGTAGCTATATCGCTATCTGCCAGCTAAAAAATGGCGTTCACTTATGTGAGCAGAAAAAGATTTGCGAGTTGCTCTAACTATCTTGTGCCTCAGGCACCAATCTGTCTCACTTAAAAAGTAGCCGTATAAACTGTCTAACTTGAGCCTCAGGCACAGATACTATCTACCTAACGTGCCTCAGGCACGAGTGTCGGCAGCACTGTAACGTTGAAATCTAAGTCTACCCACAACCTCCTGAATCCAACCCCTTGTTCCAGAAACCATGGGTCGGCAAGGCAGCTGTATTTGCGCAACCCCTGCTCCCCTATTTTAAGAATTCTAAGAATGCGCCTGACGTGCGTTTCACCCGGCAATCCAGGCTTTATCAAAGGCGTAGCAAGCACCGGCCAGATTGCCGCTATTTATCAGTACCTATTTGGCGGTTGAAACTTAAATCTACCAATCATCTAGAAAGGATCGTAATGAAGATTGACAGCACATTTCAAAATATCGGCATTACCGATTAAACCTTATTACACTAGATGTAATTTATGAAATTTATTGTAGATGTACAATTCTAATTAAAAATGCCCATGCTGATTGCAGCATAGGTGAAAAACACACATAAGCCTATGCATGTATTATCATCAAGATCAACTTGGGAAGATATTAAGTATATACAGATCTATATTGATATTGTAAGTCTCCTGGGAATGGAAACATATTGCATTTGTATACCATGCCAGATAAAGATGTCGACATTTTGTTGCAACTGTATCCATGTTAGCAGGTACACTGCTACTTTATTAAAAAATTGTATTCATGCTAGCAGATACCTTAGTATGTTGTTAAATGAAAACATTCATGATAATGCTCTCATTTAGGCCATTGGAACCAAGTGCATTCATTCGGAAAATCCACTCACTTTCTTTTGACAGGAGAGCTGTTTCTAGATCGCCCCCTCTGATGCCCAAATTGATTTTGGATAAACCAATGGCCTTTAGGCCCTTACCGGAATGGTTGTGACATTCAAGAAAGTGTTGGCTCACTGGAGGCAATTTCTTACTTGCCTTAACCAGCTCCAATGCGTTGTCTATACTAGAGACGTGTTTGAGTAACCTTGTTTTAAAGGCACGGTTCGTCTTGCCAATATATATCTTGTTGCAAGGGCATTTAAGCATGTAAATAATGTTGGTCGTGGTACATGTGAAATTATGTCTAATAGTCAATTTTTTTCTCAAATCTGTCCACCATGTAATTCTGATTGAACATATATTTACAGGCTTTACATTTGCCACATGGGAAAGTGCCAGTATGTGTCAGTTGATTTTGCAGTTTCGAAAAATGACTCCTAACCAGTTTATCCTTTAGGTTCGGTGCACGTCTGCAGCTGGTAAGAGGGCCAGGACCTACTACTGTGGTTAAAACTGAATCAGTGTGTTATATATGCCAATGTATTTTAAGAATAGTACAGATTGTTGGCCACTGTTTACAAAAAGTACCAATGAATCGGAATGAACCGGAATTCCTTTCTTGGTAGATGTCGGGTGATGGCTTTGAAAGTGTAAAATCGAATTAGTAGCTGTTTCTTTACGGAATAGATCAGTGCTTATTGTGCCATCATTACAGATGGTAATGGTTATGTCCAAGAAGTCAATGCTTGTGTCACTGTATGCTTTCAACTGCACATCTTATCAGACAGGGTGTGTATTTATCAGTCTATTGTCAGCAATAGTGATTGCTAGATTTTGACTGTTTTATTTTATTTGTGTACGCTTTGCAGATTCTTTGCAGAGTATCACAAGGATTTCTTCCCAGAATCTGCTTACGTAGCTGCAAGTGAAGCCTATTACAGTACCAGAAATCCACAAGCAGTTTATTAATGCCACTGTACAGACTTTTCTTTATTTTTTGTCTTGGTTTACAAACTGTCACATTTGATGCAGATGGTGAAGTTTTCTGACATCTCAAGTGTTTCTTCTCAACAATGCACTCTTTCAGGTAGATCATTGCTGACCTTTGTATATAATTTGTAATATTTTATGTTTACTGTGTTAACTGTTATATTGCCTTATTAAAGTTAGGCAAATCAAGCTATTTTGGATGTTTTGTGGTCATTAAAAACAAAAATTTGCTACTCTTATTAACACCTCAAAGCACCTAAGCATGAAGCATTAAGCCCTTGAAATGCTTGCATCTTCTTTAATATATGGGTTTGCACAGCCCTGTCACCTGCCTATTTTAAATAGGAAAATATTTTATATATGTAATACACACATTTTATATAATTGCACAAAGCCAGTACATGCCAGCAAGAAACCATAATTTGACTATTATTTAGATGACACTATGGCAGGAACAATGTGGGGGAAAAAAAAGAAAATATGCAGGTGACCGGTCTGTGCAAGACCAGTGCTCCATATTGTTAATGCCTTTATCCAGAGCATTGTCCTTTTGTAATATCCAAAAATATATAGCCAAAATACTAAATAAAGTATGCCCTCTGTCTCCTGATATCCTCAAAGTATAGACCAATGAAATAAAAATCCCATCACTCAAAGCTGCAAAAGAGCAACCAAAGTTCAAATGCAGAAGTGATTCTCAGATGTCCCAGGGGACTGCAAGGGTGATTTTTCTCTTACGTCTCCGGGGGACACAGGAGACCGATGGGGTAAAGCATCATTCCTTCAGGAGGCAGGACACTTGATTGACAGATCAAAAGAGGGCGTGCCCGGGTCACAGCTTTACCCCTAGCACTTCCTCTTTTACCTCAGTTTTTTCAAGTTTCCTGTCCACAGGAGGATGGACCCGTCGGTCTCTAGAGAGACCCATCAAAGGATTGCTCCAGTCAACAAATAGCGTTGACACCCAGGGTGAGACTTGGGACAGGGGTTCCCTGTACCCATTGAGTTACCCCCTACGCGGGAAATTGAGAAACCAGGGCCAGAAACTCTACAGCAGAGTGGCCTTCCAGATCACAAACTGATCCCTGAGGGGAACAGGGACTCTGGCCAGAAACATATGTAAGGTAAGGGAGTTGTTTTCCCTGTTGAGGGCCATGCGTCTGCAGTACTGGTGGCTCGGCCAGGGGCTGATAGGCGCCGGTATCCACTCCTCTCTCCCAGATAGCCTGGCCCCTCCGACCCCCCCCCCTCCTCCCATCTGGTGGTGATAGGAGTAACGGGTACAGAGGCGCCCATTCCGCTCTAGCTAACGTGGTGACAAGGCGCGATAATACCAAGCAGCCATTTTAAAACGCTGGTGAGGTATCAAGTCCCGCGGTGACGTCAGCGCACTCTATTTGAGCACAAGATTGCCAGCGGCCATTTTCTACAGCACTTCGCGTCAGCAGCGCCTTAACATCTAGCCCAGCACATTGGAGGACTGCCTCCAGCCTTACTCCTAGCACCTCTAGCAATGGCAAAAGGTAGGACGGGGGACTATTTGCACGGGGAGGAGGAGGACGAGCTGAATTAGCAGCAGGTGGGGCACAGGTAATATTTTACAATTGTGCAAAATGTCAATATAAGTTCCAGACACAGCTGCTCTTCAGGTCTTGTCTGCCAGGGGAAGAGTCTCTCCCAGCTCCAACAGAGCCCCCAACTATCCAAGAAGACTAGACTGGGTCACCCCCTCAGGAAGGGCCAGCAACCAGGTCATCTTCGGAAATATCACCCCCATGGGCTGTTCAATTGTTACAGTCACTGGCTTCCCTACAGGACATGCCATCTTTAGCTAAGACGATAGCAAACACAATAGTAGATTCCATTGGGAAATCAATGTGACAAATGCAAGAAAGTGTGGGAGAAAAGCGTAAACGTCCAGGTCCCAAACGCGCACTCCCTCTTCCTTCAGCAACCTTGAATTCACAATTTTCTGACTCTGAGAATCTGAGTCTGAACAAGAAGGTGAAGTGTTTTCCTCCAACTCCAATTCAGAGGATGATGAGGAGATAGAGGCAGATAGAGAGACTCACCATGATGTAGAGGGCATCATAAAAGCAGTTCTAACATCCTTGAAACTGGACCCAGCTGGTCAAAGGTTTATTTAAGAGACAACGCAAAGCAGTAACGGAGTTTCCTTCACATGATCAACTAGCAGCAATTATTCAGGATGAATGGAATAACCCAGACAAGAAATTTCAGCCAAACCGTAAATTCTCCAAACTGTATCCTTTTTTAAAGGATCAAGTCGACAAGTGGGCAACACCTCCAATGGTGGATGCTCCTGTTTCCAGGTTATCTAGAAACACTACCCTGCCGGTGACTGATGCAGCGGCATTTAAGGATCCTACTAACAAGAGAATGGAGGGCTTCCTGAAAGCAGTATTTTCAGCGTCTGGTGCAGCACTTCACCCAGCACTTGCCACAGCTTGGGTTGGTAGAGCAATGGAAACGTGGATAGCGTCTCTCATATCAGGGCTACAAGATGGGACATCTAGGGCAAGTATTCTAGACATGGCTCGGGACATGGCGGAAACCAGCGCATACTGTATCTCAGCGAAGCAGCCTTAGATACAACCCAACTAATAGCATGTTCTTCAGCTCTAGCAGTACCTGCTCGTAGGGCATTATGGCTAAAGAACTGGTCAGCAGACCTCAGCTCCAAGAAGTTCTTGATAGCACTTCCATTTAAAGGCTTATGTTTGTCTGGAGAAGAGTTGGAAAAGATATTACAGGTGACAGGGGGCAAATGTACCTTTTGCCCCAATCGAAGTCGCGATCAGCCAGTACTTTTCGCAGGGGAAAGTTTTTTCGTAACTCAAGTAACAGATCGACAAAGCGCTCCACTTCCCCACGCAGATCCAATTTTCGCAACAGATTCTCCTACAAAAATAAACCAAGTTGGCGATCAAATTGATCCCAAGGCAAGCCCACTCAAGACAAACCTAACTCAGCATGATGGGGCAAGTCCCTTAGACCCACAGGGGGCAATAGGTACTAAGACTACGTTAGTTTCAAGATATGTGGGTCCAACACGCCTCCAAACCATGAGTAAGAGAAATCGTTACAGAAGGATATCACCTCGATTTTCGGACTCCCACTCCCAGAACGATCCAATACCCAACGATCCAATCAGAGCACAAGCATTTCACGAATGTATTGCAACTCTTCAGGGAACGGGAGTGATCATTCCAGTACCCCGTCAGCAGAAATTTTACGGTTTGTATTCCAATTTGTTCCTGGTTCCGAAAAAAGAAGGAAAGTTTCGGCCGGTACTAGATCTCAAAGACCTGAACAAATATGTCAGAGCAGTGAGATTCAAAATGGAGATGCTACGGTCAGTCATTCGGGGGATAGAACCGAATCAGCTCCTCATGTCCTTGGACATAAAGGACGCATATTTACATGTCCTGATTTGGCCAAAGCATCAACGGTACCAGATTTGCATTTCACAATCAACACTACCAGTTTGTGGCACTTCCCTTCGGCTTGTCATCAGCACCAAGGGTGTTCACAAAGTTAATGGCGGTCACAGCAACAACAATGAGAATTCAAGGAATATCTGTGACACCTTATCTAGACGATCTCCTCCTCAAGGCCAACACAATGGAACAAGCTCAGGAAGTCCTACATCGGGCAACACAAATAATCCAACACAAATATCTCCATCCCATCGGATGATTTTTCTAGGGTTGGAATTCGACACGATTTCACAGAAAGTTTTCCTGCCTCAAGACAAACAGAACAAGTTGCTGAAACAGATGTCCAATCTGTCGCAATCATCTCACCCAACGGTACATCAGGCCATAAAGGTACTAGGCTCGATGGTGTCGAACATAGAAGCAGTCCCATTTGCACAAATCCATCTGCGTCCCTTACAATATGATATTCTACGATCGTGGAAGAGAGGGTCCCTGATGCAAACATTTCCTCTATCCAACGAGACAAAAGCGTCTTTGAGGTGGTGGCATTGACCAAGTTCGATAGCCAAGGGCCAGTCATGGGCAGTACCAGCATAGACTATTTTGACGATGGATGCCAGCCTCTCCAGATGGGGAGCAACATGGCACAGGTACACAGCACAGGGAACTTGGTCTCGTCCTCAGACCAATGTGCCAATAAGTCTGTTGGAATTGAGAGCGATTCGATTGGCACTACAAAACTGGGCTTCACAACTAAAGGAGCAGGCAGTAAGAGTGCAGTGCGACAATGCCACAGCTGTGGCATACATAAACCACCAGGGAGGCACCAGAAGCAAGGCGGCTCTAAAAGAGACCGAAAAGATTATCCATTGGGCGGAACAAAACAGGGCTGTCGGCAATCCACATCCCGGGAGTAGACAACATCCAGGCAGACTTTCTCAGCCCAAACCAAATAGACCAGGGGGAATGGGAGCTTCACCCCGAGGTATTCGAGGAGATCACAACAAAGTGGGGATCGCTGGAGATAGACCTCATGGCGTCCAGAACAAATTACAAAGCCCACAGGTTATTTGCTGTGTACAGGTACCAGATGGCAGAAGGAATCGACGCCATGACCCAGTCGTTGAGTTTCGACCTAGCCTATGTTTTCCCACCAATTCCAATGCTACCCAGGGTTCTCAAGAAGATACATCATTCCCAGCTTCAGGTGATCGTGATAGCCCCATTTTGGCCAAGACTAACCTGGTTTCACAATCTACAAGATCTTTCACAGGTTGGATCTACTATGGCAGGGCCCCATTCATCACTCCAATCCAGGGTTCTTCAATTTGACGGCGTGGCTGTTGAAGAGTCCATCTGGAGGAAGAAGGGGTTTTCCAAGACAGTGATTGCAACCCTAAGGCAGGCGAGAAAGCCCGTTTCAGTCAGAATATATCACAGAATTTGGAAGAGTTATTGGTCATGGTGTTAAGACAAGAACATTGATTTTGAGACGTTTTCTATACCGTCTGTTCTTTCATTTTTACAAAGAGGCCTGGAGATGGGATTCCAGTTGAACTCGCTCAAAGATAGCCTGGGACAATTCAGTCAGGGAGTTCATTCAAGGGGCGGCTCATATAGTTCCTCCGCGGCAACGCCCAACACCTACCTGGGATTTGAATGTGGTACTTACAGCACTCATGGATCCTTCATTTGAACCAATGTCTTCAGTTCAATGGCTTATGTGGAAAGTGGTGTTTTTGCTAGCAGTGTCATCCGCACGCAGAACGTCAGAACTAGCAGCACTTTCATGCGACCCCAAACATTTGGTGTTTCACAAAAATAAAGCAGTACTGCAAATGAAATCTTCATTTCTGCCCAAAGTGGTGTCTGCCTTCCACATCAATCAAGAGATAATTGTTCCATCTTTTTGTCCAGATCCCAAAAATCATAAGGAGAGAAGGCTACATGGACTGGACATTGTTAGAACACTCCGGAGCTATACCAAGCGGACGAAAGAGATCAGGAAATCTGACTCACTCTTCATCATCCCATCGGGACCACGTGCAGGTCAACCAGCATCCAAGTAGACCATATCGAGATGGATTAGAGAGGCCATTGGAAGAGCATATATTGCAAAAGGAAAATCTCCATTTCAAATTCGAGCACACTCCACTCGAGCAATGGGGGCCTCATGGGCCTGGCGCAAGGCAGCTTCGGTGGAACAGATCTGCAGAGCAGCAACCTGGTCCACAATTTACACGTTTACTAAATTTTACCACCTAGATACCTTCTCTTCGGTGGAAGCAGCGTTTGGCCGCAAAGTTCTTCAGGCAGTTGTGCAAGCCTAAGGGTAAGCATTCACAATACCTGGCCCACCCTGCTGTTTTTGGGGCTGCTTTGGTTAGTCCCCATCGGTCTCCTGTGTCCCCCGGAGATGTAAGAGAAAATAGGATTTATGTACTCACTGTTAAATCCGTTTCTCTGAGTCGACAGGGGGACACAGGACATCCCACCCGGTTGATATTGTTCATGTTAAATAGTTTTTCTGTTCTACCTTGTTTTTGCCTGGTGGCCAGTTCTTTTGGTACCAACTGAGGTAAAAGAGGAAGTGCTAGGGGTAAAGCTGTGACCCGGGCATGCCCTCTTTTAATCTGTCAATCAAGTGTCCTGCCTCCTGAAGGAATGGTGCTTTACCCCGTCGGTCTCCTGTGTCCCTCTGTCGACTCAGAGAAACGGATTTAACGGTGAGTATATAGATCAAGTAAACAGCAACCCAAATAATGTATATTAAACTTATGTAGGTGGGTACTCACATACCCCCCCCCACTTGGATATTAGCGAATCTATGCTGATCTTTTCTATGAGAAACGTGCCCAGTAGTGGAAAACACTTCATTATACAGCTTGAGGCACTCCTATAAATTAAGTCCACAAACTAGTATACTTAGCTGATTTACTGAGTGCCTACATTGACAGGAACTGTTCGTAAGTGCAATACTTTTTTAAACTTTATAATGAAGTGTTTTACACTATTGGCTGCTCCCATTTGTCTCATAGAAGAGATCACCATAGTATTTTGTAAAAAAAAGATTTTAGTACCCAAGTGAGGGGTCTGTGAGCATCCACCTACAAAAGTTAAATGCATTTTGGTTGCATTTACGTGATCTAAGTTTTTTTTAATCCTTTCAGTCCACTGGGGGGCAGCTGGGAATTGTGTCTGTGCACCTGTTTTTTCCAACTCTTCACACATGTATGGTGTGTAATTGAAACACTAAATACTATACTATAGAATGTGGGTGTTATCTTGCAGCTAAGAGCAATGGTATTTTCTTTGGTGTATTCTTTTCTAGTGTGTCATACTGTAAACTATTGTATATCCTTTAAGTGGGACATTCTGAAATTGAGATATGCTGTAAATATAACTTAAAGTTATATGATTATGATTATTACATTCTGATGGTAGTTGCACTGGTTTCTGTGCTGTCATGTAATAATTATCTGTATTCATTACTAACCAGCCTTATATTGTGACATTTCTATTCTGTGTGTACTGTATATTGTGAGTGGGTCCCTAAGCTCAGTAAGTGACAGCAACACAGAGCATGTGCAGTGAATCAGCAGAAAAGAAGATGTGGAGCTACTGGGGCATCTTTGGAGACACAGATCTTTACTGCTAAAGGACTGTGGTTACCTTGGGCTGGTACAGAAGCACAAAGCATGATGTACAATTTCTAGCAGAAAATCATAAAAGCTAAAAACATCTTCAAATGGTTCACTGGACCTCTTCACTGACTTCTACATAACTTTCGTCAGGTTTTAGCTGGCTTATTTTCAGATTCGAGCTTTTTCCAGCTTTGGGGCATAATAAATATTGAACCATCTGAGGTATTTTTATCCTGAAAGATTTGTGTTTTCACTGAAACTGAAAACTAAATTTTGTTTGGGAAAAACACAACATGACCTTTCATAAATAACCCCCTTAGTATTATTAACAAACTTGGGAAATGAAAGACATCCAAATAAAAGTGCACATACAATAAACTATTTTGCTGCTAAATTTCTCTATACCGTGTTACAAAGGCATTTAGCCATGCATCTTGTAACTCAAGTTGAAGAACACAAAAAAAATCAGCTTTGAAAAGCTTTGGTTGCTTAAAGAACTTAAACAACCAAACGTAAACAAACAGCTCCCACAAAGGGAATACCTCTAAAATGAAAGCGAACAATGTTTAAAAGATTGCCTTACAGTTAAATCAAATACGTTTTAAAATTGGCTTGCAGAAATGCTTTATGTTATAAGTGAAATATGTGGAATATTTTAAACTGCAATTGTTGTGCCTTTCCAGTATTAAAATGGATTACACAACTTTAATTCTGTTAATATAATGGTTTTTTGTTTTTTTTCAAATCTGAACTGTGGTTCCTTTTCCATTTTATCTGTACTGACATCATCTATTATAATTACTATAAATGCAATTACTATACAGTTACTACATTAGTAGGCTTAGATCATTTTAATCTCGAATAACTGCATTTATCCATCATTCTGTTACAATATTTAACATGTTTTTGGCATGTAATCCAATCTGGCATGTTTCTAAAGTTACAGTTAATAATCTTACAGACGTCATAAAACTGAAGCATGCCATATGGAGTTGTTACATACTGTATATAATATGTTGTCATACACATTTAAGCAAGGTACCAGTGGCTGTTCCATATGTGTCCTCTGATTGGCACCTGAATTGATAGCTATTGCTGACATATACAATTGTTTTAACACTAATCTACTGTCATTCAGTAGGAAACATTTTCAATTGCACTGTATATAAATATTGATACTGCTGTTAATCCTTCCTATAGCATCAAGAGACATTGCTTATGGAGATACTGCATGGGAATGGAATGCTTCTATTTTTAGCAGTTTTTTACTCTGTTTAATAAAGAAATGGGGCCATATCCGTTTGCTGATTTTTGGCCAGCCTCACCCTACGTACTCTTTTCTCTGTGCTTATTCTTCAAGTCAAGGCACTGTGCAGGCTAGGAGTCTTATCATATATTGGATTAGGGCAAGAGAACTGTAAGTCAAACAATACTGCAAAACAGCCTTTAAATGGCAGACATCTATGAGATGAAGCCTAATATGTAGTCATACTAGACCTTATCATGCACCAGGCCAAAGAACAGGAAGGTGGTATTTGAAGTTTGCACACTAGGCAGATAAAGATCAAACTGCCACATATCTTCCATTTTATGATCTAGTGCAGTTTGAGGCTGGGGAGTAGAGGGTGGTTTTAGGTTTACAAGTGGCCCTTGGGCATCAGAAAACAGCAACAACTGCATGTTAAAACCATGTGTTTTCTGTGGTTTTCTGCCTGCATCCAGGTATTTGACATTTTTATACAAACATTTTACAATTTAACACTTCATATATACATTGTTTGCTGTATCAAGTGTTTTAGGTTTAGGTAAGGGATTTAATGACTAATGTGGCTAGTCTGAGTGCTAATTACACGTTTGTTATATATTTATACTGATGTTATACCATTTTTAACAATTTTATTACATTTCTGTGGCTGCATAGTTAATTGCTAGATATATCAGTGCATTTATCGACATGATTTTTTAGCAGCTTTTCCTTCGTAGTAAAAAGGCAATGCCAGACAACACAAGCCCTGGCTTCAGGCCCAGGTGACATTGTGAGATTGAACAAGGTCAAAACAAGTTGTCTGGATTTCTGACCCTGTGGGCAAGGGCATATATAGCAGATTGTCCTCCTTCCTCCACCTGTGTGAGAGCGGACGCACAGGAAAGCAGAAGTTAGGCTATGGGTGCCCTTGCTCGAAATGTCTGAATGTATCTGTGCTGTTGAAGCAGTAGCTCTATTTGCATATTTCTCTCCACTTTTTCTTAACTTATTCTCTGAATTTTAGTTTCAAGCAATGCAATGTGTATTGACTGAGACGTGAATTCCTAAAGTTTTAAAGTGGACCCGTTATCCAAAAAAAATATTAAAAATCATATTTTATCACATTAGTCAAGCAAAATGAACATTAATTACACTATATAAGTTATTTTAATTTTGTTTCCTTCAGTCTGGGAATTCATAATTATAGCAAGCAGGCAGGAGCCATTTTATGGACACTGTTATTAAGACAAGCCTTGCATCATCTCAGAATCTTGTTTGTGCACCAGAATGGGGGAACCGATGTCTATCCCCATGTCCTGGCTACACAATTAAATGGTTAAGAGAACTGGGGGAATGTATGGGGAGCAGTGGCATCTAGGAAGTGCTGAATGGAAAGTGAAAGTAATTATCTGCCCCGCCTCTATGCCTAAGGCATAGAGGAGTGCCATACAATATTTGATTGACAGCTGAGATTTTTAAATGATCTTAAAACAGCTATGAATGCTTTAATAAAAATTTGAACTTGGATTTCATGTTTAATTTGAAAAGGACTTTTATTATACAGATTTTTGTGTCTGGGTGACGGGTCCACTTTAAGACATAATTTACTGTAATATAAATTTAATAGAGGTGCATGTTTGGCTGTTTAGCCCACCTCACCATGAACGTTCCGGCTAATTTCTTTAAACAAATGGATTACTTGTAGCATTCTTGTTTCAATATAATTTATAGGCTGAATTATGCATAAAAGATGGCCGAAATACAATAATGCATCTGGTTCATGAAGACCTTACTACGTCTGTAAAAGAAGATACAGTTAAAGTTAAACCTTTAAAATTTTAAATGCACCAGGTTCCATTTGCATCCAAAATGCCCTTTTAATTGTGATAGTGCAGGGCTATATATATATATATATATATATATATATATATATATATATATATATATATATATATATATATATATATATATATATATATATATATAAATGCAGCCACTGATTCATGGTACCTCCTTGTACAGGCTTCAAACAACCTAATGAAGGATGCTATAGAGATTACAATATTTTACCCTTACTTACCCTATGGTCATCAGGCCATGCCTTTTCATTGCCACTGTAGTGGTGGTGGTGGTAAGAGCAAAGGCCAGAAAGGAAGGTGATAAATAAGATTTTTCTTATTGAGTCTGAGTAGTGGCATTTTATTTAAGCCTGAAACAGCAAGCAGGAAAATGTACTTGGTATTTTTATGGCAAAATACATGAATAAAAACAAAATGACCGTAGAAGATATGGATGCAGAATTGAGACAAAAGGTTAGAGAGAGAAAAACAAAGATACCTAAGAAAACATTCTGCAAATACTGTTTGAAAAAAGGAACTATGTCAGATGTGATGGGCTGCCATGTCAGAGGCCTCTAAAGGATATTAATAGAATTTTCAGACATTGTTTTATATAAAATTGTGTGAAGGTCATTTGTCAGAAATGTCTCCAAAGACTGTGCTGAGAGCAAGTTGGAAGTAGATCAATAAGAGAATTTGAGTTTAGCAAAGAAGTGAAGCGAGTGGATACAAGGGTTTTTTAAGTAAAAGCTAGAATAAATATTGAAGCACCAAAAGCAGGTTATCGAATTTTAAAAATGAATGTGCCAGTTGAGTTCTGACAGGAAAAAGGAATTATGTGTAAAAGCAAGGAAGGCTGCAAAGGAAGCACCATTCCCATGTTAAATACAAAAAGGCAGTAGCTGGTCATGCTGATAAAATAGCCTGCATTCACAGGCTAAATGTGTAATTGTGTCTAAAGAAATCCAAATCCGTATTGGCCATTTTAAAGATATGTGTATGCATTGTAAAACAGTTTGTGCAATGTGTTAATACAATTCATTTCAGAAGAACATGGGAGTAACTGCATGGTTATGGTTATTATTTTAATTTGCTGAAATCCTGAAGCCCACTGAAATCTAGGATCTATAGTCACCACTTGTCAAGTTGCCTACCTGTTAGTCGCTCTAAAGGTTTTCAAGAACAAAACCTACTGTCAGATAAACCTTTTTTGTTGAAAGGCACAGATCTGTCTCCAGGTGGGCAATGAATCCCTGAATACCTTGTTATACACGAGGATTAGTTGTCTGATTGAAGAATGGCATTGAAATGTTCATTTTGATAAGGATTCTTGTTTATTTTACTGGGTTAGCCCACAACTTGTTATTCATCTGTTAAGCAATCTATGTCATCTATGTGTGTTACAAATACTGTGCTGGGTTGTTCAAGGACTGCTTTGTGCACATATGTGAGGTATTGGTTTATGCATATTGTAAAGGTTGGGGGCACAGCTTTTCTTAATCACCGAATGGGGATATGGTGCCATTTCCAGCATTTTGGCATGTACTGTATGTATCAACAACAGCATTAGAAAGCCATTTAGCCATTGGCTAAATCTGCTTGCATAGGTGCAAGTATCTTTGTGACTCGTTACAATTTAGTATGCAATTATGCACTTCCATTTGCAATGTAAATATGCCCTTACACCATGCATACCCATGGTTGGGGGCAAATCATTTATTTTTTTGTTTTGTTGTGTTGCATAACAAATCATAAAATTCCATTTGCAATGACATAGATTCAATATATCAGCCACATTTTTATTTTTGGAAACCACAAGTTTAAAACGGTTTCATTTAATTTACAAAGCCTGTGGAAGGGTCTGCAAGTGTCTCATTGCACTCTTGTCACCAGAGGGTGCTCTTGTGCTGGTTTGCATCCAAATCTTCATGCACACTTTTTGATGGCGAAGCATTACATGCACATGGTTTGCCACTTGCTGCCTGGACCAACATCTACCTGTCCCCATTACCAACTGACTGCTGCTTGGACCAACCTCTTCCCAAATTTGATCATGTCTCTGGGAGTTACTGTTCTCAGCACTCTTGCCATTCCTCCACTGAACCAAGACCTGTTCCCAACTTCAGGTAATAATTCTCTTGTTGGACTTGTAGGAGAGGCTTATTACAGTACATCTCTCTTAACTCCTTCATCAGGTTTGTGACAAAGAGATAATTTCCCATTAGCTAAAGTAAGTGGTTGTAGGGGCAGGCATCATGGAAGAACAAGTTGGTTACTAATTGAATATATCACTATATGTTGGGATTAATATTCACATTTTTTAGTATACATACTTTATCTTCATTTTTCTCCAAATTTAATTTCTTGGAACATAGTACAAAGTCAGTCAGTAATCAGTCAGTGACTTGAGGGGGGCCACATGGGTCATAACTGTTGCTTTTGAATCTGAGCTGCATGCTGAGGATCAATTGCAAACTCATTGAACAATTATGTCCCGTGTGGCCCCTCTTCAAGTTGCTGACTCAGTTATAGAGCTGAAAATCAGGAAGTAATGTTCTGTTCTGATATGTTAGACATCCAGTCACTCCAGACTTTATACATTACATTTTTGGCTAACTATATTAGAAATATTTTTTTATTTTGCACAGCCTATCTATTTACCCAGTTTTTATTTTTTCACTGAACTGTTGCTTTAAAGAGGAATGCAGGAAAAACTTGGTATAAGTACTCAGAGTTTAACTTTGTTCCACTTCCACACTATTTTTGAATAAAAGGTTATGCTTTGAAATCATAACAACTGATTTCCCATAAGAAATCTACTTTTAGAACACCAATCAGACTATTTATGCAGTACTGGAATACAGTCTTAGTTTGACTTTCTTAGGTGTTGCTCATGCTCAGGTTGGCAAACTAAGCTAGCACTGCCTACTTTAAAATGTTTAAATTGTATTCATTTAAATAGAACTGTTCAATAATTGTATTATTTTAAAGAAAATAACTTATAGACACAAATGCACACTGTTTTGTTGTGAAGGTAACAAGGAAACATTGATATATGTTGGCCTGTACTATGTTCTAAGTGCCAATCAGACACCCACAATGCTTATCACAACATTGTGTTTACTCTATTTTTTAAAGACCACCTCCCACTCACATATGTCAGTTGTTAGCTGTGGAATTAATGCATTTTACTATTGCTGCTGATATTTATTACAATGTAAGATATTTACTTCTCCCTGTAACCTATTACATGTGTATTGTTTAAACATAATACTGTCCTGATTGTTATGGCATGAGCTGCTTCTTACTTAATGTAGCATATCACATATGGTGTGCTGTTACTTAAATAAGTGAACACTGACTTGAAAGGAATTCTAGCTCCAGTTGTAACTTTTGATTTCTTACAGTATTTATTGGGGGTTTAGCAACCAGCTAAATAAAGAAACATGCAATGCTACAGGTGCCAGTTAAGATATACAGTAGGTGGGGTTCAAGACATTGAAATCTATTGGTATCTTTCATAGAAGATTTCTGTATTTACATATTATAATGATGTAATCCATATTGGTGCTGTACAGTTTCAATGTTTTGTATGGCAGTTAGGGATGCACTGAATATTTTGGATTCAGTCGAACCCCCTGAATCTTTCGTGAAAAAATTGTCAGAATACTGAACCTGTATCCTCTTGGTTCCCCTGTCTGATCCCACACTTTGAAAAACGGACATGTAGGTAAATGACATTACTGTCGCTGTTGTATATGGTAGGGGCCTTAGATTTAAATATTGTTGGGGCAGGGACTGATAAGGAACAGTCTTGTAAAGCCATTTGTAATAACAGTTATATATAAATGATGATGATGAATAATAATCTCTACCTGTTATAACTGATGAATAATAACAGGGAGTTAGAAATTGTCTTTCTCTTTAGTTTTCACCTTCTCTCCCTTTTTATTTTTTGTACTCACACTGTTTCTTCTTTTATACCTCCTTTTATGCCCCTTCTTTTCCATTCATTTTATACCCCTTTAAATAGTTTTCATGCCACCATTGCCACCGTTTTTTTACTTTTGTTTTTCCTTCTTCTGCTCTTAACTCCTCTCTTGCTTCATTTTTTTATGTCTTTATACACTTCAAGACACTGTATTTAATATAAAAGTTCCCATCCATACCAACTGCCTGTCTTGCTTAAGGTCACACTTCAACAGGGTACACTGATGCAATTAAGCTAAACTAAATGGATTCATCTTTTTTTGCATGATTTGTAGAATGTTTCCTGTACTGCACTAATCTCAGGGTAAAGAAGAAAAGTTATACAGGGGGAGGGGTTTTGAGCCAAAAGGGTTTCCTTCTCCTTCAACTCACACAAGGTTTCCTTTATGATTGCTCAAGATGGAAGGCTTGAGCAATCATAAATTGGTTCGTAAGGTTGTCATCAATAAGTGCCAATTATAACTGATGATCTCACAAAACACCATTATCAAATGTTGAGTGGGAGAGGGAAGCTCCTGGAAAGTGTAGCTAAAAAGAAAATAGTTTGTTCGTTAGTGGGCTTATTTATCAAATAACTCTGGAAAGGTTTAGACTTTTATTTTTTGTATTCTGTTTTTTTTTATCTTTGGAAAAGCCTTAAATAAACTGGTCAAAGACCAAATATACTGCAATGAATAGTCTGTGCCTTTGTTTTCAGTGTCAGGGAAATGTATATTTCCCATTGAGACAACAGTCTAACTACTTGGAATCCCTACAAAATAAGTAATTTTATTTGGTATACAAATTAATACATTTACTATAAAATACCAAATAGCAAAACTAGTCATTCTTTATACTTGTTAAGACTAATTTGTTGCTTTTTGTTCCATTGCCACAACATCTTATAAATTATACATATGGCAAGATTGCTTTATCGCATCATCCCTAGTACGCCACTTCATATTAATTTGACTCTCAGTCTCTTCCTAGAATTTATTTTGTCATGTTTCAGAATAGTTCATCCAATTAGAGTAATAGAGATCAGCACATAATATAAAATTACTTTGCTGAGTTTTTTATTCACTGAATAGTAATGAACATTCTAACCTTGAAATATTTGGTTTGGCCATGCACTATACTGGGTTATTGCTGGAAGCCATGCATAGGAGTTTCGATTAAAATTGGTAGAAGTCAGAGTGACCCGTACACAGCTTAGCAAGTTTTGGAATGCTAGTCATAGCACTTTTTGCAAAATCTAAGGTTTTAACAAAAATCTGTTATACAGCCTAAAGGAATCTGAACCTTTCTATTCACAAAAGGGCAGTAAAAACAGAATTAATGTATAATAAATCAACTTTTTATATTTCCCACAATGGTGTTGAATATCTCAAATATGCAATGATACAATCCTTTTTCTCTGAAAAAATGCCCATGAAAATTTAACTATATTATAAAGGATTTCTACCTAGCCTATTGTCAGTGTACACACCCCAGCCACATATTAACTACCAAAAAAGTATACGTGATTCCCTTTCATACAAAAAAAGGCAGAATTATCGATTTTCAAGTCAAGGGGAAAAAAAAAATTTATTCTGGAGCACTAGAATAGTTAAATAGAATAGAATAGTTCAGGAAAAACTTGGACAGAATAGTCACTGATGCATTCTGTTGTGAAAAAATATACCTATAAATAAAAAACACATTGTTCCATTCATTTTTAATGAGCCAAATCTGTGTAATAATAAACTGGGAAAGATATAAATAAAATAATGTTGCTTAAAATCTTCTGGGACCGTTCCCATTGACTTCTATAGAAACTCAGTGGGGGGGATTTCATTCAAAGTTTTTTCTTTTTGCAACTATTTGATTTTCCAAAAATATTTTCTAGTATATTTTTGATTATGGTTTTCCCCACTTTTTTCCCCTCAACTGTGTAAAAATCATAATCCAAATATTGATATAGCTGCTCCATAAAGCTGCTTTTTTCCAGCTATACCTGGGGGAAAAAGTGATTATTTGGAATATTCCTTATTGTAATGGTTTTAGCTTCATAAATCATGATTTTTTTTTTAGAAAGAAACTTATGAGGTATTGGGCATTCATTAGAATTTTTTCAAATGTAAGAATGTAATCCACATTTGAGGCTACTTTATGTTATATAACTTGAAAGATCTGTCATATTTTAATTTACAGATGGATTGTGTTGCTGTGCTTCAACCTAAATGTGCAAAGCATACTGAGTTGGTTTGGTATTTGCCTGAAGACAAACATGGATATAATGTATCCTTGAATATTATGTTTTGCTTATTTTTTGTAAATGATAAAATATAAAATGTTGATTATATGCAATATTTACATATGCCAACATTTAACCTTTCTTCATTTTACATATTTTCAGTCCAGCTCCAGGAACAATGTTGTAAAATTGTGATTAGCAATCTCAATGAGTAGTTAGATGTAGAGTATGTTTGTTGACTGCTGTTTGATCATTGTGACAGCCAATCACAGTGATCACTGACCTGGAACTGTATTAGTTCATGGATGTTGCATTGGGACAGGGGATGTCACAACTGTTGAAAAACAGCTGCCTTGCCATTTATTACTAGAACATTTGTTAATTGTGGAAAGCCATATATAATGTATACACATTTGTAATGACACTTTTTATAATATATTTCAGCTAAACATATCCACAAATGTGTATTCTTTTTGGAGTTTCCTGTTAAAAAATCCATGCTTTCTATGCTTTCCAGATGTCACTATGCTGACATCTGGCACTACAGCATTTAATGGGGAAAAGCACTATTTTCAAAACACTTAGGGGCAGATTTACTATTGGTCGAATTTCGAATTTAAAAAAAATTCGAAATTCGACCAGGGAATCGTGGGGAATTAAAAAAAATTTGAATTCGAATTTTTTTAGCGCAATTCGATTGATCGAACGAATATTCGAATCGAATTCAAATTGAATATTTGAACGATTTTCAAGCGAATGATCCCCATTTTGGTAGGTTTAATCTAGGTAGGTGATCGAATTGAAATTTAAAGGGGAAGTATTAGACCATCGAATTTTCAAATATTCGAATAAAATTAAATTTGAATATTCGAATCATTCGAATTTGAATATTCGATGGTCGAATTTGGTCGAATTCGAATCTTTTTGAAAATTCGATCGAATATTCAAATCCCTCATCTGAATTTATGGGAATTTAGTAAATCTGCCCCTTAATAATCAGGTTTAGACTGGTATCCTGGTGTTCTTGCTTTCTTCTGATCTGCTTGTTGTGCCCTGTGCCTGAA
Organism: Xenopus borealis; assembly: GCA_024363595.1. Lineage (NCBI taxonomy): Eukaryota > Metazoa > Chordata > Amphibia > Anura > Pipidae > Xenopus > Xenopus borealis. The sequence goes on along the minus strand of CM044433.1, from coordinate 104,844,295 downwards.
TAACCGCCTGTGAATCTCTGTTGCCTTACCTGACACAGATATGTCGACTACTCTTCTGCCTAAACCTCTCTATCCTAATATTTGTCTCTCTCACATCTCACCACTGCTGTGCTTCCTTTTTCTACTCTGCGGTAAATCTCCAGCTAGTGTGAGGTGCTTGGTGGTCTTAATATATCTGAGAACCAGCCTGACATTATAGCACACTGAAGTTGCCTCCATAGGCAACTTTCCAATTGGCTTTCAATATTTTTTTCTATATAGTTTTAGAATTTTTTGCTTCTCTCTTTCTCTCCAGCTTTCAAATCATCCGACTTTTCACTGACCCCATCTAAAAAACAAATGCTCTGTAAGGCTACAAATGTATTGTTCTTGCTACTTTTTTTTTAATCGTCTATTCTATTCAGGCCATCTCCTATTAAGTGTTCCTTTAATACCTCTATCAATAATAATAATAACAACAATAAGTGTATGTAAGTGTTGGCAGATCATTTGGCCTGAAGGTGTCAATGTTGAGTAATTTCTTCATAAACCTGCCATGTGCTTAGATTCACTCTACTTCCTGGTTTTACTCCATTTGGGAGTACATGGACAGCAGCAAAGATGTATGGGTCTGAGGAAGTGAGAGGTCCATGGAGGACCTGGGATATGGGGGTCTCAAGCCTGGGGAGTTTGACTAGTAGAGTCTAGATCTCAGAGGCAGGGAAGAGACTGTAACAGAAGCTGCATGTTGTGCTCGCACTGCAGCTAGTACTGAAAGCTGTGCCCTGAATATTAAAGCAAGCTTTGTGTGCTTGGCTTAAATAGCTTTAATGAGCCAAATCTGTGTAATAATAAACTGGGAAAGATATAAATAAAATAATTTTGCTTAAAATCTTCTGGGACCGTTCCTATTGACTTCTATAGAAACTCATTGGGGGGGGTTTCATTCAAAGTTTTTTCTTTTTGCAACTATTTGATTTTCCAAAAATATTTTCTAGTATATTTTTGATTATGGTTTTCCTCACTTTTTTCCCCTCAACTGTGTAAAAATCATAATCCAAATATTGATATAGCTGCTCCATAAAGCTGCTTTTTTCCAGCTATACCTGGGGGAAAAAGTGATTATTTGGAATATTCCTTATTGTAATGGTTTTAGCTTCATAAATCATGATTTTTTTTTTAGAAAGAAACTTATGAGGTATTGGGCATTCATTAGAATTTTTTCAAATGTAAGAATGAAATCCACATTTGAGGCTACTTTTTTTTTAGTGGTTTTAGAGATTTTAGAAACCACAATTTTTTTTAACCATGAATGCCAAATAGATTTGGCCCTCTCCATGGTACTACATGTAATCTCAAGGAGAGTGACAAGAATCATATTCATCTTCCTATAGATCCCATCTATTAAATAGAGCATCTGCTTTTTCTGAATGTTGTTCTGCGAGCAATAGCAAAGACATTGTTTAAGTGATCAGTATAGTTTCACCTGGATTATATATTACTCTTATTAGATTTCCTGGTAAACCTTTGATACAAAGGTTAATTGAACTTAAATGGAAAATAAATTGGAATTACTGTGTTGAATGTGGCTATCATATGATTAGGTACCGCAATAAATTATTCTAAGTCATATTGAGCTCTTTTTTCAGAAAAGAATGTTAATAAATTGATATTGATCTCCATATCCATGGCAAAATAATAACATTACAAATTATTAGATAAATTATGTTTTATTTTGCCATTTTAATTGGTTGGTTTCTATCCTAAAAAAAGCCTTATACAAACTGATTCATACATTGTCCTACACAGGTCATAACTTATCAGTATACCAGTATTAAACATTTTTGTTCTATGCTGAGTGTGATTTAAAAGTAACTGCAGTGATACATAGAAAATATTAATTAAAAGCTATTCATTAGACAAAGAGCACTATATAAAGAATAATGTGCAACATGAAATGTCGAATTCCAGGCAGTATCATTATGTGGCTGTTAAAGCAAATAAATTACTATATTGCATATAAAAGGGCATTAACTCAAGGGATGAAAACATCATTTTTGCTCTTTATAGGTCTCTGGTAAGGCCTTACCTGGAGTTTTGCCGTTTTGGACTCCATTCCTTAAGTGGGATATAAATGCAGAGAGTGCAGAGACATACAACTAAAGTGGTAAGAGGGATGGAAGACTTAAAGGAGAAGGAAAGGCTGGATACACTTGGGGGTGCCAAACGTTAGGCACCCCCAAGTGATTATAGCGATGTACCTCAAACCCAGGGCCTGTGCTCCTATCAGGAGAAATCTGCACCAGCCTGGGTTATAGAAGCGAGCACCACACAGATCAACACTTCTGTCTTCACGTTTCTGCACATTTCCCCGGACTGACACATGCGCATTTGAATGAAAAGCCAACTTTAAAGTATGGCTTTTTATTCTAACGCGTAGTGCTCGCTTCTATAACCCGGGGCCGGTGCAGATTTCTCCTGATAGGAGCACCGGCCCTGGATTTGAGGGACGTGTATCCAGCCTTTCTTTCTCCTTTAAATTATGAAATTAGACTGCCAATGTTTTGGTTGTTTTCTCTGGAAAAAATATGCTTGTAATAACATGATTACACTTTACATGTAAATTATAGACAGATATCAGGGGACCTATTTATCCATAAAGAGGATCACCGTACCAGAGGCCACCCCTTCAGGCTAGAAGAAGAGAACTTCCACTTGAAGCAACATAGGTGGTTCCTCACAGTGAGATTGTGGAATGCACAAGGCTCTCTATATTCATGAACAACTCCTCCATTCACTAGATTTTACTTTTTCATACCACCCGCTTTAACCTCTGTATTCTCTTGCTCAGCCTCTGAAATGTAATTCCTCTCTTTATTTTTAGATGTCTCCCTCTGCATCTGCAGAACTAAACTATTGTCCTACTATTTTACAATAGTCACTGATAAGTGCAAATTATGTGTGCTATACCTTCATATTTTTCATCTGTCCACTCTCAATTACCTCCTTCTTATTGTTTCTCTCAACACCTGGTGCTCAGTCAATGATGTAAATGCATATGTATTAGTTCCTTCATTTCTACCTGCTGTGTAATTTAAATAGTTTTAATTATACTTTAATTAAAGAAAATATATAACCATCTACATGAAAGTGATTGAAGTCACTACATGATATTTTTTCTTGCATGATTATAAAATATGAAATGCATACTTTAGGGCTAATTTTTGATTCTAGGAAGGCATGGTGCAAAGAGAACTCTTTTACTTCATAGAATGGGGCACAAAGATGTGTATTTGTCTATGAATGTGGGGTTGGTAGTGCCTGCTAGTGCTAAATACTTGAGTGGCACATGGGTGGAACATACACAGTAGGAGGAGCTAGTGGTTGAATGGCACAAAGGAGACGTGTGCTTCACTTCTGGTTAAGGTAGATGTTAAGGACAGGTCTCCTTTGTACCTATCAGCATCCGTGCCATCTTCTTTGTATCGCAGAAGACCAAGAGCAGAAACTGAAATATCAAAGGACAGTGACAGCTTTCTGTGTGGGCTCAATATTGAGCCATTTACTGTGTGAAAAAAGATATACAGATTCAAATTTGATATCAATATTTTTGGAAGATTTCAGGCATCCTAGAATATGTTCAAAAAGCAGATTGCAGGTTAAAATTAAAACAAAAGAACACTTCACATGAAATGGCTGAGCAATCACTAATCTGAAACCTATTTGTACAGAGGCCAGAGCCTATCATATCATCTTGCGCTGCAGTTTCACCAACTCAATAAAATCACATGATCTTAAAAGCATATCTGGTTTCTGGTTATTTCAATGTGAAACCTTATGTGCCCTCCAATTTGGCTTCTAGCTTCACAAACACAGTCATTGTGAAAGAAGCTCCTGAGATTTCAAAGAAGCGCAAGGAAAATCCACCAAATAAAACAACATAATTGTATCATTTATATATTCAGCCATTCATAGCACAGTAGGTGCATACAATGGAGAGAGATTTTGAAGGAGATGAATGTCAATATATAGATTCCTTGTTCTGGAATTCAAACTTTCAAGAAGAGGATGCAGAAGGGTATCTTTGCCTGTGAGTAATGTCATTTTTCTGCTTTTCTTTCATCTGATAATAATTTAATAATACCAATATATATTAGCATTTTGTAGTTGTTGGTGATAGAAAGATTTGTGGTGAAAAGTTATTTTGTTAAAATAGCAGAATACCGTTATTAAAATACTCGAAATCTCAAAAGAGGAAAAGCAACATTCTGAAGTGCAAGTCTTATTGCAGAACATTTTTATTGTGTAGCTCTTATGCAATACATCTTTGCAGCATTAAAGTAGGTGTGGCACTGATATATATATATATATATATGTATATATATAGTATATATACAGTATGTATTCATGTATCACAAATCACATCCTGAATAGCATAAGTAAAGGGCAAAAGCTTCTTAACAGTTAGAACCTTATTTTTATAATGATATATTTTGCAGACAGAGGTCTGTTCTGTGCAGATTCTGTTACTGTTAGCTAAAGTGAGATTTTTACTGTAACCAGTTTTACTGTAACTGTACAGTGCTCCTGAGCTTGATTTATCTCTTGGCCCCAAGTTCTGTTAACAATATCAGCTTGAACTTTATATTGTAAGTGAAACCATTCTGACATGTGACACATTTAATTCATATTAAATAAAAAATCTCAGAAGGTCGACTGTACAGTGAATATAAATAATTATTTGCATCCCTGTGACTAATATGTTATGATTGTGGCCGATAGGTTGCACTGAGAGATGCGGTTTTACATCTGAAGACTGATAGGCTGCCCATCACTGCAGTATAAATACTAAATCTCCAAATGGCATATTACTGTATTTATGTGTATGCTATATAATATTTAAAGCATTTGTTCATTTTCTTACCTAATGACGGTCCCTAAAACTACATAAATAATTACATCTTGTTGAAGTCAATTAAGGTTGAACTAAGATGTGAGATTAAAGGTTATATTGCCTGGACTATTATGAACTGTTCCCTTGTGCATGGGAATCTATGATTTGTGAGTAATAATTTATTGAGGTCATGTGTCTAGGAACAGCAAATCCTTGCATGCCAGGTGATTATTATGTAGATTATAAATGACAATTGGACTGTATTTCTTGCATCAAAGCCATCTTAAGGATTTGTGTTTTTACTGTTTATGTTTCAGCATATACTAGCACACCATTTATTTCTTAGTGATATTACGATATTCATTTTAATAGTTCTAAAGATTTGTTTTATTTTGATTTTAAATATGATACAATAATTGCTTTAACACATCTATGGTTATTGGTACAAAAAAGGCATATGAGCAACCAATCTGTGCATACATGTAATACTTAGTACAGAAAAAATCATAGACCATATGCACCAATATCTGGTAAAGGGACATAAAAAAAGTTTTAGAGATTGTAGAATTATCATTTAATAAAAGAGCTTTAAAGTGGCTCTGTCACTTTATAAGGGCTTATGTAAACTGTATAATAAAACAGAATGAATGTGTTTATCACCGTGTTTATTTACTTGTGTCCTTTGCTGGATGGGGTTACGGTGGCTACAATAATAATAAATAAAATAGTCAAACCCATCAAAAAACTCACCATCAGTTTTAAACAGGGTTATTTTAGTAAAACATTTTCTGAACAGAGTCCTTAAATGTACATTTATCCATATCAATTTGTTTAACATATAATTTGGTTTGTCTACTTCTGAAGCTGTGGGTCCTTTTAGCAAAACTGTCCCTATATGTAATTTGTATCCTACATCACATTGACTAAGCATCTTGTAACAGCTAAAGGCGGCAGCAATGCAAAATAAGGAAACTGTGCTTTACGTATAGGTGTACACTGGAAATGAGTTTATTTGTGGTACCAAAAACCTCTAAAACTCATGTTAAAAAATGGGCCTCCAAATGTATATGATGTTCATGTTTATCAAAGGGTAAAAATAATGCAAGCTCTATTTCCACTTCACTTGATGCTATATGTATATTTATATGCCCCTAAAATCCAGCACAAGTGAATAGAGAGTTTGGAAGTTTTCTCATGAACTCTATTTTCAGTCTTTGATAAATATGGCTGTATCTGTTTTATGCAGCTCTATATACAGGCCTGGATTTGGGGAGAGCCAGGCGCCCCTAACATATTCTCTTTAACTTATAGTAAAGGGGTCCATCCCAATTCCAAAGCAGAGCAACCGCCCCCCCACATTGACCTGCTGCAACAGCTTGTGTATTGTGAATAGAAGGTTACGTGTAACTAACACTAAGCCATCCCAACTCAGGCACCTGGCTTCTGTGCACCTGTGCTCTACTCAGCTCTGTCTTCATTCTGACAGAGAGACAGTAGATTGCGCAGAGCGGTGGCAGGGCAGATCTCCTCTTCTCTTCTGGGCTGCACACAGTGACATCATCATGCAACTGCGTATGCACACATCACCATGGAGTCACTTGGCGTGAGCGAGGCACCAGTCTGATTTTTGTTGCAAGTGCAACAGCAGCACAGGACAGGAGCTGCATGTGAATTTGGCTGGCTGCCTCAGGCAGGATGCAACTGAAATCATCAGCTACAAGTGGCTGTGGCAGGACTGTCCTGTACTTTTTAATTTTTGCAATTCATACAGTTGGGGTAGGTTAAAAAGTTAATTAATTAATTAAGTCATTATAATAATAATAATAATAGTGCTGCACTAAATGTCCTGATTGGATAAAGATTCACTTCCAGAAAATGCGCTGGGAGGGGGCAGCACAGTAGCTGGGCCTAGGGGTGCAGGAAGGGTAAATCCGACCTTGTCTATATAGTTCCAATATATACTCCAGAATGAAATAACAATTAGTTTTCTATTAATTTTGTATCTTATAGCTTGTTTTGTGATATTCATGTATTCCAAATGCTGAAGTTGCACTTAGAAAAAAAGCCCTTGTACAGCAAAAGTATAATATTCTGCTACCCACCTCTGTGCCAGCTTAATATACAGTCCTGAAAAACGGAACAGAGTAATATCTGTCTCATTTTTTACTCTCTGTTTGAAGATTTACCCCACAGTGTGTCATTGTTTTAACCCACAACAACACAAATAACTTTGTTAAGCCATCTGCAGTCAGTATATTAATAATGTGCTTTGAAAATACGAGACCTTTTTCACTTCAAGTCAGAGGAAGGCCAGAATTTTATCATCAAACAATCAATTTAATCTGCATGCAGGGGTATATTAAAGCAAATAGTTAATGTGTGTCTGTGCCTGGGGTTGGACAAATTATTTCTTGGCCACAACCAGGCAATTTAATTTATTGCTGGATCAATCACAACTGAATTATTTCAATTATATTGAGTGCAGAATAAGCTAGATCTAATCACTAACATAGGCCCTATCGTGAGCTAAAAAGCCATGTATAATGTGGGTCTTTTTCCAGTTGTGAGTACAAAATCCACCCCTGGTTTGCATTTTACAATTATTAATTATGTAGTCCAGAGAGAGAATAGGGAAGAAAACCCACTTTCAATAATATTATATGTCTGTTAAATATGGGTTAAATATGTCTGTTAAATGTTTGTTTTATATGTGTTATAAAAATGATGTCTATAAAACGTGTTTACATTTCTCCAAATTTGTGCCATACTGAGCATATATAGATGCACTATATCCTTGTCTCTAGGATGATTAGGACTTGTGGTTTTTCAGGTAATAGGTCTTTCCATAATTTGGAGCACTAAGGGAATAAAACATGTTTATATTTAAATAATAATTCAAGAGGAACTATACCCACCCAAACAACTTAATGCAATCTTGCTCATTGTGCTCTTCTGAAAACTTTAGCAATTCACATTTTTCTTTTGTGTTCATTAAAAAGAAATTGGCCTGTCTAATCTAAATTATTTGGTGCTGCATTTGATTTTGCTCCTCTATGTATCACCCGGCTCTGTCCCCTGGTTTCCACTCTTTGATAAAACCCTGGTACTATTTATTTCTGACTTTCCATGTATGACCTGACTGCTTCTGATTAATATACTGAGTGGCCACTGTATACACTGGGGTGTGATTCCTCTTCCTCTCAACCCCCTCTAGTCCAGAATACAAAGCTCAGTATAGCTTTGTAGCACACAGACTTGATGTGTTGATCCTCATGGCTTCCCACTTGCTTATTAGCACAATATAGAGACAGAGGAGAGCTCTGGAAATTTCTGCTGTCATTTGAAATAGGGAGTTAAGGGGTCTGAAAGTGAATTGTCAGAAGTAAAATTCTTTAAGGCAGTAAATCTGTGTCATGATGCTCTCCTCTGCCCCCTTTAGTTACATTTCTACATCAGTGTTTTCCAGTTGGGGGTGGTAAACTCTATTAGCAGATTATGTTCTAGATTAAAGTCCTGTCACTTATAATGCAGCCACTGGAATTCAGTACATATTCTGCTCAGTGATCCTAGCATGTGGATCCTTCTGTGTTTATCTAGTTCTTGCAAATGGAGTCTGTGGGAAATGGCCTTCCCATAATTTGTAGCTTTCCACATAATGGGTTTCTGGATAATGCATCCCATACCTGTTAATTAAATGCAAAGTAATAGATCCAACTTGAATTGCTGTGGTATCATAAAATTCTCAATGTGATCCCACCGCCGTCGCACAATGTCACAATATTAATTTGAATGTAGGATAGAAGAAATTACCATAGAGAGAAATAGTGTTTTCAACATTTATTTCAATTCTATAAAACATCTGTTAATATTCAACAATAATCAATAATAGATTTTGCAGTTTAATAAAGTTTAGTTATAAAACGGTTCAAGAATCTAAACATATGTATAATTCTAAAGGATTTAGGAATTTTGGTTCTTAAGGGCAATTTTAAAACAGATAATGATCGAAAAGTATGGGAATACAAATTAATGGAAACCTTCAATTCTCTGGAGAAGGGACTAAACCTGGGACTTGGATTTATGTCTAATTATGTGGACTAACAAAGGATTGCACCAGGCCAGAAATACCAACATGTCTGGATATGGACTAAGAGATCATTTGGAATTCCTTTGATTCTACACTCCAATAATTCAGCCCTGATTTACAATCTAGTTGACCCACATTATCTTGTACCTTATCTGTCTATCTCTTGCAGATCCCCTCGTAAATGACTTTGACACCTCACACACAGTTTGATATTCCTTTTTGTTGGTCATTTGATCTATGAGCTAAATGTTGTATATATACCAGAGAACACCACAGCTTCACTGTAAACAGCGTGAAAAGGCAACTGAAATGTTCTGAAAGCTTGCTATGATTATATTAGTTAGCCAATAAAGGTATCACCTTTATACCATTTTGTTATTTTTTATTTCAAAAGGGTTGCCCAATAATATAATTCTAAAGAAAACCCTAGTACACAAATGGAATGGGAATGACTTTTGGGAAAATAAACAAAGTAGTCATGCTCTCTTACACGGACACCAAGTTTGTCCAGGTGTCACTTTTATCACTCTTCTGACAGCCCTGTCTCAAAACATGTTCCTATTGTTCTAAGAGAGTGGCTATACATCAAGCTTGTCAACTCTGAGAAAATTTTTAACAGGATTCATGAGTTTGACTTTTTATGACAACACGGACACTTGTTTCAAAATCAATTTTTTATTTGCAGCATGGGAAATGTGTTAAATAACATCAAATTATGAACAATGTGTGGAAGTCAGCACAATATTGCATTTAACTTTGACTATACCAGAAATCTGTCCTGTCAATACTACTGTACTTGTAATGATAGCAGTGAACTATCATTGTTGCAGATTTATGTAAAAATGAACTTAAAAACATCTTGCCTCATTTTACTTGAATGATCTTTCCATGGTTCTATATTTTGTATTAATTTTTTTCTTCCACATTGTCTATTTATTCATGTAAAATCATTGACCTCTTTATTTCTGTTAAAATTAATAAATGCTATCTTTAGCAATATACGGTATGGCATGCTATGCAAAGTTCACCATACAGTGTACACTGCTTGTATTGCACAGCCACTCTTCCCAAATGGTGCATAGAAGGAAGGCAGAAGGAAACTGCCGAAGATGGCTGTGGCATTGGCCAGCTGCTACAAGCACCCTTGTGCCAGCACTAGGTCTAACCCACATTCTGGAGTTGACCAGCTGCTATAAATGATAAAAGCCAAAATTGCCAGTGCATGGTTTGCCTTTAAAAATACTTGTTACAAAAAAATTAGGTGTTAGTACTACACTTTGACCAAAATTTTGTAGTGCATTTTAAATAAAGTTCCCCAGCAAACATTGCGACTGAGTAGTAAGACCATGGGGCACTTACCCTTAACTAAGAAGCTCTAGTGAAAAAGCCAGGAACTTTCAAGCCCAAGCCAATTAACACACACCTGTAAATAATCAATAATTTTAATGGTTGAATGGCAGCTATAAGCAATATTTGGCTACAATTTGTACAAAAAACAGAAAGAAAACATCAGCGCTCAGTCTAACTGATGCAGTGGCATTGACCAGCTGCTAGACACACCCTTGTGCCAGCTCTCTCGTGTGTAGTGTCCTTCTTCCCCAATTATCTCCAATAAGTTAATGGCTTGTGTTAAGTTGGAGCACCTCTCCCAATAAGCATAAATAGAAAAGATACCAAACACATAAGTCGGTGAAGCGGGGAGAACCACTGCACATTTATTCAGTCACTAGATGTAACATTTCGGGGGCATGCCTCACCGGCTTATGTGTTTGGTATCTTTTCTTTTTAAGCTTTCTGTAGTTGACCAGCTGCTATAAACAATAAAAGTCATAGGCCCAAATTCTCTAAAGCACGAAGTGTCTAACGCTAGCGCTAATTCGTCAGCGTGACGTCATTTTGCAACTTTGAAAATTCACTAACCGACTCTGGCGAATTTTCGCTAGCGAAGTAGATAGACTTGCGCAACTTTGCACCCTTACGCGAGGCAAAATTTTACTGAACGTTACCACTTACGTTAGATTTTTCTTTGCCAGGTCAGAAGTTCAATACAAGGCGTTTGAAAAAAAAAAATTAAAAATTTTCTAAGTCCCAAAAAAACGCTGGCATGTTTTACTATTCTATGTCTGAAAAAGATCGTTTTTTTTTTGGGGGGGGTTACTCTCCTTCCCCCCTACATTTCCTAACATATGGCAACTCAAATATACAGGGGGCACATGTAGGGAAATAGGACAACTTTATTTAATTTATTTAAGATTTCCTGGGCTTGTGTAGTGTAATGTAGTGGCTGTAACATATACTTCTATTACACGGTTAAGTTCCCGCCTTATGCAAATTAGGCATTGCTAGCGTAACTGCGCTTTGCCTGGCAAAGCAACACTAGCGCAACTACACTACCGTTCGCCGACCTGGGCGTAACTTCGCACTTTAGTGAATTTGCATAGCGCTGGCGAAAATTCGCCTGCCGAAGTGCGGCGAATGCTAGCGAAGCCAATGCTAGCAAAACCAATGCTAGCGAAGCCAATGCTAGTGAATTTTCGGAGCTTAGTGAATTTGCCCCATAGAAAGAAGGCACTGACTGCATCCAATATGAAATCTGATTTTTGATCTCATTTTATGAGGCGTTTGCATTCTTAACAGGGCCGGAAATAGGGGTAGGCAAAGGACACAAAGCTCTAGGACGCGAAGCTGGGGGTGCCAGACACGTAACTTCTCTGTTACACAACTTGCACATGCATGCAGGAAACCCAACTTGCGCATGCACGCAATCAGCAGGCGCCATAGCCTGGCCCGGCTCTGATTCTTAATCCAAAGTCTGTTTTCACTAATTCTGAATTACTGTTCCAGTGACTTAGTGATCCTAGGAAATCTTCAATATGGCAGTAATAGCTTGTGCTTTTCTTGTGCTCTTCTCATGCAACATAAACTACCTTGTTGACCTTCTTTCTTCTGATGGAAGAAAAAAAATAGCACAGTTAACTGTGAGCTGCTTATCATAGTGTAATGAATCTGGAATCCATTATTCTCATGATACTTTTGTTAGACAAAAAAAAGATTCCTCACTGCCTACCTAAATCAAACATTTTATTTACACAAATAATGAGAAGCTTACAAAAAAACCATGCAGGGTTCATACCAGTGCTGATAATTTATCACTTAATTTTTGTATTATGTTGCACTGTTATGTGCTTGCCATTACTTTTTATCTAACCTGTGTGTTTTTCTTTTGTACCCTGGGTCTTTGCTATACGCTACTGTACTGTAACTATAGTATAAACTGTAACAAACAAGGGAAAGTTGTGTTCATCACTAATCTATAAAAACATTAGGTGGGGGTGCAATGAGGCTGTGACCACAAAATACATATAGACAAATACAAGAGGTCCGCTGCACTCAACCCAATATATTCTACTAAAAAATGCTTTAGCCTTTAAACAAAACAGGGATTGTTTGTCCATATATTGCAATTTATTTAAACTTGCCAACTACGTCAAAGTCATCCCATATCTGGCCAGTCCTACTCCCAAATTGCATTTGATTCATTAAGAACTCTATTGCTTCAGTATACATTTTACAAAAAAAGTTTTACCTGCATATTACTTGCTGCTTTAACATTTATGTTAAGAGAGTCTTGGTTGCTATGTAAGTCATCTTGTTCCAGACTGATATTGATGGTTTGACTGATGGTTATAAGCCATCTTGGCTTTCTATTCAGAGGATGAATTCCATTGACCCTGCCTATCTTTCAGCCTATGTGCATTTTCTTCCCTTGTTGATGAATGCATTATTTTATTAAAATGCATATTTAGAGGCTATGAGCACCTTTAGTCAGAAATTGTAGCGTCTAGTCTTAGGATATTCAGTTCAGTTTATTTCTGTCAGTATGTATCCTTTTTGTCACTGGATGTGTCTTTCTGTCTTAATTTCTGCTTGCTTTCTATTGTTAGAATAAATAATATGTATACACATTACAAGTAAATCCTGCACAACTTTCACAGTGAATAGTTTAGTTTGCATATTTTCTTACCTGTAGAGTACTGTTAACTGATATAAGGTGGAACTGTCTTACTAGTTAATGTAAATGGGAGCCATCATAATAGTGAATCTGGTAAAATATCAGTATTATTTCCTCCATTCACTGAAATTCTTAGTTTGCCTTCAGTGGACACATTGTCAGGAACAGAGGATGAATTGCTTGTTTATAGTTTATGTGAATGTCAAAAAAATCTTACTGAAGCAGTATATTTGAACACAAAAAATCTTAGCATCAATGTATAGTAATTGAGTATACTAAGACTTTTATTTATTGAAGGCATTTGCTTTGTTTTGATATATCACACCCAGGAAAGCCTGATAGCTCTACTTTGTTAACTGTAATTTCTGCCAAAGTCACACATTTGGCTGGAATGTAGCTTAGTTTTAATTCAACAAATACTGCTGGCAATGCACTGTCAAAGTTTATTAATGCCCTAGGGAATATAAGCTGTGAGTAAGGAAAATTGTGCATTACAGATTTGAAGTAAACAATCTGAGTTGATTTATAGACATTCTCACTTTGTTCAGCTTAAACATATACCACTGGATGGAATCCAAAGCCTAAAAATAGTATTAATGTAATGGTGCTTCCATATCCTTGCTGCAAAGTTTATGTACACATATTTTAAGGTATTGTATTACAACAATTAGTGTCACATTGTAAGCACAACATTAGTTTGATAAGCCTAACATGCTATACTCACTCCTTAATATATATTTTGGCTCCTAAAATATACCCCCCCGCCCCTATCAGGGAATAGTTTAGATTGCCATGGGGTCCTGTCGGCCCAGTGTAACCCTTACAGGTTGTTTCCAACATCCCTCCCTTTTTCCTTGAGCTGAACAAGTTCTGGTTTTTACCAGCAATATTAGAGATGGTAATTAATTATATTAACAGTGCATAATTGATTTCTGCTTATCTGTAAACTGAAACATACACAACAAAGGGGAAGGAGAGAGTGTTGTGCCAGAGTTCATTATTTCTAACAAAAATAAAGCTTGTCATAAACGCCCAGATCTGGTCTGGCAGTTTCAGCCATACTATCCATCCATTTAGACATGAATGCCAAGTTGGAGCTCAGGTTTGCCAGACCATCCTGTGTTCCAATTGGATCACAAATCATCTGGCCTGTTTAAAAATGTTATTTACTGATTCGCTATGTTGAGGGTGCATGGGGCATTGGCAGCTGAGGAAGTGAAGAGAAGTTGCAGCTCCTCGATATGGTTGAATTACTAGTTGGTGGAACTGTTGGTCATGCTTTTGTAATTCAATTAATTTGGTATTTCATATCATGGCCTGGGGATTGCCCTATATAAAGCCACCTTAGCTCTGATTACAAGAGAGATAGTAGACCTAAAACAAAACAATTTAATGTTATATAATAATTTAATATGTGTCTGTAAAAATATGTTTAGGCAGAATACATTTTTAACACTAGGGTCTGTTTTGTTGCAGATGGTGCTTGTAATTTTATTCTGTTACCTTAATGAATGCTACTATAAAACAATGTGTATATCTATACTAGTCACTGTCAGGAAACATGATCTTGCAAAGTAATTGAAGACATTTTTCATGCAAAGCAAATTTCAAATGTCTAGCTATTACATTATTAATACAATGAGTTTTTACATTTTCCAAAATTATGGCTTGTATCCCTTTTTGGTTTGCATTAGTTAAGGAGCGATCTGGACAAATGATTTAATGTAAAACCATTGCTATAATATATGTAACACAGTGGGTGACACCGGTGACCTGGCAATTTATTTTACAAGCTTAATAAATTAACATAATGAAATGCTACTGCCTGCTTCCACTGTGTTATGCAGTAACATGCTTGTTTAAATAATAGCTATAACAGCTAAATGTAAGATCTAGAGCTAAAGCAGGTCATATTATATGATTACTGTAAGAGGATGTAAGTAATCAGCAGGTCTGGAATAACTTGCTTTTGCTGTATATACTTTTATATTCCTACCATGTTCGTGAACAGTTGAACATAGTTGCATATTATGCATAAATAATGCAGTGCATTAATATTTTGTCATTCATACTGTCAAGGAATTCATTGTATTTGAATATTGCATTTCTCTGCATTGTAACTGATTAACCTAGTATTTTATATCAGCCAACAACTGGTGCATGGGATAACACTTTAACAAAAAAAAATCTCAAATTCATTGAAATTTATAATTAATGAATTTATCCTTAAATGTCAAATTTATATTAAAATCACTTTAAAAAAAACAAGGCTGGCTGCTGGCTTATACTTAGCATCCATACAAAATTATGCCATTGATAACATATGAAATTGAGCTTCATTTAGCAGACAGCTTAATTTCCAAGAGAGATTTGGGGTTATTTTAATTTTGAACAACAGAAGTTGTGTTAAACATCAATATGCTGCTTATCAAGCTCTTAGTGCATGTAGTAGCCCTGTTATTTGTGGCTTAAAAGCTGAGGTTTAGAAAATTGCTTTCTAAATCATGATTATTTTGTGGATCAACCTGATAAAGCTGCAGCACTAGCACAGCATCTGATTGGAATTAAAAGATTCTGATCCCTGTTCTACAATTTGTCAAACATTCTATGCCATCTGACTATGTTAATACACTATTTTGTTTTAGGCCATTCTTTTACATCAATTTTGTCAGACAAGCACTGGTTTATGCCTGTTAATAACATTATAATTAAAAATGGAGATTCAGTTTAATGTTAATAGGGTGTCAAACTTCTAGAAAATATTATTAGTATTAATAAAGAATTAAGTAAAGGAGCTGGAAATACCTTACAATATGGGCTTTATTATCCAGAAACCCTGGAAAACTGTAAAATACAACAATGATAATTGGCATGGTGTCTTACACAAACAACTCATTTTTAAATGATTGCCTTTTTTTGTAATAATAAGACAACACCTTGTTTTTGAATTTTTTCTTGGCAAAGCATAATTTATAAACATGGTGTTCATTAAAGAACGACAGATAATATTACATATTGTACATATTAAGAGATCCTTTCCCAACATATGTTTATTTGATAATGACTAGGAGAGGGCTTGAAAATAAATATTATAGCGATACAAGTATAAAAACAATTGTAGCCTCACACCGTTTTTGGGGTGCTGGGGTCAGAGACTCCTCTTAGTGAGTTGGAAAGATGCACAAAATAAATAAATAATTTTAAAAAACAATAAAAAATAAAGAACCAGTTTCTAAAAATAGTAATAGACTATACTTTGGATCTAACACAAACGTTCACTCATTCAAGGAAGCCCATTAACAGAAGTTTCCAACTGTGTCCCCTAGGGCAGATGAATGATTTGGGTGGATAACCCTGAAGATACATTTTGAGTGAATGCTTATCTGCTGTCCTAGATACTGCTAAACTTATAGGAGAGTGACTACAGTGTTTTCTATAAGGGCAGAATTGTTAAAATCAGATTGCCATATGCTCGACCAGTAAAGATAGACTTGGAGTCTGAAAGCCTTTAGTTTCTCTAAACCTGAGAACCTTTCTCTGTCTCTTATAACCCCAAGGTTAGAAGGTTAGAAAACACAACACCCATAGGCATAACTATATGAAATGTCCTTAAGGTCCTTAAATAATTAAAGGACAGCTAAATGTGCTTAAAAATTCACCAATTGCAGTGCTAAATACTTAATAATAGAGTGCTAGAATGATAGGAAGAATATTTTGTTGTACCTTAATAATACTATTAGACTGAAGAGCTTTTAGCGTTCAGCATTGTTCCGGGTGCAAGATCAATGGAGAGGGGGAAATTACATCCCTTAGGGAAGCCCTGTACTTAACACTTGCCTCTAAATCCAGCACTGATGAATGCAGGCAGTACTGTATTCATTGCTGAGAGAGAAAGCAGATACAAGAGCAATAGAATGTTTCATTGTGGCCTGTTTGCTTAATTATTTATCATAAATCTTTTAATTATCTTGTAAGCATTAGAGAAAGTTTGGTTAAATTACAAGACTGCACAATCTGAACAGAAGCCTAAATAATGTATATGAAAAATATCTTCTGTTTTTGTGCTAGTGTTGTAAAAATCCAGTGCACTAAATTACTAACTAACTAACTTCTCTTCAGAAAACAAAGCTAGTTCTATTTTTAAAGACAAGGATTACACAAAATATAGGGTTGTATTAGAAGCAATACTCTGTGTCTGTCTTTAGTCACCTTAGCAACAAGGAGAGCAGCAAAAGGGAAAGATCCTAATTAGTTATGGGTTATTGATTTTGGAAAATTCAATATTTAGCTCAGCTTTTTCATGTGAAGGATTAATTCATCTGCATATATTATTTACTAGACTTGGAAAAAGACTGGTTATATCCTAAATTAAAGCTATTTAGGGCATTGCTTTGTATTATGAACATCAAGATTGGTGATTAAAGAGGATTGATAATAACTTTGTGCTATGCCTGTTACTTTTCAAATGATGATGACCAAAAACTAAGTTGAAGGGGATCTGTCAAGATATGGAAATTTAATATAAGCTTTGTCTCACTGAAATAGGATACTTTCTTTATATAACCAATTAACATTCTATGCTGTTTATGAAATAACCAAGTTACTCTTCCCCCTCTTATTAACCTTTCTCTTTCCACTCTTTCTTCATGCAGTAGGTGGAGTCAGGTTTGATTGACAGTTAGGCCTGATTCATTATTTGGGGGGTTGAACCATTTGCCAAGAAGATAAATTAGAGCTCACTATATCAAAGTAACAGGCTGTGATGAAAATCCTATTTTTTGGCTTGCAGGGTGTGTGTCAGAGTCATTTAATTTGTTTGTGCTGGAGTTGGTTATCTGAGTGAGCTCAGGTGTCGGGTAGGAAAGGCTCCCTTGTAAATTGTGTTAGACCTACCTGTCAATCAAAATCTGACCCAGTGCTCTGCATGAAGGTTGACAAGTTACTGAGAGTGAGAAAACATTCATGTAATGGGTTGCTGAGAGTGTACAACCCTGATGTTGCTGGACCACAGCTCCTAGTATGCTTTATTTCTTGATAATAAAGTACAGGTATGGGTTCCATTATCTGGAAACCCATTATCCAGAATGTTCCAAATTATGGAAAGGCCAGCTCCCATAGAGTCCATTAATTAATTGACTACATCAATTTTGACGATCGTTAAAGTTAATATGTGTCCGAATAGTTTTTGACTTGAGTGCCTTTTTCAACTCACGTCCAAAGTTCCTTGACACCAGCAAATTTTCTCCCAGTGAATTTTCTCTGCAGTTTCACAAATTTAGTCACCAGCGACCAGCTAGCTCATGCACTTCCATATGTACAGTCATATGAAAAAGTTTGTGAACCCCTCTGAGTTTTGTTTATCATTGGCTGAGCTTTCAAACTAGCAACTTCCTTTTAATATATAACATGCCTTATGTAAACAGCAGTATTTCTGCGGAGACATAAAATTTATTGGATTAATAGAAAACGTGCAATATGCATCATAACAAAATTAGACAGGTGCATAAATTTGGGCACCCCAACAGAGATATCACATTAATGTTTAGTTCAGCCTCCTTTTGCAAATGTAACAGCCTCTAAAGGCCTCCTATAGCCTTTGATAAATGTCTGGATTCTGAATGGCTGTATTTTTGACCATTTGTCCATACAACATTTCTCCAATTGAGTTAAATGTGATGGCTGCCGAGCATAGACAACCTGCTTCAAATCATCCCATAGATTTTTGATGATTTTCAAGTCAGGGGACTGTGATGACCATTCCAGAATATTGTACTTCTCCCTCTGCATAAATGCCTTTGTAGATTTTTAAGTGTGTTTAGGGTCATTGTCAGGTTAGATATCCAACCCGTGCGTAACTTCAACTTTGTGACTGATGCTTGAAAATTATCCTGAAGAATTTGTTGATTTTGGGTTGAATTCATTCCACCCTCAACTTTAACAAGGGCCCAGTCTCCGAAACCACACAGCCCCACAGCATGATGGAACCTCCACTAAATTTGATAGTAGATAGCAGGTGTTTTTCTTGGAATGCAGTGTTCTTCTTCTGCCATGCAAAGCGCTTTTTGTTATGACCAAATAACAAAATTTTTGTCTCATCAGTCCAAAGCACTTTGTTCCAAAATGACTATGGCTTGTCTAAATTTGCTTTTGCATAAACAAGCGACTCTGGTTGTGGCGTGCAGAAAGGGCTTCTTTCTCATAACCCTGCCATACAGATATTCTTTGTGCAAATTGCACTGAATGTTCTGGCAAGTCTTTGGAGGTGATCTTTGGGTTGGCTGTAATCATATGCCACTCCTGTATTTTTCTTGGCCTGCCAGACCTGGGTTTTACAGCAAACCTCCGAGATAGCTTTTTGTAGCCTTCCCCTAAACTCTGATACTGAACAATGTTTTCAGATCTTTTGAGAGTTGCTTTCAGGATCCCATGCTGACACTCTTCAAAGGAGAGTCAAACAGAAGCACAACCACAGCCAAATTAGCAAAATTACAAGGGTAACCAACTTTTTGCATAGTCAGTTTTTCATATTTGATTTAATTTCGTGCAAATGAATACTGCTTCACTAAAAAAATCTTTGTTCTGAAAAAACCCAGTGGGGAATGAAAGAAATATCACTGTTATATTTTTTGTTGAAAGTGGAGTAAATTATTATGCAGGCTGAGAGGGGTTCCCAAACATTTTGAGATTTTTCGTATTTTTTTTTTGTATTTCCTTCCATCCAGTAGTTTTCAACCATATAGAGATGTCTCTAATATGTCTTCTAAAGATGTCTCCAATGTTTATCTACCAAATTATTATTCTTCTCTAGATTAACAATATCTTTTTTGGTGCACCAGAAACAAAAATATAATGTATTCTTTACTGCCGATTTAAAACTTAGGGATCTGTAAAGATCAAGTAAAGAAAATCGATCTACAAACACTTCATAAAATTAGAATTTCATGAACCTTTCTTCAGTCTGTGGTAGCATATCAGACAAGAATGAAGTTAATTACATAGGTTTACTCTATCACATTTGATTTCTATGACTGTTAAAAGGCCATGTGATATTTCAAACAGTTACAATGTATTTATGCTACACCTTTTCTACTATGATACATGTACTCAGAAAGTGGTTATTTTCTGAAAAGCAATTATTAAATACATATGGAATATTGATTTACTAAAGATCACTAACAACTGTTTCCTGCTCTGTAAACATGTTTTCAAATTAAACAATTTATTTTTTCATGCTAGAAGGGTACATACCTGTGTGGAAAATAATTGTCCAAATCCTTGCTTTCCACATGGGACCCATTTAAAAATTAACGTGTTCAATGGCTCAAAGCAGTCAAACAATTTCTGATGAAATTACACATTTGTCTGCTATGATGAATTTGTAAATTTTGCTGACAGTCATGAAAGTGTTAAAGATTTAATTGCCTGAGAAATCCTCTAGATTTCCCAGTTTGCTCTTTAATAAATATTGTATGTCCTATGGTTGTCAATGTTTGCATTGACCCAAATATTGTTTTGTGATTATTGCACCCATATCTTTTTTTTATGGTGATAAACTCTGAAAACATGCTGTGGTATTTGTGTAGCAATTAGTTCCTGGTCTTCTGTTCATAAATGGGTTTAGAATAGATCGACTAAATATATATTTGATCGTTCAACTATTAGCCAGTTGAACTTGCCCTTTAAATTCTGATTTGACTGGCTACTTCGCCAGATTGAACCTACCGAATTGCAATAGAACATTTTTTTCGAAGTCTTTTGCCGAATTTCAATCGTACAATCGAACGCTTTGAACGTTCGATTTGTAAGATTTTGACTAATATTCAAACCGTTTTTCTGGGGAGGCAGGCTTCAGATTAGTGTCTCTTTATCTTGCAGCTGATTTTTTAATCCAGTGTGAAGTACAAGAATTCTGTGGACAGAAGTCCTGGGTAAATGAGCACCAGGGGGTAGCAATTATGTGGCCTTTGGTGCTCTCGAACTTGTGTCTGGGGCATTTGTAAAAAACCTATTTACTGCTCCTTTCCATCACTTGTTGAGATATTTATAGTTTTCATATGAAACATCCTTTCATATGCTTTCATTATCCTTGCATATTATAGATGCAAATTTTATTTTTCTGAAGTTTAGTGCCTTTCTTGACACAGAAAATATTTTGTTCTTCTGTCATACACAAATGAGTCTTTTGTCATAAGCTTTTCTTGAGGGTGCTAAACAATTTTGGACATAAAATATATATAATTTATCTTTTCAGTCTTACAGATATTTACATCTACATCTAGAACTCAACAGGAGGTCTGTAACATATTCCTGCAGTTATCTTGCCTGCTGACTTACATGTTGGGTAGAGCAAGCTTCAGATATACTAATTATTCCTGCCATTACATTATCTTTTAAATTGGGCTTTTCATCACATTGAATAATAATTCATACTGTGTCTTTCCATCTTTTCTAATGCCCCTTTCCTTAGTAAATATTGCACATTATACCTTTTTTATTATTACTACCAATGATTTAAAGGGGAAGTTAATGTCATGTCCTTTGAAATAGGCAGACCTATTATACACAACTTTCACCTGTTCTTTGTTATTTGAATAAATGGTATTCTTATTCTGCTTGTTTCCAGCCTTTAGCTGATAATGTGAATGTCAGGTTCACAGCAACTAAAAAAAATAATTGACTGTAAAGATTCAGTATTATTATTATTATTCAAAATGCTTAACTGCTTTTCTTTCTTTCTGTCTCTTTCCTGGCCATCTTCCATTCGGATGGTATATAAGTTCTAGCAACCAGGTAGTGATTAAAATTCCAAGCCCAAGAGTTCCAGAACAAAATGTAAAGATAAACCTTAAAAAAATCAACATTAAGTGGCAAATTTATTAAGGTTTGATTTGTGTTTTCCTCAGAAAATTTGAGTTTTTAAAGTTTTTTTTTGGGTTAAATAAAAATCCAACATTTTTCCAGATTTATTATACCTTGACCATGGAAATAGCTGAAATCTAAAAATACACCACCTAAAACCTGTGAATATCACGTTGAAGTCAATGGCACAAATCCTTTGAACCATTTGAAGATGTTAATAGCCTTCATGATTTTACTCAAAAACTTGATCGATTCGAGTGTATAGAAGGGAGTAGGAGGCAGAAGTGGTTGGAATTCAACTTCGTAGTGCTTATAAAGAAATGACCCAATAGGTGCTACCAAGATTGTATACATTGTGCCTATTATTAAAGATGGAAGCACCCGAAACACGTAAAGCTCTAGCCTTATTTATCTTTAGAGCAAATAAAGATTACTTTTAATTGGAGTACAGTGTTGTCTCTTCTTATATAAAAATAATATTTAGTAAAACTAATTGCTGGTAAAATATCATGCAGAATTATCATGTGTGTAATTCAAATATTTAAAGGCACCATTACCTACTTTCAATTGCCTAAAGTAAGTCTATTTCAAATTTCCTATTTCCTGTGTGTGTTTTCTAGTCTCTCTAGTATGTTTCTGGCGTAGCTTGTTCCTGACCTTCCCTACTTTGATGCCTGTCCTGATCTCTGCCCATTTAATGACCATTCTGTAAAATTCAGTTTCTGTATTGCGCTACTTTTGGGTTTGACCCGACCTGAGACCTTGACTGGTATCAACTGGCCTGTCCCTCAACCATGCACCTTGTTTTCCCATTCTTCCTGCACACGTTCGGTTTCCTTGTTAAATCAAAAATCTGTTGGTAGCCCTGTTGATGGGAAATGCCCATTATGCCTGTCCCAGGTATAGAGCTCCGTAACAAGTCACACAAGGTAATGATTACAATAATGTGACAGAGAATACAACATCTAGAATCTATGCTACTATAGAGGCATGCATATGAAAAATAAAATCTCCTTTAAGTCACCTATGTAAAATTCACAACAGATCAGTATTACTCTGCCACTAGCTGGCCATTTCTTAATACCTGAAAAAGGTTGTAAACTAAAAAAACAACATAGGCTTTCCATCCTTTTGGCATGACACTATCCAGGTGTCTAATCCACCTGGCTTCCCTTTGTAATAATAGGTTATTCCAATCCTTACCTGAAACATCTAAGCACCTTCCATTTCAACTCACAGGCACTATGTTTATTGTTGAAAAAATGTCTAGACACAGGTGTGTCGGCTTGGGAATCTTTTTTAAAATTTCGAATGCTGTTTGTATGTTTGTGTATACATTTTGTATTAACATAAGTGTATACTTTTGCCCACACAGAGCATTTCACAGGGGCATTTCAGTACATAAGCAGTCTATACATTTGCTTCTTATTGTGGCCTAATTTTTCAGCGGAATTTCAAATTGCAAGTCAAACATGTAAAAGTAACTATTTTAGGTTTACCCTCAAACAATTTTTTAGAACAGGAAGTTTGTGTTCGACATAGTAAGTCTTTACGTGATGCACCTCTTTAGTAGGCAAATCTACGGTATTGCTTCAAAAAACCACCATATTTTACATCTGATTGTAGAATGGGCCTATATTTCTTAACAAAACCTTAAATTCTACAGCTTTTCCTGTCAAACCTACCAACAAACAGCAAACTGTTATCATTATCTGTACATGGTTTAGTTTTAAACAGTAGTTAAGCAGTAGTTCACAGAGTAGTTTACTAACCTCATTGGCAATATGCTCCAGCATCATTGGCTGCATCTCTATAGAGGAGGTTGTTAGAAGCTAATTCTCTTGCCCGCATGTATTGACCTTTATGTGTTGCTGTTGGTTACAGCTCAAAATATATAAGAGATTATTCCTATCCATCTTTTTCCAATATAACCCAGTTATTAAATTGTTTTCAAACAGTCTGATGTTAAAATCAAGTAAGTTGAGCTCACTGGCCAAGGTCTGAAAAGTGAACTTTTGGGTGGGAATTGTTGGCTTCATTTACCATTTGTTCAAATTTATTTAGGGGAGCATCCCATATGATTAGTGTGTCATCCATGTATCTAAAATACTTCATCTATGATGAAGTATATAAATGTCACGAGCGCTCGCCGCTCCTTACCTGTCCCGAGCACTCGTCGGCTTCTTCCCTCTCGTCGCGGCGCAGGATCCAAGATGGCGGCGCCCAGGACTCCACGTGGGCGCAAGGACGCCGGCGCCGGAGCGCCAAATTCAAATACAAAAGGACACCGGAGACCTAGGTTCAATGCCCGAGTATACTGTAGCTCATTTTAGCTATTGTGTTCCTGGGTCTCTTTAGCCTTGCCTGTGGTTCCTGTTGCTGATCCACTGCCTGTTCCTGACCTTGAATCTTTGCTGCCTGCCTTCTGAACCCGTTTGCCTGGACCTGACCTTGCTTTTGGATTCTCCTGATCTGTACCTTGCCTGGACTTGCTGGAAAGGGACTTCCTCCTTGATCCTGACTTCACCCCCCCTCGTGGGAGCGATAGGCCCCCGCTGACAATAAAAGCATTGGGTAGATTGGAGAGCTCCCCCTAAGCGAAAATCAGCTGTTATAGGTGGAAGCCTGAGCTGAGGCCGGGACCTTGAGGTTTGTTCTGGGTTTCAAATACCATACTTTACATTAACCACTGTCTTTTACTTTGGGAGGAGCCCTCCACTACTCACATGCTTATAGTGAGAGGACCAAGTACAGAAGTCTGGGCAAGGGAACAAAACATGTGCAGGAAGAACAGAGAACAAGTGTGGTTGACTAACAGGCCGGATCTTGAACAATCAGGCAGAGCAGTATAAAAACAGGAGTCAGGAACATAGTTGAGGTCACAGGCCGGGGTCAAAACCAACAGTAACGCAGTGCAGAAACAGGATCCAAGAGAATGGTTAATAAATGGGCAGAGGTCAGGACAAGCAGCAAACTAGGTAAGGTCAGGAACAGACTAAATCAGAGACATAAATGAGAGACTAGAAAATGCACCCAGGATTTATTAGAAATAGACTTACGATGGGCAGTTGAAAATAGGCAATGATGTCATCATGCTCAAACATCATTGTGCAGCATCGGCTCATGTAAAAGACCAAACATGCCCAAGAAGATCCCGGGCTTCCCAATGAATGGAGCGGCGGTAATCCCCACTGCACCGCTGGACCACCAGGTATCAAAATAACAATGTAGCAGATTACATTCAGTGGTTTTAATTTTAAATATTGAATATTTCATATATTTAATATGTATGCTGCACATTTTATTGTAGATAAAGGGGTAAATTTACTAAAGGGTGAAGTGACTAATGCTGCTGTTGATTCGCCAATGTTAATGTTTTCAGTCACTTCAGCAATTTACTATCGGGCAAAGGTGTCACTTTGCTTGCGAAGGTGATAGATGCTAGTCTTGCTTTGCACTCTAACACCAGGCAAATTTTCGTTCTGGTGAATGGACGTACTGTAAGTTCACTAAGATGTGGATTTTACTGAACGTTACCTCTATCGCCAGTCTTGCCTTCACCAGCTCTGACCTGGACATTGGTGTGCATAGAACATCCTCAATCTTCAGTTACTTACATCATTTTTGAGTGAAATACCTTCTACATCCAAAAAACGCTGGCGTCTTTTCATTTTTTCAGGGTGTTAGGCTGCAAAATGCATAACATTTTTTCGGGTACCCAGTTTCCCCCATACATTTTCTAACAAATGGCACGTTATTTTACAGTGGCTTTATGTGTAGGGCATTAAAACAACTCTATTGACTTTATTAAGGTTCCCTTGGCATTTCTAGTTATCATTGTAAATATAATGTATTAGATGCACCATGTAACATAAATAGCTCCATTCCACAAAATTTCCGGGTGTATGCAAATTAGCCTGAGTGCAAGAACTCTAGCAAAGTTGCGCTAGCCAGCTTTGGTTTGCCGAAGTAACACTAGCGAACATTCGCCACTGTTCCTCCCCCGGGACGTACCTTTGCTACTTAGTAAATTAGCATTGTCTGTTGCGATAGCTGCAAAGCCGTCACTGGCGAATTTGCACTCTTTTGTAAATTTACACCAAAGTTCTTCCTCTCTTCATTTAAAAAACATTTCTGTACATAATGTCACCAGTCTTCAAGATACTAAATATATACAATCTTTTCTGCATTTGTAGGCTAGCATGATATTAGTACTTGCATTAAAAATGTTTAAATAGACTGTATGACAATCTTGGTTTGATACTTTGTTGTTTCTAAATACCATTGTGCAAGATGGTATCAGATGGTATGATTAGATCACATCATCAGAAATCTGTTGGTATCATAAATAGAAAATTGTCCTGTCATTAAATAAATTGTAGCTTTCAAAGAGTGCATTGATATGCATAATTGACCAATTTTGACTATACAGAGCTCTACTGTATTATTAAGAAGCTGCAAATTACACTGTCCAGGCACTTCCTTCATCTCCAAGGGATGATCTTGGGTAAAAAAAGTGTTGTTGTATAATCATTGGTGTTGTCAGTCTTTCACATCAGAAGTAGATAAAAATGTTGTGCTTGAGAACTAAAACTTGAATTCAAATGTGTTTAATTCTATTTACTTAAGGGAGATGTGGATATTGTTCTTTAAGAAGTGCTGTATGTTCTATTCTCTCACTATGTTAAGAGAAATATTATAGTTTTCATCTAGCAATATGGTGCCAATTTGCAGTTATTGTATTTGCAAGTGGGTGTACAAGAAAGCAATAAAAATTCATGAATATGAGATTATTTCCACTTGGTTTGAAAATTGAAAAAACACCACTTTATTTTTGAAATAATTTTATAATAATTTAATTTCTTCCTTCATCAATTTTACAGAAACAAAAAATGTATGAATATATGTCTTCATCTGCTATAGTCAGTGAATCTCCCACAATCTTCTGTGAAACAGGGAATCCACCTGGCACTGAATTTTGCTTTTAGGCCTCAGGGGTAAACCAGGTGAAGCCCATTTTAATGGCTACAACTGAAAGGCTCACTGACACTGGTTTTGCTTCCAGATCAGGGAGATTCCCTACAGGAGAAGCCCCTAAATGTGTATTAGGACAACTGGTGGTGGCCCTGCCCATTTGCAATGGTTCTAAGTGTTATCCTTTAAATGAGAAGGATTTGGGGGGTCCGTATTTTTTATTGGAAACTTATTTATTAATGTTTTTAATAAATATGACCTCCCCTTTATTTGCCACAATAGTCAATGGAAAACAATCTGGACAAAGATAGATGGGATATTAAAACCTGGGTATTTTCCCAATAATCCACATAAAAGAAAATTATGTGGTAGTTAATTTGGAAAAGTCAACCCTCTTTCCCAGAGCAAAAGGGTATTATTATTATTAACATGTATTTCTATAGCGCCAACTTATTTCGTAGGGTATTCTCTATTATAATTTGTACAGGTGGGTACTCAAAAACCCCTATAAAGTTTCTGCATATAATAATCAACTCTCAATCAGGATATGCTAAGGATACCTTGAGTTGTTCTCAGACTGGAACATTTAGAAATGAGGAAGCACCTAATAGTGTAAAACCTTTGATTCGTTATACAGTATATTAAAATTGTATTGCACTTACAACAGTCCATGCAAGGGAAGGCACATAGAAAATACTAGTTCCACCACAACCCCAAGTCTCTTCCCTGGTTTATAGTGATGATGACATGCCTGACATCACGCCTAACACATTTCACCATCAGGATTCATCAGAGAATAATAGAAAATAATAATAATAACTTTCTGTTCTGGAGTTTGTCCCTGTGTTGCTAGAATAACCTGTTAATTACTAAGAATAGTTGCTTCAGGCCATCAGAGCAAAAACCTAAGAAATATTGTACAAAGTGTATGGGCCCATGATATGGGCTAAAGTCACAAACAATATATATCAAATATCAAGTTTGCTTTAAACGATCTATAATAAAAGGTAACTTTGTATATTCTGGGATTTATGTCTGAGGAATTTGTTTTTATCCTCATAAGGGTTCAGCAGAAATGACTGTATTTGAGTCTAGAACATTTTTGGCATTAGTTATGGTGATCATACTAATATTAGTGATGGGCGAGTCTGCGGCGTTTTGCTTCGCTGCCATGTCTCATTTTGGATGTGAGTGTCCGTTTTTGGACAACAAATTTGCCTCAGGCAAATAAATTCACCCATTACTATTATTAATCGTACTGAATACTGTATGCATATTTAATATGGTACTGTAACTTCTACAGCTGAGCCCACTCAATAAAGGGGTAGGGTATTGTGTATGTTAGTAAAGAGTCAGTTGCCAGCTTACACTCATCATTTTCCAAAGTCCATCTCGATTATATAACCTGGACCCACCTGTCAGTGGGATAATGTCACCACCGGGGAAGAGGTTGGCACAATTGCGTCACTAAAATTGAAGGATCCTGCTTTAAGTTTGCCTGCCATTACAACCCAATTCACAAGTTTCATTCCAATCCACAAATATATATATAGGGTTTTTTCCGATTTTTTAGATCGTTCGATTTTCCATATTGCGTTAAAACACTTCGAATATCGAATTTGAAGGGTTAAATTTTTTTTAAAAATGTGATCCTTAGTAAATGTGCCCCATAATGTATATATCTCTTTCTAAAATTAAATAGTTGCTGATTTATTATAGATCAGACATCTTCATTTTCAGTGTTGCCAGCACAAGTCCCTGATCTGCAGCAGAACTGTGTAGTTATGAATGAAATTAATGCCAGATTTAGCCATGGAAAAACAAACATATATTCCATTGTATTGTGTGCTGGAAAAATAAAAAAAACTTAATGGGACAAATTAGGTGATTACTAGTGTACTAGCAATTATCCAAATAGATAATGCCTGTTTACATATGTGTGAATTACTGACTATATATATATATATATATATATATATATATATCTAAATAAAAATATTGGTAACTCTTTAACAGGTGTTATGCTTGTGTAGTTTTATTATTGCAATATACCTTAAAGGCAGATTTATTCTTTTTTATTGGCATTTGAAAATGTACAGTGATAAATAATAATAGCGGATAAGAATTACAGCAAAAGTAAGTCAGCTGGGCAGATTTATTAACAAAGTAATTTCTTGTAAAATAGAGGGCCATATTCAATTCAGTGAGAAAAATGTATCTCATGGTTTTTCACGTGAAAAGTCATATATGTTTTTCTGAATTGAATTGCATCTCAAAATAAATCTCGTCCATGACTTGGAAGATAAGAACATAAATAGGTCCCTAAAACAACATTCGAAGGTAAACCTATCCTATGCCTTTGCTAGAGGAACATTCAGCAGTTCCTTTGAAAAGAGTTTTTCTTATTATAAAAGATTAATTTATAGCTATTTTTAATTTCCTCTAATATAAATAATTATCTCGAACAGGAAAAACTTGTATACTATATTTATTTCTATCCAATATTTTCTCTGCAAAGAGCTTTTTCGAATATTAAAAAGGGAACTTTAAAATATGTGATTGTTATAACAAGTCTTTACAAGCCATAGCACATTGACAAATGTACTGCTTCTGTACAGTGAAAGCATGTGTAATTGTATTTTGTCACTTTGCTTTAGCATTGAAACAAATGGCAGATTCTAACAGCCGATTCAGGCCCTGAAGCAAAACATGTAAGTAAATATTGTGTGTGGGAATGTTAGCTGGGTAGTGGCAAGCTGAACAGAGACAGAACAACACCTATTCCATTGAGCAGATAAAGGATTTTTTTACTCTTATTTATATATTATGAACTTTTGCGATGATGATAGTCAACTGGGGCTCTTTACAGTAATCCAGTAAGTAGTCTGGTTATACCCTACATCATTACAACTGTACATTTTTGTTTTATTAGAATATATTCAAGATTGTTTTTCCTATATTTTTAATCCTTATATTTTGGTAATCTTTCTATGTGTTACAATCTATGTGCAACTGTCTGTTACAGTTTGGGGCTTTCTATGCTGTTGCTATAGAAAAACAAGACAAATAGATTTATGTTGTTGACAAAAAATGGTTTTCTATATACTCAATATGATAGTGTAGAGAACTGTGGGTAGGTGACTTCAGTCTACATTATAAATGTCTTTTCCAGAATTTATGACTTTTTGAAATATCTGTATTTATGAATACTTCCACTAACTGCTGTAGAACAAAATGTTTTTGAAATCCATAAATTGTGAGCGCAGCTTTCAAGCTGCACTTTCTCTTTTATAGCACTCAAATGAAAAACAAATCTCTCTATGTTGTCATTTATTTTCCAGGGTAAAAAGGAACTGAAACTAAAGCAAAGTAACAGTATGCCGATTGTTTCCACTTCAAATGACATGTCATTTCTATTTCTTGTTTTTTGTAGGAATCACGCAATGCATTTTGTTTTTACAAATTAAAATGTTTTGTTATTAGTGTGACAGTTATTAATCACTTATTCCCTATTGACTGGCAGGCTTTTGAAAACAGTAGATAATAGACACATATTGGGAACAAAATATACTCTAGACTAGTTTTCTCAAAGTTTTTATGGTATCCATGAGTGCATATGTTTGCATGTCCAAAGAAATGATAAAGTATAGTCATTTACAACTGAAATTTCTGAAATTGTGTGAGTTCTGCTTCATTTGCAAGACTAGAAGTGATCACTATCTTCATTATCTTCTTTTAGCTATTTAAAAAATAAAAATGTCATTTGTAACAGTCAATGAATAAAGTTCTTTATTCAAGAGGTCTGGGGAAAAGATAGCAGCACTTAGTAATACTTTCTTATAGACTTGACATTATATTACTAAAAGTAAAAATGCCATATTGCTGGTTCATAGATGTGATACACTTAGGGGAAAATTTATCAGCTTTATTAGCTTTTATCCCTCGAATTCGGACGAAATTCGATAATCATTCCACTGTCGAATGCTTATCGAATAGTTTACGGCTATTTTTACTTCAATATTCGATTTCTCAATAAAATCATACGATCGAATACCGATCGTTCGATTTCACAAAAAAATAAGGAAATTTCCTCCGATTGCTCGAAAAATTCGTACGATTCGAACGATCAAGGCGTTTGATCATACGAATGGTATTCGAGCAGGTGATAGAAAAAAAAGCCTATGGGGGGGCTTCCCATAGGCTTCTATTACAATTCGGTACGTTCAATCTGGTGAAGTAGGGAGTCGAATAAAATTTTAAAGTTAAAGTACATCGAATTATCCAATATCCCTTCATTCGATATATTCGAATTTTGCGTATTCGATGATCGAAGTGGCCAAATTTGCATATTCCAATATCCTTAAAAAATAGTTTTAGATCGAATTTCGAACTATTCACGTGAATTTTGTAAATTTGCCCCTTAATGTTGAATGACAAATGTTGGTATTTTTTCCCCAGACATTGACATGAGTTTATATAAAAGTTTTGTGTCTATGATGTAATGCCTGAACATTTTCTGTCTCAGCAGGCTTTTTTTATCCTCACTTTGTCCACAGTACCGACTGTATTTGGATAGTGTAATATCTGGCTCCAAGTTATAATTATACAAGTTACAATATACAAATACAATTTAAACCTTCAAGCTAATGCTAATTTGACTTGGAGAACAATATTAAAGTGGCAGAAAGTGAGTTAAAAGAAACATACTTTGGAATTTTAATGAAAAATTATTTTAAGGTACAACTTGAATTACTTATTTTGTTCTATACATTCCTTTTGTACAGACATAGTCACCATTGTTCCTTATCTTGTATAATCATTTTATTTTCTTGTATGCAGGCTATGTTTATTGAAACAGACAATGTTTGACTTTAATTGCTTTTGTCATCTGACTTGCGCTGCATGTTGCCATTGGCATTACATATTGATAATCTTTACTCAGTCGCAA
The DNA here is from genome assembly GCA_024363595.1 of Xenopus borealis. Classification (NCBI taxonomy): domain Eukaryota; kingdom Metazoa; phylum Chordata; class Amphibia; order Anura; family Pipidae; genus Xenopus; species Xenopus borealis. The sequence goes on along the minus strand of CM044433.1, from coordinate 104,812,542 downwards.
GTCAATTTTGTGTTACAGTATTCAAACTTTGATCTGTACTGCTTATTAATGGCAAAAATGGTAATGTGCCATTGGGAGGTAACGTCTTTGAAACCACCAGAGCAGAAACACATACAATATTACAAAATATTTTTCTCGGTATGTAGGGCACAGTTCTCTCAGACAAGATGATGGTATATGCTATTCATATTAACATTTATATAAATTATATTTTTTGTATAGGACGAAGGAGTAACTGAATGGCTAATTGAAAGTGCATACTTCACAGTTTCATTCATCAAGATACTTTCGAGCATCAACAGTAACTGACTGCTGTGAAAGGAAAGGAAAATCTAGTTTGATATGAGTTCCAATTGTAACAGTGTTAGGGGCAGATGTACTAAATTCACGTGAAGGATTTCTTCTTTTGGTCGAATATGTGAATTTTGCCATATTCGATCATCGAATAGGGAATGGTTGAATATTCAATCATTTGATCGATCATTCGATCAGCAAAAGATTTTATTTTTTAAGTTTCTTCGATTGCCTACTTCGGTAGATTGTACCTACCGAATTGCAATAGAAGCCTTTGGGAGCACTCCCATAGGTTTCTGAGACTAAGTCCTGATCGAATAGGATTCCTACGATCGAAGTGTTCGATCGTTCGAATCGTACAAATCATTCGAACGATCGAATGATTTCTTCGTTCAGTCGAATAATTTATTCGACTGATCGAATAGGTTTTTATTCGATCATCGAATATCGAATAAAAGGTAGCCTAGAACTATTCGATTAACATTCGAAAATCGAATGCTAATTGAATATCGAATAGAAACTAATTATTTTTGGGGAATAATAGTAAATTTGCCCCTTACTGTTAGTCAAATCTAGTTGTCAAAAGGATTGGGGGCTGAAGGTTCTTGTTTCATTTAATATCTCTAAAACTTTGCAGTTATTACTTTGGTTCATCATGATTTGGTGCATGATGATACATATTTATCTTTTAAGGAAAGGACTACAACATATATATACAATATATATATATATATACATACATACATACATACATACATATATATATATATACATACATATATATATATATACTCAAACTATATATATATATATATATATATATGCTCACTGGGCACTACCTTCACAGTTTTCCTAAATTCGCTCACAAATTGGGCTCCTTCTGGACTACCAGAAAAACCATATAAGTTGGGTTCACCCCTGTACTCACAATGCTCACAAATAAGCATCAATTCTAATAAGTGTCCTTCAGACTAGGACCCCTCTTTAGTATCAGAACACCTAGGTAGATCCATTATTTATGAACATCTCTTTAGTGTGAGAAGCAGTTGGCCTACCAGTTTAAATCTTTGCTTCTGTCACTGGAAATCCTGCAAGAGATCCTGGTTGTAACACATCAGTTCATGACAGATGACTTTCTGAATCAGAAAGGCAATTCTGTATCTGGTGGATTAAAAAAGTAGAACCAATAGTCCGACTCTGCTAGTTCGTTTCCTTTCCTTTGCCCATCATTCATAAATAAAGGTAATACTATATAGCTGTGCAAAATAAAAAAATATTTTCAATATAGTTAGTTAGCCAAAAATGTAATGTATGTGGGATGAATGGATGTCTATCATAATAGCCAGAGCCCAACATCCGGCTTTGCAGCTCTTCGATTGGTTACCAGTCAGTAACCAGTCAGTGACTTGAGGGGGGGGGGGCAAATAGATCATAACTGTTTCTTTTTTAATCTGATCTGCATTATAAGGATCAAAAGCAAACTCACTGAACAGTTATGTCCCATGTAACCCCCTCAAGTCACTGACTGAGTTGGAGAGCTGCAAAGGATGCAGTAGTATTTTTAAATTGAACTGTTCCTTTAAAGGAGAATTCAACCTGTAAGGTTAATTGATTAATAGAATCAGCCATCGCAACATCATTTGGCAGGGCATTCCATAACCTCACTGCCCTCACTGTGAAGAACAACCTATGCTGCTTCAGATGAAAGTTCCTCTAAGCTAAATGGGTGGCCTCTGGTGCATTGAACCTTTTAAGGGAAAAAAGATCTCCCACTATCTATAATGCCCTCTTATGCACTTGAAAAGAGTAATAATGTCCCCTCACAAGCATGTTTTTTTTCCAGACCCCAACCTTGACAGTCTACCCTCATAATTTAAGTCTTTCATCCCTCTAAACATTTTAGTTGCACATTTCTGCACTCTCTCCAGCTCATTTAATCCCTCTTGAAGGGGAATTAACCCCCCCCGTGCTAACTTTAATCACTGGAGCCCAAAACTGCACTGCATAGATCCACTCCAGGTGAGGCCTTACCAGGGACCTATAAAGTTCATATAGAATTAGACCATTTGATGACTTACCATTATGTTCTGCTGAATGCTGTATTGTATATTTTTTAAATTGTAACATAGCATGTGATGTGATATATTTGTATCTTTGTTATACTTTTATCTATGTGATACATTTATATTAATCTGCAGTACAAAAAATATTCTCTATACTTGCTGTCTATATTGCTAAACATGTATCATGTATTTATAAATGTAAGATACTGCTGGAACTGATTTATGGAAATTAACGTCAGGATGTGCTGTTCTTTATGAATCGAACAGACTGCAATAAAAGTGACATTGCCATGGATTCAGCAATCACCTTTGCTACTTTTTTTATATAAAGATGATTTATTTATAACATATTCACCATTACATAGCAACCATATGAACTTATTATGAAACTACAGATGCAGCCACTTGGATTTGTAAGTTAAATGCATCATGACTCAGGGTTAATTGAAGAAACTATGTTATCTAAAGTTATCTTAACTCATTTAATGCATTTAACCTTTTCATTAGCATACCAAAGCACCATTGTTTTCAATGGTGATCTCTTTAATTTGATGGGATGCTGTGACACAATATTCTGTGATAAGTGGGATAAATGGGATAGATGAGTTAAGTTATTCTGTGTCAAATGCACAATCCAAAGTGGCTTCATCTGTATCTTTCAGTAGACAGTTTTGCATTTGAGCTCACTCTCCCCAAGACAGGCTGTCAGCAGGACTTTTTATGGACCTACAGTTGTGTTACCTTAGAAACTTTTGCTAGGAAGTCCTAGTCCTACAACCAAATATACACGAATAAGGGAGAAAATAATGGGTTATTATTTTGATTCTTAAGATAAATGCTAATACCCAAAAATGGTAGATGAATATATGCTAAAATAAGTCCCATCAGGCCATGGAATCAGAAAGACACATTTACTAATCATTAATTGTACTGACAAACCATTTATAAATAAAGTATAGCCCCACAGAATTGACATGATTAATTCAAATCCTAAAGCAAAGTCATATCAAAAGGTCAATAAAGAATTTGATCGTGATTTTGCCAACCAGCAAACATTTGATACATATTGCTGTAGGTCTTTCTCTATTCCTCTGACGTTACATTATAGGGTGGTTCAGTTAATAAAAAAATGTATGAAAAAAAGTGCAAGCGCCTTTTTAAGTGTTACAAAACTTACGAATTCTATAGAAGCCTGAGAGTTTATTAACTGGGTTAATGAACAACATTATCCATTTCATATGTGTAACGGCACATTTAGAAGCTGATGTGTTTTCATGTGTGAAGCTGTTGTTTCGATTAATATATTATCTGTTCATGGTCTAGTTCAGTATTTGTACATTTATCAAGTGACTTAATCATAAGTGTTTATTCTCATTGATTAATTAAGGATTTTCTTGCAGTTTAATCCAAGGTACTACTGAGATGGAGACTTCATGTCGCACAAGTGAAAGTTTAACCTGACCAAATAGAAGCAACTGTGTGGATGCTTGATGTGTGTAAATGCTAACCTTTAACTGGGAAATTCACTTGAGCCAAATGTGGTGCGGTTTTTACATGTTCTTGGTTATTGACAGGTTTGCCTCTACTCCATGGAGTACTAATGCAGGGAAGGTCCCCGGCCAGCCGAATAGCTGCTTGTTTTACATTGAATTACATTTAGGCTAGGGACAGACAGGGAGATTCGGGGAGATTCAGTCACCTGGCGTTTAATAGCA
>CM044433.1:104707724-104800740 GCA_024363595.1 Xenopus borealis | reverse complement strand
CACCACTGATTTTTAAAACCATTAGGTGGGGGTGCAATGAGGCTGTGACCACAAAATAATACTATATATATATATATATAGATAGATAGACAAATACAAGAGGTCCTCTGCACTTAACCCGTTGTCAATATATTTAAGACCATTTGTGCACACAGCTACTAAAAAATGCCTTACCCTTTAAACAAAACAGGGGTTGTTTGTCCATATATTGCAATATATTTAAGCTGGCCAACTACATCAAAGTCATCCCATGTGGCCAGTCCTACTGTCAAATTGCATCTGATTCATTAAAATTTCTATTACTGCATTATAAATTTTACAAGGGGACTAAGTTTTACCTGCAACTTACTTGCTGCTTTCAAAGTAAAATTCCCAAACTTGGTTGCCCTTTTATTAGACACTAGTGGGGTCACCTGACTATAGCTGGGAGGGGTGGGAGCTACAATAGGGAGCTGGTCACTGCTCCTATATGAACTATAATTAGCAAGTTGTGCTCACCACTAATTTTTAAAACCATTAGGCCATTCTTAGATTCATGATAAATCTTGAAAATCGAATTAGAATTTTTTAAAAAACTTATATTGAGTTTGGATAATTCCCTAGTCAACAGTTTTGACCATACAAAAAATCAAAAATTCAAATTCCAATTTTCAATTCAACCTTCAATAAATCTACCCCAAAGCGAAACTCACCAGAAAAAAAATGCAATTCGTTATTTGTGTGTAAGAGTAGAAATTCGGGTAGCCATTTTATTCATTTAGTATACACAGTTTATTATGAGAACAAATTCATGTTTTTTTTAAAAAAAAAAACAGATATAATGCCATTTGCTCACTTTTGCTCTATTTGTAAATTACTTATTTTTCTTTATTTTTATAGCTATTATCTTGCTGCTCTGTCTTTTAATTTCATAAATTCTTCTCCTTCTTAGAGTAAACAGAGAACTCAGGGCATTTTAGACACAGACCCATTGACCTTGTCCTAAAATAATCATGCAAACGAAATGATATCATTGATTTTACATTAGATGCAGGCTTGAAATGATGAATAATTAACAAGCTTCCTACTGCATTCCAGTATTGGCAGCATTGCAATTTAGCTCTGTATCTATCCCTAAAATGTTATGCCTTTTTAATGTTTTCCCTGTTTTAAAAACAAAACAAAATACATTTATGTGAACGTATAAAAGTTTGTGATCTGGAATCCCATTATCCAGAGCCTGGTATCCAACAACACCATGTCCCATGTGGTTCTATTTAAGCAACAATTCTTATTTTTGAATGAATATCCTTTTTTTTTGTAATAATAAAACCAGTAGTCAGTGGCTAAACTAGCATAAATCTATGGCCAAGCAATAGTTTTTGTAATGTTGTTTTTTTTTTTAATTTTTAAATATGTTTTAGTATTCTTAAAGCTTGGTTCTTCAAGTTTAAGAAAGATTTGTTATCTGGAAACCCCCAGGTACCAAACATTGATTCCATACTAATAATTGTGGCTCCACTAACTAATAATGATGGGTGAATCTGTCCTGCCCAAAAATTTGTAAAAATTTGTTTAAACACGTTGAAGTAAATGAGCAACTTTTCCCGCACACAATACATTGGAGTCTATGGGTGTTTTTTGCAGTAAAACCTAGCTTAAAATTTTCACTCATCACCCTAGCTATCTTTGAAGGCCATTTGTTGTAATGAGAGTGAATAAATATATTTAACTAGTGCAATATACTCAACTAATATTGAGTTTTTAATATTGAGTTTTTATTATATGTGTGTATTTCTTTGTTGCGTGTTGAGAACATCCATTCATGACAAGTATCCTACAATATGGATCATTCTTGCACAGAGATGCACAGCTTTGGGTATGTTGCTGGAAACAATTCTGTTCTAAATCCAAGAATGTTAAATGAGTTTGCTTTGACTCATTGCAGCTTTCCTTCTGATGAACAATTGACATTTAAAATATTTTGCTTCATACACACCTAGGAACAGTAAAAAGAATTGACTATAAAATTTATGTTGTTTAAAGTACTGACATTAAAATAATTTCATAAATGTATCATCAAACCTGATATCTTGGATTTTCCATGCTTTGGAATATTTTACTAAATCTATTTAATGCATTTTATCATCTAAATTAATAGAAGTTGTAACATTTGACTCCTGCTAATAGTTTCTAATGGATCGTTTGTACAGTTGAAATAAATTCATCATTTTGAAGTTTATACCTTAAAAGATTAGAAATACAATGGCAGTTTAATATCTGCTCAACTGGCCTTTTGCCATATGAGAGGCTCTTTTTCTTGCCACCTTTATACTTTTTTGTCATTATTAGAGTTTGATCTATTGTTCAATTTACAAAAAGGTTTTTTTTTTTGACTTGTAGTAATATTTTCCAGAGAAGTTTTAACAAACTGACAGATTTATCAAACCTAATTTTGACAGAATGTGTGTGACTGCTTTGAGCAGTTGAATACAATTCTTAGCATTGCTCGGCAATTGTGCTAAGCACACAACTGATGAAAATTGCATGTATGGAGAAAGGATTACAATGAAACAAATCATTCCAGTACAGAAATAATTGCTTACCTGAGTCCCAGAGCCACTGTTCCCCCCCCCCCCCCCCCCCCGGTATTACTATATGAGCACCATGTCACAATTTTCTTCCACTTCTTGGATCTTGTGCAGTAACAGCTACACATGTGTACACAAAGACATCCTAGAAGTGACTCACTTAAGTTAAGTCATTTATGAAATACAGTTCCAGTGCGTTTTTATTAATGGTACACGTAATTTAGATCTTCATACCTTAAATCTTCTAGAAAATCATGTAAACATTAAATAAACCCAATAGGCTGGTTTTGCTTCTAGTAAGGACTAATAATATTTTAGTTTTGATCAAGTACAAGGTACTGTTTTATTAATATAGAAAAAGGAAATCATTTTAAAAAATTCAGATTATTTGGATAAAATGGAGTCCATGGGAGATGACCTTTACATAATTCAGAGCTGGATAATGGGTTTCTGGATAAAGGATTCCATACATGTATGGATTTTGGTATATGTAAATTGATACCATATGCAGAAAATGCTGTCTATAATGAGAAGAAACAATTTGTTGCTATAGCAACAATCATGTTTGAAGTATGTTCGGGAATACAGTAAGAACAATTATTTTGCTACAATAATGTTTTATATCTTAAACCTTTAAAATGCTAAAATTGGAAATTAGCTTTGCTTCTATTCTGTGAACTTATTTATTTTTATGTTATTTCCTGGTATCAAATAATATTGTAGTAGTCTCAAAGAATTTGGCCTCTACTGGCATAAATTGCTTAGTTTGAGCAGTTCAAGCTATACAGTATTTGTCTGTTTGAGTGCCTGCCAATTACAGATCTGACTAAACATATAGACAAACTACCCCCATTTGCTTTGTATTTATTGAAGGCAGCAGTTTTAGCAACTCATTTTCCAAAGCCTCATGAGTTACAGCTATTTCATTTCAAGAAAAATATTGCATTTCTGTTTATGACTGAAACTATAAATCAGGTTTGACTTTTAGCCAAACTAGCAGAGAATTAAAGGAAAGCTATACCCCTCACACAAAGTAGGTGTCTATAAAATATATATTGCATAAAACAGCTCATAAGCTCATATGTAAAATTCAGCTTCATGTAAATAAACCATTTTCATAATAATATTATTATTAAAATATTATTATTACTAAAAAAATAAGGACAGCCTCCTGGGATCGTAGGATTCACGTGCACATAAACAAACCAAACAAACCATACAAGTTAGGTCACATCAGCCAATTAAAAGAGTTCTGTCTTTTGCTTCCACACTTCTTCCTTGAACTCAAATTTCAAGTTAGAAACGACCAATAGAATTTCTTCAAAATTTTCAGAGTTCGGGTGAACTAGATTTGAGTTTTTTCCTCTGAAAAAAACTCAAATGTCAGGAAGTCCCCAAACAACTCCAAATTGATCCCAGGACGTCCCCCATAGGCTAAAACAGCAATTCGGCAGTCTTAAAGTACCAAATAGATTAATTTGAATTCTTAAAGGGCAAGTACATGATACATTTCAAAAATCCCTAGTCAGATTTCACTGACTAGGGATTATTTCTGGTCAGGTGATCTCTAAGGCAGCACAGAGACCATAACAAATGATAGTTGAAGGCAAGGGATGTAAAAGGGCAATATTTACTTAAATATATGTACCAGTTAAGGCAGTGATCCCCAACCAGTAGCTCGTGAGCAACATGTTGCTCTCCAACCCCATGGATGTTGCTCTCAGTGACATCAAAGTAGGTGCTTATTTTTTAATTCCAGGCTTGGAAGCAAGTTTTAAGTGCATAAAAATGAAGTATAGTGGCAAGTAGAGCCTCCAGTAAGCTGCCAGTCCACATAGGAGCTACCATATAACAAATTACAACCCTTATTTGGCACACCACGGGTAAAAAAGGTTGAGGACCCCTGAGTTAAGGTATACATATACCTGTTAATATTCTTTAATATGCTTAAAGATTCATTTTGGGGGTAAATTTTTCCTTTAATATAGGAACTGGTTCTTTGATCTGCTGCATATTTATAGATGGCCATTGTAAGAATGCTGTTAGACTAGGGCCACATCATACGGATCTCAGCCTGCAGAGAAATTCTGGAGAGAATCCGCCCCCACTGCTCCTCTGCCTATACCCAGGAACATAATCTCCACTTGGGTGCATGCAGATGCAGCATATTTCAGCCCTGAAATGACCCTTGTTTGTCTCCAAGTGGAGGCAATGTTTCTCTGTATAGGCAGACCAGCAGCAGAGGAGCAACAGAGGAGCTGATCCTCAGCCTGTGTTTTCTGCAGGCCAAGATACGTATAGTGGCCCTTGTCTCAGGATTTGACATAAAGATTATATGGGGGCAGAACTATCAAAGAGTGAAAACAGAGCTAACCACGTAAAATTCTGCCCTTTAGACAGAGTGTTTGGATAATGAGCTTGATTGATTTATCAAATTTTCCAGAATTTTTTTTTCTAATTCAAAAAAATAAAAAAAAATCTTGAATGTGTGCTTATTTATTTATAGAATTTCAAAAATAAATTGATTGCAGTGAGACTGCCAATTTAAAAATGAATCTCAAAAACCTGAACTGAAAGATAGCTTAAACTTTGCTAGTACAACTGCCATTGACTTATTCAGGAACTTGACAGCCTTTAGATGCCCAATTTTTTTATTCAAGATTTTTGTGCTTAATAACTCAATTGTTTAAAAAAAATATTGCTGAAAACATAAATCACAAAATTTCAGTAAAAGTTGAATTTAATGTTGATAAATATGTTCCTAATTCTTTGAGACAAAGACCTCAATTTATAATCAAATATTACTATTATGATCTTTGTTCTTTCACGGCATTACAAATTGTGCCCAATTGCACTCTGTGCTGTACAGTATATAGTTAATGAGGTCCTGTGTTGCTTACATTCTACATATGAAGCCTAGAAAGCAACTATTTAAGATATTACAGGAGTGAAAAGGACAATATTTATATACAAAAATAAGGTTTCTCAATAAACCCGAGTCTTTTCTATCCATGGGAGGCTTGCTTATTTAAAATAAAAAGGGATTATCAATTTAAATGAGAAATCATTGGAGCTTTTATTTAAACATAGGTCTCAAAATATTCTAAGCATCTACCAGCCATTCATTTAATTGCATAATACAATAATGTTTAATGGTAGACCACCAGTGAATAAAAGCTTTCCTTTCCTCAAATATGTTGGTACGTGTGAATGTGTGGCTTATAAATTTAGCATCAGGTATGTTCACCAACAGCTGTTGAATGATCAGAAAAAAGGTTTGATGAGCAGAAGGCAATAGTATGAGCATTATGCAGAGGAAGATGTGATTTACTGCGTCTCTAAAGCTTTCCTTCTTTCTGTATGCTGCTTCACTGCTTGCACACAGCCTGTTCCTGCTACCTCCCCCTCCTTGTTTCTTTTTCACTGGCTGGGATCAGCAGTCTTCAATGAAGAAATCTGAGCAAATATGCTTACTGGAGCTACGGGGAAACAATCAAAGCAAGAGAAAATAGCATGTATTAAATTGATTGTGCAGTAGGGTGATAGAAGAATAGCTGTCATTGTATTGCATCTTTAAAATTCCTTTTGACCGGATAAAGAAATAAGAGCGATGTTTCTTATCAGTGATTCATTCCCAAACTGCAGAACTGAGATGATTTTGTGCTGCATTCTGATGTAGAAAGCCCATATTTACTTAAACCGACGATAACATCAGGTTGCTCTGTGAATGAAGAAACAAAGCAAGTGGAACTGCATGCATGGACGTGTTTGGGTTTGGAAAGATAGCAAAGCTATCCAGGTAAGTTTTGCACTTACAGTCTATGAATGAATGGGGAGCATGTGTGTCCAGTACCACTGTACCTCTTTAAAACAAGGGGGAGGGGTGAATGTATGTAATCTGCAGTGAAAATATTGGCAAAGGATCCTGCTAGACAGCACTGTTCACTGTTGGTCTGTATTTAGTAACGGTATGTCTGAACTATTGCAATCATCTGAAGATACTGCTATACAATCTACAGATTGTTTGATGTGCAGAACACTCATACTGTTGCCTTAGATCAAATAATGACAGTGAGCTGCACAGTGCACCCTTCTAATGACAAAAGCTGCTCATTGCTTTAAAAAAACAGTGTCGGCGCTCATAATCCTGTTACAATTAATAAATAGATATGTTTTACCTTTACCACAGGACCGCTGGTTGTATAGCAATATGGATTGTAAGATGGGTGCATAGATGAATATTCTGGATATAGTTACTACACAGATATATATCTGTACAAACACACATACAGTAGAACTCCAATTTTATATTTTGCAAGGGACAAGAATAAACTTATGTAAAATCAGGGGAAATGTAAAATCATGGAAATGTATTATGCATTATATATATAGATATCTATATATATATAGATATCTATATATATATATATCTATATCCCTTGTAATTTTATATATATATATATATATATATATATATATATATATATATATAGGTGGGGCCACAAAAAAAATGTAAAGTGAGGGGAAACTTAAAATCATGGGATGTAAAATTGAGGTTTCTCTGTATATTGCTTGTGTACACAGACACATATATATATACAGCATGTGTGTGTGTGTGTGTGATTATATTTCAAATTAATAAGATGCTTTTGTTCATATTTACTGCAATACTTCTTGATAAAAGTTGTAGATTATTTCTCATGTTTTGGAGTATGTATAACGAAGTTAAATATTGGAAGAACTCAAGTGAACAATCCTTTCTTTGTATTACAAAATGTTGGCCAGCAACTCATTCTGTTCACTCAAAACCATTGCAGCAGTGATGCAAGTGTTGCACTAAACAGATAACTTTGTTGCACCGATCCTGCCACTTTCAGAGTTGGAACAGACAGACATTCCTGTTCTGGCCCCCCAAATAATGATTTTTCATTATTTTTTTTAAATAATTCACTACAACAAAGTTGTTTAAGTAATGTCAGCCTCTGGTTAGGTATGTCCTAGTATGGAGTCACTAGTAGGTCTGGAGTTGGTAACCAGTAGATCTCATGAGTTTTGCAGTGTCTACAGACACAGAATGCCTCCCATTGTTCCCATTGTTCTGATTCATAAAACAATGGATTCAGAAATGGATATATTTCATGTAAATAAAATGCTCTTTAATTCCCCTGATTATAATACAAACAAGTAGCATTTATAATGGCAGTGTAACACAGGAGGTGATGGTGGTATAATTATATATAACTTTACTATATTAGACCACATATCTGCAAAGTGTGGGCAGCACTCTTGATTTCCTCTATTACCATGGATACAGTTGTACAAATTCCTTGGTATGCCTGCATTCTATGGGAGATGGGAGAATTAATTTACCCGACTCTTCATATCTTCATATCACTTTCACAAGCAAGGCAGTGCAATGGGCAAAACTTCATCTGAACAGTAACCTATAGCAACCAATCAATGATTTGCTTTTTTGCAGACAGCTGCAGGAAAAACAAAGATAGCAAAAATCTTATTGGTTGCTATGGGTTCCTGCACTAGAGCCAACATGTCCTTTGTTTGTTAATGAGCTCCACTCTTCTCCTTCTTCATCAAAAACAAATCCATAAAATCATAACATTTGTGAAGTTCTCCATCTATTGTATGTTAATGATTTTAGAATATTTTAGGGCACTGCATGTGTTTCTGTCAGTATGTGGCATGGTTATTTGCCAAACTATTACTAGCTTTGTAGAACAGTTACATGCATTTAAATGAATCTATTTTGTGTTTTGTCTCCTAGCAGAAAATAAACAGTATATTTAAATGTATGAAAGATGATAAGTGCTGTATTCTATGACTGCCATGCCAAATCACAATGTGTTAAGTAGAAGACATTTATTTAAAAAAAATAAATTGAAACAATAAGCTTTGCTGTTAAGACCCCGTGTGATCTGTCATCAAAAAATCAGCAGCTTTACCAATGTTTTTCTGAAATGTGGAAAACAAAAGTGCTTTAGATGTAGGATTTTCCTGATTTCTATGTCGATAATCCTCCTAAAGGATTTAGCTTTGATCACAACATCTATGTAGTGGTTCTTCACATGTAATTGTTTGCTTTATACCATGCTTTAGTTCAGTGGTTATAGATCAACATAATTGTGATCAAGAATCGTGTATGGTCTGTCATTCATTTCCATGCCAAATTTACATTTGGCATTTCACAAGAAGCTAGGCAGGTCAAGGGGTTTCATGTTTACAGGAAAATTCAGCAACCTAGAGTATGTTTTGGGAAATAATAGAAAATAGCCAGTCAGATGTTTTGATGTGTCAAAGAGCAGTATGCCTAAGTAGCATGACTGGTTAAAATAAGGTTTTGCCAAAGACTCCTTGGGAAAGTAAGCAACCCACTAGCCTTAGATCAACAAACATGGTGTAAATGAAGTGTTTATGAAACAGAATGTAATATCGAGCTGAACGACCTAGAGCTAACTTAGTGCTTGTTATTACATTATCCTCTAAATCAGTTCTATTGCTTAGAAGTAGTACACCAGCCTTGTATTGTTGTTCCTAACAATAGGCTAATTCAATTACATATAACTGTAGTTATAACAGATCATTTGTAGGAATCACAGTAAAATGCAAGAGAGGATTAAGGTGTTAAACTAAGTCATCTGAATTCTAGAGGGTTCATCTGAATTTCAAAGACAGAACTAGTGCTGGAATCCCCAAGCAACTGTTTTTGAGAATGTGAAAAAATTATTTTGGAGCAATGTTCACAATATAGTAAATGACAAGGAAAGTCATATTCCATGGGGTGTGCCAATTTTTTACAACCCCCCCCCCCCCAGTTAATAAAATCACTAATCTTAGACCCAGTGTTGGTGCTTTTTTCACTGAACAATGCACTGGTCTTGGGTATCTTCTATTTGAGTGTCACACAAGCATCTTTAAAGGGATGCTGTCATGGGAAAAAAGTTTTTTTTCAAAATTCATCAATTAATAATGCTGTTCCAGCAGAATTCTGCACTGAAATCCATTTCTCAAATGAGCAAACAGATTTTTTTATATTTCATTTTGAAATCTGACATGAGGCTAGACATATTGTCAATTTCCCAGCTGCCCCAAGTCATGTGACTTGATAAACTTCAATCACTCTTTACTGCTGAACTGCAAGTTGAAGTGATATCACCACTCCCTTCCCCCCCCCCCAGCAGCCTAACAACAGAACAATGGGAAGGTAACCAGATAACAGCTCCCTAACACAAGATAACAGCTGCCTGGTAGCACTCAATAGTAAAAACCCATGTCCCACTGCGTTCCATTCAGTTACATTGAGAAGGAAAAACAACAGCCTGCCAGAAAGCAGTTCCCTCCTAAAGTGCTTGCACAAGTCACTTGACCAGGGGCAGCTGGGAAACTGACAAAATGTCTAGCCCCATGGCAGATTTCAAAACTGAATATAAAAAATCTGTTTGCTCTTTTGAGAAATGGATTTCAGTGCAGAATTCTGCTGGAGCAGCATTATTATCTGATGTGTCATGACATTATCCCTTTAAACATGTTTCCAATAGTTACTTGGGCTGTTGGACTACTTTGGTTCCCATTAATCCTCAATGATGTTCTTGGACTAGTGCATAAATAGTCAATTAATATATATGGCTTTACTGTACATGCACCAACAGTGGATTGTTGAAAAGAAGTACTGGAAAATTGACCAAACATGGCAGTTATTATAATTTTGTTTATATTGCAGCATTAACTTTCCCTTATACTGTACAAAGATTTGCATTGTCTGTAACATTTTATAGGAAGATATTACAAAACACCTAATTACAATACATTACATTAGACTGTAGGAACATAAATGTGTGTTTGTTTGTTCTTTACTTACAATGCATCCTTTTTTCCTAGAGACTCAGCATGATTGTGAGCAAAAGGAAAAATATGTCCACCAAGTTGCTTGCAAAACACCCAACACAGAAAATTAGCATTTGTTTTTGTAGATTGCACACAATTTGTGGGGGATGCTTCACCCCTACATTTATAAAGGAATGGAACAACATCTGGTGAAAAGAATTAACAGCATTAACCAGTCGGTTGCAGCTATTGTGGCAAGGAAACCCAGGAAGGTAGAAGGTTCAGAATGATCAATCCTAAAGATATAGTTTCCTCATTGAAATATTATTTCACTGTGTTGTGTTCACAAACCAGCAGCCCTATGCACGATAAATTAGACCCCCAACACAACAAATCCTTAGATTCTGTCAGTGTGGTACTTTAATTTAACAAGGAGCAGCAAATCAAAGTTATTCCCTAACACTAGTTAAAATTGGCCTATTTGCCTTTTACTAAATTCCATTGTCTTTTTGTGCTACACACAGTCAACTAAGGACTACTCACACGTACACACACACATACCAGTGGGTCAAAGCTTTTATTCTGCTGAAGGGCTTGTAGGGTTAATATCTGTGAGTGGGTATGAGAAATAATCTTGTCTCTTAATCTCACTGTGTAGTCATGGGGGCATTAAGACAATGCACAGGTTACATAGATAACTGATAACTTTATATAATACAATGGGTTTAGTCCTTACACAGCCAAGAACTAATGTAAGATAAACATGGGCCAAATGTTATTCATGGCTCTCATAGCCTTTCTCATTTAAAATAGGACATCTGTTGCTGAGAAATAGTTCATTTGTTGGTTCTGGGGCAACAGATCCAAACTTTAAGGGGCAGATTTACAAAATTTGTGTGAAGAGATCAAAGTTCGATCGAATTCAATGGAATACCGATCGTACGATTTTTTCGGAGGATCAAATATGCAAATTTGGCATCTTCGATCATTGAATACCGAATTTTCAAATTATCGAATAGATCAAATGATTTAAAATTTCTTCGAATGCCTACTTTGCCAGATTGAACCTTCCGAATACCAATAGAAGCCTATGGGAACCCCCCATAGGCTTCTTTTGCAAAGACCTGCTCGGATTTTTTCGTGAAATCGAACGATCGGTATTCGAATGCTTATCGAATTTCGAGGGGATTCGAGGGATTTTAGGGGAATTTTTGTAAATTTGCCCCTTAATGTAAAAGAAAGAAATTTAACTTTTGACATTATTGTGTATTTAAGAGAAAGATATAGGGTATATATTTTACCATTTTTCCTGCCACTATAACATTAATGCACCCTTTTACAATAAATACTAACACAACAATCACATCTATTCAATTTCAAACTTTTTTGGTCCGAGTCCCCCTTAGACGCACAACATTTATTCAGGGCCTGCTTAGCTCACAACATGGTTACACATACATCTTCACTCAAAACCTTTTCCTAAACTAACTTTTACGATGTGCTTTTGGGTAACACATAAATAGTAAGTTTTTAGAAAAAAAAATCATTGAGTTCCATCGTCTGTGTCTATATAAAACCTGCCTAGAGCTTCAGAGGATGGCAAAGTTGTAAAAACAGGCAAAATAAGTAGATCCATACAATGCTGTGGTGGGGCAGCCTTTACTACTCCTGCACTCTATGAAACTCCTTTAGCATATGTATGATGTGATATGCACATTCCACTGGGGGTTTAGAAACAAGTCACAAGACAACTTTTATAGTCTGTATACTAACAAACTCTACTACCTCTGACCAGCTTTATCTAAATGATCTGCTGCCCTGCAGTTGCAGCTAATATAAAGCTTTAAACTTGATTTAGCCTCAGAATGTGTTCTTTCTTGCTTTGCACTTTGAGTAGACTGTACTGGGAAATCATTAAGCACAATGCTGCACCTAGGCAGTTTGGCAACAAAAAGGGCATACACTGATATTCTTTATTGGTTTGTGCCTCTGATAAATTTACCAGTGGGAGTTATTTGTGTTTATGTATACTTTTCATTATTTGTAATCACGCTGTAGGCTCTGGCTCTAATAAAAGCCCTTTAAATATACACCCATTCAGGCCTGCCCTATATCTACAGTTCTATTTTCTTTTTTGGTTTCATTAAACATGTATATTAAAACTAAGCGAACCTATCTAGATTTAGTCGCTTGACCTTGGGAAGTTTTTTTCCACCACTCATTATTGTATATTACACTGACATTATACTATAAAATTTTGGAACTGAGACAGTACCTTTATGATAAAGTACAGAATATAATGAAAGGGATAGCTTTTAAGTCATGTAATAAATATACAATGCAGGCTATTTGACCCTAACATACAGTATGTGAAGTACACATTCCTTATTTGTTTTCTCCTTTGAGATGAAAAGCTCCACGGAATAACAGTTCTGTTTATTTAATTATGGTTCAAAACAATATTTGATGCTTGACAAAATAATAGAAGTAAGTACTTTAAAGATCGGGAAATTGCATTATTATAACACAATTAATACATTTCTATCCTTTAATGGAAATTCACTTCCATCTAAATGGCTTATTAGATACTATCAGAACTAACATTTGTGAAATGTTTTCCTGTATCCAAAGCAGCAGCAGAAAAAGAAAGGCCTTCTAATTGTTTTAATGCTTCATTTGCCAACATGCTTATACTTTACTATAATGGGTCCAACCTTCCCCCAAAGAGGTTGTAGTCAACATTTATTTAGCCTAAACTTACTCAAGGTGCTATTTTGATAACGTTTGAAATGTACATACATTTTTAGGGGTTTCTGAGTAGAAAGTGACTTTCTAGCAGTTTTAGCATACTAATACCTGCCATTTGGCTAAATAGTTCTTTCATATTGAGTGACCCTAAGGTTATGCAGTCCAGGCATATTAGAGTCCTGCCTGGGTCCAATATTTGGAACCCAGACCTGCAACCCACATTTTTACCAGCTTGGACCCGATACCTGACCTGCAACTGCCTTCTGTGATGTGACCTGCTGCCAGCTGACCATCATTGAACTAGAAGTGTTGTTTCATGCCAGTGACATCATCAGAAGTGGATGGGGAAAACAAACAAGGGAAAAAAGGTTTAAATGTATAAAACTTGCTTATATCGAGAGCCATGAGTCACAACCTGATCTGCTTCAGGACTCATAGCGCCAGATTCAATTCAGTGAGAAAACGGTTTATCACATCAATGGGTGAGATTCAATTTGAGATGCAGTTTTTCTCCTCTAATTGAATCTTGTCCATGAGTTTTCACATGATAAACCTAAAATAACTTTTTCTCAATTAATTTAATATGGTCCTTAGTCTGTTATGGTCACACCCTCTGGAAAAGTTGAGTTTAAAGGAACAGTAACACAAAAAAGGGTTTTAAAGTAATGAAAATATCATGTACTGTTGCCCAGCACTGGTAAAACTGATGTTTTTGCTTTAGAAACACTACTATAGTTCATGTAAACAAGCTGCTGTAGAGCAATGGCGGAAATTGAAAAATGGCTATATGGCACAGGTTAACTAATGGATAACAGATAACACCATTAGACAGACAGAGCTTATCTACTATCTGCTGTGTAACTTTTTTCCTTTGAATGGCTGCCCCCATTGCTACACAGCATCTTATTTGCATAAACAATAGTAGTGTTTCTTAAGCAAACACAGCTGTTTTACCAGAGCAGGGCAAGACTATTGTCATTACTTTAAAACACTTTTATTTTTTGATGTTACTGTTCCTTTAAATAGGGTTACCACATTACGTTGTAACCAATTCACCTTTGTAACCAATTTGTAATTGTTTTTCATTTTTTATTTGCAGTTTTTGAGTTATTTGGCTTTTTATTCAGCAGCTCTCCAGTTTGCAATTTCAGCAATCCGGTTGCTAGGGTCCATATTACCCTAACAACTATGGTTTGCTTTGAATAACAGATTGGAATATGGATAGAAAGGGACCTGAATAGAAAGGTGAGTAATACAAAGTAGCAACAATACATGTGTACACAGCGTTAGCACTCACTTGTGACTGGTCTAAGCTCCAGTCCCAATCGTTACATCCAGTAGTATTGCGCAATGACAGGAATTTTTAACCATGGGTACTTTGGATAAAAAAAACTTTATTCTTCAATTCTCAAAGACATGAACAGGTACCTTGTTAGAAACATATAGCTACACCATGGTGTAATTTGCATATTCGAAGATTCAAATTCAAACTTATGTTAAATTCAATCAAACTTTGAATTATTCACGTGAATTTTGTAAATCTGACCCTATAAGTTAACTTGATGGTGAACTACCATTTAATTTGCAATCAGTGCATCCATTCTGCCTCGATTTATAGACAAGTGATCCGGTGACCTAAGCTGAAATTTTTACAAAATATTTTGGGATTTAGGTAATTTTTATATTAGTAGCATATGGAATACTGAATATATGCTACAGTACAATAACCCATAACAGACAGTCAACATGTATCTTTAAGGGGGCTGGTGCCATCAGAATGAGGGTAGCTGAGATACTGTACTAAATTGTATATTTGTACAGCAGTTTATAAATGAAAGGAAATATGTTGGCTCAATCCTAATGTATATATTTACAGAAATTGACACACATGAAATCATCAGGGCACTGTATAGTGAAAATGTTCATCTGCAATTCTGCAGTAATTCAACTACAGATTACTAATTGGTCCACTGCAAGAGAGATCACTTCTCTGGTGTGTGCTGTTACTCAAAAAGCACTATTGCTAATGCCAGAACTATCCAACTGCCCCCCCCCCACATGAAAGTCTGCCTGCTGTGACTACTTACACCTGTAAACTTTAAAAGATTTCAGTACTAGATTATCTGATCCCTGCATTGGGTTCACCTCAAATTCAAACACTAAAATCCTGCATTGTTTACACATGTAATCCCCACTGCACTGTTCACACTTGTAACACCTCTATTGTTCACACCACTAAAGCCCTGCACTGTTCACACCTCAGAGCCAGACTGAAAGTGTCCACATTATTCACCTGTTCCCACTTCAAACTGCTGGAGGAGCACCAGCATTGTGTCACTGTATGTAGCACAGTATGAACTGTTCATCTTAGATCCTGTTCCTGATAGCTTTCCCTGTACCCTGCTCTATTCTGCCTGCCCTGTGCTGCTTGTGTGTGCTATACACTGCCTGCCCTGTGATGCCTGTGTGTGCCATACTCTGCCTGTCCCATGCTCCCTGTGTGTGCCATACTCTGCCTTCTGGACTCTGCCTTTGTGTGTGCTATACTCAGCGTGTGCAAGGTGAACTGGGGGAGGATTTGTTAGCATTTGGAAATACTTGTTTAGATTCCCCAAGGTGTTTAATCATGTACTGGGGGGTGCTGTGTTATCTACAGGGGAGGAGGAGGCAAATGGATTTAAGGGAATGTCTTAATATGACTTAATCTTGTTTCACATATGAGTGAAGAGTGATATCCCTGCAGTGAGCACCAACCATTTGGTTTTTTTGGTGTGCTTTGAAACAATTCACACCCCAACTTTCAAAATCTCAAAAAAATGTCAATTTACTTCAAAAACATGTATATACGGTGAATCATATCTTGGAAGTGCAGTTTTGCTACTTAGTAAATAATGCATTTTTTCTACTGATTTAACATTAGGAGAACAGTATTGGATTGGCATGCAATTAAAATAAAATAGCTTTAGGGAGGAGTGAAGCAACTCAGAATCAATAATGAATAGCTAAATGAACTTATAAAATCAGACAAAGACTATACAGAAGCTTAATTTATAGTTACCAGGCAAATAAAGAGATAAAATGTATCAATAGTAGGGTGCGTTTGGGATGTCCTATACTATTGTTAAATATTGCCATTAGTGCAATTAGTACAAAATGGTCAGTATTGTCTGCTAACATAAAAAAGCACAACAAGATCAAAGATACGCACACAAGATGCCTTTGTACGGTAACAACAACTGCTTGTAATACCTTACAGAACCTTTAAAACTAGTATATGTATTTTTGCCATTTATGGGCACCAGTACTTGCTTGCATGTGGGGCCTGTTTCTTCAGTAGTTACACCGCTGTAACTCTAATTTTAAATGAATCTGTTTTTCTTGAGTGATCAAGTTTTTCCTGAAAACAGATTTATCTGATAAATTATGGACCATTTATCAAAGATAATTTTATTCTGGTGCCTTGCTTGCAGATAGGAACATACATTTTTTTTTTCAGTGGAAGATAGTGTTGTTGAAATAATTTGTTGAAATCTAAAATTATAACTGTTCACAAGAACTGTAGATGAGTTTATTCCCAAGGTATTTTCCCCCATCTCTACTGCATAGTTTAATCTGTGTAAAAATGGAGAGAAGCCAGCACAGCCCTCTGCTTACCAATGGCCTAAGCTGACCTTTCCAATAGAAAAAGTTTCTGTTTCCTGTATGAGTAATACATCTTGTTAACCTCCTAGTTCTTGCTGCTATTCTGATCTAAATGTCATGAATTGTATATTGGAAAAGAATAACTGGATGTGACAAGTTGCAGAACTACCCTATTTCTGACTTATTCACAGAGCCAAAACTTATATAGAGAGATGGGACTTCATCTGAAACAAGCTAATGATAGTACAGTACATGAATCAGCTGCCTGATTTGCTGCTAGTTATGTCTGAATGCAGTATACACATACTACGTGGCCAATACCCATTTAACAAATGAAATCATTTTTCTTTTCTTTTTCTTATACATATAAAAATCATAAAGACAACAGTCTTGAAAAGGATGCTATAAAATAAAAATTGTCCGGTTTAAACAGACATCAGTTTAGGACAGTCCTTTAGATATAAAACATATTTGGTTAAAACATCACCATTCGTGATTCACTGCAAGAAAATGGAATAATTGGTGACCATGGCTCCATTGCCATTTATGCCATTGTGAGATCAATATAAAAATGCTAGTAGCAGCTGGAAGAACACTTTAAGAAGGTTTGTAATGATGTATTTGCCTTTAGAGGCAATTGTGAATATGCTTTGTGAATGAATTCAGTATGGGTCTACACTTATAGGGGTAGATTCATCAAAGAGTGAAGTTCCGCCACTAGAGGGAAATTCCACAGCTCTCAATTCATTTCTATGGGATTTTGCAAGGCGTATTCATCAATGAGTGAAGATAAAGTTCACCCATTGATGAATAAGCCTTTAAAAATCCCATAGAAATTAATTGAGAGCTGTGGAATTTCCCTCTAGTGGCGGAACTTCACTCTTTGATGAATCTACCCCATAGATTGTTGCCAGATGTTGTAACATTATCAAGTTTTGATGAATCATCAATATTAATAATCAATTATAATACCACAATACAAATTCTGCCTAACTTTTTCACCAAGCTATCCCCAGTCAAGACAACATAATATGACACAGCATATTCAGGTGGTACCTTCACATATTTTGGAAGAAAATCCCTGTAGTCTAGCCAATAAAATGTATGAACTGAGAGGAATTTACACAGAAAAAGAAGAGATTCATATAATTGTTTAGGGATATAGATAACTGGGAAGGAGTTTACTTAAATTATTGGTCTCTCTATAAATGTTTTTCATTTTAATTAGCATCCCCAGTCTTTAGCAATGTTATTGATATAAAATCTTTGGCTATTTATTCATTCAGTCCATGTGCTGGGGTCATAAATCAGTCATCTTGCTTATTAGTGGATCTAATTAAAATGTATTTTGTAATAGATAGGATAAAATAATTTTGCAAGATAGTCATGCCTGCTGTAGATATTACAGTCTGTAAGGTACAGTTTCCTTCTGATAACGTTTTACCGTTTAAGATACAATAAGATAGAACATTTTTTGTTCGACAGAAACAGAATTTTCAGTTTAATGAAACAAGTGCAGTTCCTGAATTATGTCATGATTTTGAACTGGTTGCTTGAACTTCCACCAAAGAATGGTTTCTAAACCTTTCATCACTGTTATTTTTGCTGCATCATTATATTATACTATTATTTTATACTTTTCCTACAGGCTGCCAAGCCTCCTCAGGATACTAAGACACACAATTCCATTAAATATTGAGGTACAGCAAATTGCATTTAAACAGGAATTCAAAAAGTTAAATGTGCCTTTTTGCAGATTTAAAAAAAATATATAATTTAACATGTTAATCAGATTGTTCATTATACTTATGATTCCCTGCACCAGCAGATTTACTAAAGGTAGAAGTGGCCGTTGCTAGTGAAAATATCATACCATGCTCTGGGATATTGCCAATTTACTGACAGGCATAGAGAAAGAGTACATCGCTATCGAAGTTTCGCTCCGTTTTGCCAGGCAAAATTTTGCTTAGACGAATGAGCTGTACTCCACAAATTCACTAAAGTGTGAATTTGCCATTTGTTTACCCCTTTCGACAGCGTTCCCTTTGTCAAACTGAGAACATACATCCTCCTCAATCTTATGTCAGTGACATCATAGCCTGTATGCAGACTAGTCATAAAATGAAAAATGCTGGCATTTTTGCATATTTTATAGTGGGATTGTCTTCAAAATTGTTGTTTTAACTTTTTTTTAACCATTTGCGGGGCATGCCACATTTGTTTTAGGGTGGGCTCATGTCTAGGGCATTAGAGGATTTCTTTTGTCTTAATTTTGCTTCCTTAGATATGTTTAATAATAAGTGGCCACTTCATTTGCACCAATATCTCTAATATATGACCTATATGTACCTGCCCTATTCAAATTGACCCAAGCGTAAGTGTACTAACAAAGTTATAAACAAACATTAGTGAAAGTTCGCTATGAAATGCTCGTCCTGACAAATTAACGCTAGTTCAGCTCCCGAGTTGCAACTTTGAATTAGTGTAGTGGTAGCGCATTTGCGTCTGATGAAGTTGCACTAAGGTTCATCAGGGGTCATGATTTATCAAGGGGTGAATTGAAAATTTGAAGTTAAAAAAAATTTGAATTTTGAGCAATTTTTATGTACTTAGAGGCAGATTTATCAAGGGTCAAAGTGAAAATTTGAATAAAAAATGGAATTTCGAGCTATTTTTGTGTACTAGGGAACAGTCCAAATTTGATTCGAATTTGCAAAAAATTAGAAAATTTCGAATTTCAAAATTTATCATTATTCAAATTCAACCATTCGCCATCTAAAACCTGCGGAATAGCGGAATGACTCCTATTTGGAGTCATTTGGTGGACTTTGAAAAATCAAATTTTTTGGGGGAAAATCATTAGATTCTAATTTGATCGATCAATTTGAATACAGACTATTCCCCCTCAATTCAATTTTTTAAATAAATTTGATTGGTCTTTTTTAATTAGAATTTTGATATAATGGGAGTTTGAAAAAACTCCAATTACTTCAAAATTCAACCCTTTATACATTTCGATTGGTCTTTTTTAATTAGAATTTTGATGTAATGGGAATTTCAAAAAACTAATTTAAAATTAATTCAAAATTCAACCCTTGATAAATCTGCCCTTTCGAATAGCTAAAACTTTTCAAAAAGACCAACCAAAATCATTTTGACTTTTTTTGGTTTGTTTTCAATCGATAGGTCCGTATTCGTTCAAATCCGGATTGTTTAAATTGAAGTAATAGTGCAATCAATTAGATTCAAAGTTTTTTTCCAAAGTTGAGTCCACCAATTGACTCCAAATAGGTTCTAGGACATCCTCCCATAGGCTAAAACAGCAATTAGGCAGATTTTAGATGGCAAATGGTAGAAGGAAATTTTCAAAGAGACAGTACATGATAAATTTCGATATCATTTTTTGCAAATTCAAATCAAATTTGAACTATTCCCTAGTCGAGGTACTCGAAATTTGAATTTTCACTTTGACCCTTGCTAAATCTGCCCTCAAGTGAAAATTCACCCTTTAGTGAATTTGCCCCTATTTCTATAAAACCATGTATGCCTTGTAATTTATTAAAAATGTATTACAAGATCAAATATAAAAAATACAAATGAAAAAATAATGCTTAACAATGCACTAAAACATATAACAAAACTAAAAATGCCCCGACAATACCTCTCATTCTTATTTCCAGTACCAGTCCCACTGCCCAGTCCAGCTTTTCCACAAGCTGTCAGACAACAGCATTGACAGGCATTAACATGGGTATTCTGCTAGTTCCTGTCAACGTTTCTGTAAGAGCTCTAACATGGGCACTGTCAAAGCAGCACCACTAAAAATACTGACTTATGGCTTGGTTCAGCACTCATCTTATCACTGCTGTAATCTTATCTGTTATTGATACTTTGGTACAAGTGTGACTGCATGCCCATGTTTCTCTTGTCTACACTACTTTCAGCGCTGTTCTGATAATACTATCATGTTAGTGCCTGTCAGTGCTTTTGTACTAACATCAGGATTCGAAAGCTGTCATGGTTAATGTCAGGCTCTGATCACACACAGGAAGGACAATTCCACCATAGATGAACAACCCCAACATCTTCTCTTTCTTTCAGACAAGTGTGATCTGGTCAGATGATAAGTATCAGCTTACTTACCTTGAACATGTGTTTGGTATTGCATGCACTTAGTAAACATAAATGATCTTAGATGACATTTTCCTTATTTTATCTTGAGACACGGTACATTAAATCTTCTTGGTTTTACTAATTTCAACACCAAAAAAATTCTCCCTTTACTGTTATAACATCATCTTTTCTGGGGACATTATCTACCACCAACATTGTTGATGGGATATAATTCCATCAGACTGCCAGATTGTAAAACACACTTAACATTTTCACTATTCTAGGGTCCAATTGTGGTCACCTTTATATGACTCCAGTCAAAGCTGCATATAGCACATACGTTTAAGCCCGCGAGAAGCCTTCCATGAAACAACCATGTTCCCCCAAAATAGCTTGTAAGTTGACATTGCATTCCTAGAAGGTCAATAACTCATCAGTGAGTGTTCCAGCTGAGGATATGTGGTTTTAGAAATGGTGTCTGAATACTTGTAGATGCTTAGAGTAGATTGTGTAATAACAGTCTGCTTGAACTAAGACTAAACATATATTAGCCTGGTACAGATTGCCACCACATTTTCAAAATAGTGCTACTATATTTTCTGCTACAATTTTGCCATGCATCTTGTTATATCAGTAAAAATAAATTGTGTTAATAAATTGTGTTTTTTTTCACATGCCAAAAAGTGCCAATTCAACCAAATGCATTTGGCACAAGGAAAAAAAACATGAGAAAATATGCCAATTGATTTATGTATTTGGTGCAAGAAAAAAATGACAACTAACTCCAATGCATTTGGCACAATTATAAAAACTCATTGACTGCAATACTTACTGTAAAATGTTGGCAAAGATTTCCTGAATTTTTTCACAGTTTTTTGGCAAAACAAAACAGGGCAGTTTTGCTCATCATTAGTTCTGACAGTAAAGAAGCCAGCTGATTAACAGACCTGAGAAAGATGAATTGTACTTACCATCAATTCAAAGCAAATTAATATGCCATTTTAGAAATCAAGGTGTATTATAGTAAATATATATAATAAATCTTTGGTAAATTTATTTGCTAATAAAATATTTTGTAAAGGCAAGAATACAATTGCAAACATGCTTGCCCTGTATAGGCAGCAATTCTAGCTTAAAAATACATTAGCGTATATTAATAGACTTTTAACTAGGGTTAATTAAATTTCATTGTCTTGTAAACTTTCATGATCAGAAATAGAGGCAGAGATTAATGACCTTCAAGCTTCCCAACAAAAAGCTCAATATCCACTAATTATGCAGACGAAGAGCTAGGTTCTAGAAGAGCTACAGAACATTGGTTGATGTCTTGTTAAAAAATATATTTTAATTCACTGAATAAAGTACAAATAAATATTTTCTTTGCCCAACAATTAGATTTTTTACTTTGAAGTGTTTAATGGTTTTTGCATTGGCCCTAGAGCAAGGGTCCCCAACCTTTTTTGCTCGTGAGCCACATTTAAATTTAAAAAAGAGTTGGAGAGCAACACAAGCATGAAAAATTCCCTGGGGATGTCAAATAAGAGCTCTGATTGGCTTTTTGGTAACCCCTATATGGACTGGCAGGAGAGAATGTTCTTCAGGACATCTGTTTTTTATGCAACCAAAACTTGCCTCTAAGCCATTAATTAAAAAATAAGCACCTGCTTTGAGGCCACTGAGAGCAACATCCAAGGGGTTGGAACATGCTTGCAAGCTACTGGTTGGGGACCACTGCCCTAGAGAATAAGTGATTCTATTACACGCAGGTTTCCCATGCACAATTTTCACATTATCATAAATTAGGTGACAACACGCTTTTCAAATCCACAGATAAACCAAAGTGCACAAGTGTATGAATAATAATAATGACCTCAGGGAAATCTCTCTTTACCTAACCCAAGGCTCTATGCTTTTTTATTTTTAATGTTCTTCCCTGTTTCCCAGCAACAAGATAGCAAACCAGTTGTGACCCTAAGAGCAAGCTTGTTACTGGACACGTAGGTTCAACACTTAAATCAGAACATACTTAGGCTCATTTCACCAATGTTCAATGAACTAGCGCTGCAGCACTAAGGAGTGCAAAACTGCAGATATTAGGCCCCATACACAGAGCACTTAATCTGGCACATGGTACATGGCTCATCTGATGCAGTCACAAAAGCAGAAATTAAAAAAACAAAGTGGTGTTGCACAGCTTCTGCATTATGAAAAAGCAAGCTTAGGTCATTCTAGGGGACGCTTGTGTGCTCCTTTCAATTCTTTATGCATTGCTGGTGACTGAACAAGAACAGAAGGGTGCAAGTAGCAAATGTGAATAGGGCATGATACAAAGTGCAAAATCCTGGCACTTTGTGTCCATTTTTTGCACTTTGACCCTTGCCCTGTTTTCTTTTTTTCAATTATCCCTATTGTATTAACCAGTGTGACTGACAATACAATGATTACTTTTCCTATTAACATTTCCAAGGTGATATAGTGATTCTGTGAACAGGTCCTCATTATGCATACTATGACATATAAAATTAATAGCTGTTTGAGAAAAGCAGTTTGACAGGGATCAACACTGCAGCATATCAACACATTGCCCTCCTAGACCTCTGCTTGTATCTTTTCTCAGCAGACCAGTAAATAGCAGGGCAGATATAGAAACAAGTACTAAGAACTTTATACTTATTCTGGAAAGGGAAGTTATTATATTTGTGTTTTGGATGTCTTAGGAATGCATGGACCTGTAGCTAGAGATTGACAACATTTACATAAATACTCAATATTTTTGACAGCACAGTTTATAATATTTAAATGTGCACAATATGGTGCCATGCTTTTTCTAAGAAAAAACAATCCTATGTATTAGACACTGTGCTTCACGGCAATTAAGTGGCCAATTTCTGGTGCCTCCGCTGCAATGCAGAGGTGATTAAATGTGATACCAATTGCTTCAGATACTTGAGATGCTGCATTATGTGTAAATAAAGTATGGCCTACTAAAAAAATATATGTTTAAAAGATGCCCATGAGCAGCTGATGATTGTGAGAACTGTCAGAGACAGATCTCCAACTTCAGTGAAACCTGAATGGGCAGCAATGAGCTAGTATTCTTGCACAGAACTTTATATAATCTTGTATAAATACCAGAATAAACCAACTACATTATAAATATATAAGTAATTAATGAAACATTTTAATATATAATATTTAATTTAATTTTTTTTTAAATTTATTTCCTGGTATTTATATAGTGGATTTCACAGTGGTTCACAGAGATTAAACATTATTCACATCAGTCCCTGTCCCAGTGGAGTTTACAGTCCAAGGTCCCTCCACACACACAATTAGGGTCAATTTTATCAGGAGTCAATTAACATGCCTCTATTTTTTTTTTTAGAGTATGACATTAAACCAATGCAGAGAAGGGGATGACACCAGAACTAAACTCAGGACCCAGAACTGTAAGGCATGAGTTATCCCTACCCAGTTATAAGTGTACATGTATACATGGCATAGAAATTATATGTGGAAAGCAAGCTATATGATATAATTTATGTAATGGCATGCCTTTACCATGAAAGGAAAGGTTTAGTATTTTAATAGGGAGATTTAAAACTGTCAAAAATAATGCAAAACATATATTTCTGATCCATGCACAGAAATTGTCGTTGTTAATTAGAAGTCAAGGTTATCCATATTCTAAGCACTAAATTAGAAAATTAAACTGCACTTTTGGAAAATGAAAAAATAATTTATTCTACATTTCAGTCCCAAACTTGAGCCGTCAGCAGGATGTGAAAGCCATAAACAACATAGTGAAATTTAAAGCACAAAAGAGCACCAAACTATCCTTTGATCAGATGTGGACGTGAACTTGCCCAGTATTAAATTAAATTGGGTTGAAAAAAGTCCATCACGTTACATAGTTACATAGTTAAATTGGGTTGAAAAAAGACCGAGGCCATCAAGTTCAACCCCTCCAAATTAAAAACCCAGCATACATACACACACACACATCTCCACTCTTTCAAACACAAACCATATACCTGTATGCCCATAGCTATACTAACTGTAGAGTTTAGTATCAAAATAGCCTTTGATATTATGTCTGTCCAAGAAATCATCGAAGCCCCTCTTAAAAGCATTAACAGAATCAGCCTTCAAAAGTTCTTTTCTTGTAGTCTTAAGGGGTGGCCTCTGGTACGATGATCCTCTTCTTGGCACCATACCAGACCTGGCCCTGGACCGTTGTTTATCTTAACATGTTCTATTCTCTTTTGAATTTTATCATGTGTGAACCATGCATCATTAGATGTATTACTAGAATTGGGACTATTAACAAGGAAACCTTCTGTGCTGGTTCCTCATTTGTGTAGACAGATGAAAAATATTAATTCAGAATCTGAGCTTTTTTCTTGTTCAACCAGCTGACCCCCCTCTGATATTAAAGGTCCCACCCCTTCCAGCTTAATTTTTTTTACTATTAACATATTTAAAAAATAATTTGCGATTCTTTTTACTGCTTACTGCAGTATCCTTTTCCATATTGATTTAGCTTGCCTGCTTTTTTGCATGTTTTATTGTTTTCCTTGTACCTTATAAATGATTTGGTTATCCCAGCTAACTTGAAACCTTAAAAGCACGCCTTTTCTTACCCACCTCAACACCAACACTTCTATTGAACAAAAAAGGTTTTGCTTTGCAACAGTGTTCCTTGCTTAGAAGGGGAATATACTGACATGTATATTTATTAAGCAGCATTTTAAAGACTTTCCATTTTTGTTCTGTGTTTAACATGGTAAAAAGCATTTCCCACTTAATACGTTGCAAAGATGCCCTTATGCTTTCAAAGTTTGCGTGCCTGAAATTTAGAGTTACTCCCTTATAGAATTCCCTCTGCAACAGAATCTTAAAGGAGACCATGTTATGATCACTATTCCCTAAAAGCTTGCCCACACAAATTCATAGTAAGTTCCTGAATTAGTTGGAATATAAAGTTGTCATTTAGCATATTTACAAACCTACTAGCTTTTTATGACTTGGCAGCCCCATTAACCCAGTCATTGTCTGGATAATTGAAGTCACCAATAGTATTAACTTGAGCTAGTTGTGAAGCCACTGAGCTTCAAACTTATCACTTAAATGAGGTGGTTTATAGCATACACCAATGATAATTTTCTTTGTAACCTTTTGCCCAGTTAAATCCTTTAACCAGAGATAGAATGCATAGGGATACCAAACCCAATTCTCCTAGAGTGGCAGTAAAATTCCCTCCAAAGAAAAGGAAGTGTTCCCTTAAAAACAAATTTGTCCATTTGCAGGACAAAGAAGAATATTTATAAATCCAATACAGCTAGGAACTCATATGGATTTCTTGTGCTGCATGTCCTTGTCACCCATCACCTTAGAATAAGATGGATGAATTGACTGGGTGTTAAATCCTCATCACTTAAGTGGTAGTTGTGTTTGAATCTGCCCCAACTCTTTCAATTTGTACTGTTGCAATGGTAAAAATGCACATCTTAGTCACAGGCTATGTTTATATCGAGAAAGAACCAAAAACTCCCAGAGGGAAAGGTCAGGTAAAGGTGGATTACATTGGCGTATCTAGTAAGATTCTCATATGGTTATCATAACTAGCCACTTTTAGTTACCCCTTGTAAGCATCCAGCACATTGGTCCATCTTAGCTGAATCCCTCTTTCTGTAGGGGTATATGTACTCCTGAAACAGATCAGAAAAATTCTAGATATGGAGATAGAAGAAATTTGTTGTAGCGAACAAAAGATCAAATTTTGTCAGACAACGGTATGTAGACATCAAGAAAAACTCTTATTCCTACATTGTAATGAGTATTTCAAACATAAGATATAAGACAAATGATACATGTATCAAATTCATAAAATCTGACTTAATGTCCAATATACTTGTAGAATTTTAACAAATATTTAGCTTCCCATGCTTAACCGCATTCATAAGAAAGGTGAAACTATCACAGAAGTGATGATAATTTAGCTCCCAGCCAATACATCGGCCCTATTCTAAGGTGAGGGGTAACAACGGCATGAAGCATATGAAAGCCGTTTCCTCGCTGTATTTGTTTTGTACTTATTCTAATTTGTCCCTTTCTTTGGAGGGAATTTCTCTGCACTTTAGTAGAAATGGGTTTGGTATTACACGGAGTTAACCATTATGCATTGTATATACAGCACCAGAAAGATATAATATAACACTTGGGGAGTTCACTCACACTTCTGACACAATCATATGAGAGTTTGGTCCTCTTTTGTGATTTCAATTTGAATTTTACTATGTTGTGTACCCTTTCATATCCTGATGATGGCTTGAGTTTGGGGCTGAAATGTAGAATAAATAATTTCTTAATTTGTAAGGGGGTGGACTATGATGTGTGCAGAAATTATTGAAAATATTTGTATGGTAAGTGGTTGTGTGTATGGAAATTTGGAAATGTGTTTGAAACTGTGGGTGAAATATTGTGTTGAATGTAGTTTGGTGAAACAGCCACTAGGTGGCAGCAAAGGGAAAGGAGTATGTATAATATCCACCACTAGAGGGAACTAGAGGAACCACTGGCTGAAGGTATAAAAGAAAAGTTTAAGTTCAGAGTGTGGTTCTTTGGTTCCTGCAGGTGCAGATAGTTAGGTATCCTACAGTACAGATACTAGGTGCCTTAGCCAGACAGGGCTAAAATAGCATGGGTAGCTGGTACCCCAACAAGGAGGCAGAGGCTTAGAAGCAAGCCATGGTTTTACCACAGATAGGGCCTAGTGGGAGTGAGGAATAGTGTGGACAACCCAGTCAAGACCGAAGAATTCTTACCCGGAAAGGCTAGAGAGGACAGTGGGGAGGTGTCAGGCTGGCTGAACAAGGGAGGTGGCACAAAGAAAAATTCCTAGCTGGGGCTTAGTGGAGGGATGTAAGTCAGACTGCTTGACCAGTAGGTGGTACAGGAAAATCACAGAGCTTCAAAGTCTGTTGGTATGTTGGGATTCTACTTGGTGAATCTGACAACCTGCAGAGAGTATATTTGGACTCTCATGTAACCACAAGGAAAGTGAGTACTGCTAAGCTGAACCAAATAAAAATCTTTGTTCAAGTTCCACTTAAGAATGGGACAGTGCCCTTTCTCCAAAGTTGTGTGAGTTGTGTTTCATGTTTTGATTTAGTGCTTGTTAATTATATATACAGTAGACTGTCATAGTAAAATAACATTTATTTGAAGTGGTGTCTTTACCATAAAGATAAAATATAGATTTTTACAACAAATTTCATACCTGTGCAGTGGGATATTGTTTTGCACAACTGGGAGAGTATTGGCTTTTTCCTTTGTCTTTGTGATCTATGTAATCATAACTGCACCCATTATTTGAGTTCTACTCAATACTTGAATACTTGATTGGAGCTAGGGGAAATAAAAAGATGATGACAATGACATTCATCCTTTATTACCCCAAGAATAGCATTTTAGAAAATGTTTTGTGGTTATAAAGAAAGAAGACTTCTTTTTATATCAAGTTATTATGAAATGTTGATATATTGTTTCATTAAATCTTATTTTTGGATTTGGACCTGCAGTTAAAAAGGTGCAATGCTTGGTTTGTACGCTTCATATATTTATGTAATTACTTCATGCCTTATAAAACTGAACATTATAGAAGGAAGAGAAAGCATTTGCAAGATTTTTGTTGGCACACAAGATCTAATTTTATGGGAATTTTTTTCTGAATAGTGGAAGGCAGATTCTCCCATGCAGAGTTGCTCCTGGGCCCAGCAGTCAATTATAATTGCCTTATTCATTTCATAAATTTTGAGCAGAATTGTCTCCTTACACATTGATAATTATGCCCCATAAAGTAAAGGTTTTCAGCAAATGTATTTTGTTCCTTTTTTTTGCAATACCTTCAGAAAAAAGGGATATGCTGCACAAAAGATGTTCACAAATAGCAAACCATCTGCAAAAGAAATGCTCCCTTAAGTGAATATAATTCAATAACCCTACTGGTTTTCATTTCCATTGTCCCTGGACTTTAAAATCACTACTAAATAATTCATAGACAACCTGGATTGACTCTTTTATTTTAGTTTCCTATTTGCTGTCTTTGATTATTCTCTAAAACACATTTCTCTTGTAAGAAACTGTTAATTAAAGCGCTTACAACTTGCAAGGCACTTTTGTCAACTGCATTCTATATCTGTGTTTATTACAAACACCAGCACAGAGCCATGCCATCTGCTTCTGCTTTGTTGAAAATGAAAAGTTGTAATTACTTTATCTGAGCATTTTTCAGAAAGGTCAGCAAACTTTGTCTGACAAATTTGTCAGTTACAGAGTCGAATGTTACATTTGGTGTTACTGCACAGCTGTAATGTCAAAGTTGTATTTATGAAAGGTCTTCTAAAGAACATTATTTGCACTTTTTATATTCTGTGGTTTTAGAAGTAATGAAGTAAAGTGTCATTTGTGTGCAACAGAAAATCATGTATGTAACCAAATCCATAATTTTGAAAATGTTTTTTATGACTTCTTTTGGGAGGAATACAACTATTTGATCTTTCTTAATTGTTTTAATCTGCAGATATTTATTTTTTAGATAAATACTTACAAAGTGTATGTTCTTACATCAAATCCATGATGTTTAATAAACCTTATCTCTGCTGTGACAAAACAACAAAAATACCACTGAAAATAACAATAACCAAAATCATTTATTACGGCAGAATCTCTAACCTTTACTTTTAGTCATTTGGGAAAATACAAATGAAGCCACGATTAAATCTAGGTCAATGTTTCTGCCATAGATGGTCTAGGGGCATCATGCCATGTTACTTGCTTGAGAAACATTTCCTTTAGTTCTACCTATAAATTTTCTGCTTCTTTTGGCACTGCAAAAAAGTACAAATAATGATGATAAAATGCAATCAGTAATACCCCACTGAAAATTAATATGGTCAACTGCTCAAAGCAGTCAACAATATTCAAAATTAAACATCATATTTGATAAAGATGTCAACTCTATAACACTTTTCTCTCAATGTTCGTAAATGGGGATAATGTGAACTGCTGGGAATCCTTCTAGATGTGCAAGTGCCAATCTTTACTGAATCTGTCCCTAAATATATTTAAAGGAACAGTAACACCAAAATGAAAATGTTTTAAAGTAATAAATATATAATGTAGTGTTGCTCTGCACTGGTACAACTGGTGTATTTGCATTAGAAACTCTACTATAGTTTATATAAACAAACTGCTGTGTAGCAATGGTGGCAGCCATTCAGAGCTTATCAATGAGAAAAGGCAAAGGATACACAGAAGATAAGTTCTGTAGTATACAATGGTATTATTCAGAACTGTTATATACTGTGTACATGTGTTAGGCTCTGCTGGGTGCCTTGTCCACTGGGCCAAGAGAGAAGCCTATAGGGCTGTTCACTATAGGTGCCCTGGCCTCTGCAGCCCCAGCCCAGTAGCAGCCTGATTGGTTGCAGTCAGCCAATCAGGGCTGACTCTGCCCTATTTAAGGCCAGCCCTCCAAGCACTTCTTGCCAGAGCATTATATTGGCCTTCTTAGTACTATGGCAGTGTTCCTGCTCTAGCTTGGTTTCCTTTGTTTCTTCCTTACCTTGAACCCTTCCCTGCTTTATCCTGATCTGCCTTGCCTTGCCCTGTCCTTCCCTGCCTTGCTTTATTCTACCTTGTACCTCTCCCTGCCTTGACCTTGTACTGACCTTGCCTGTTCCTGATTCCTTTTCTGCCTTGCACTTTATCTCCTGCTCTCCAGTCCTCTCCGGCTCTCCAGCCCTCTCCTGCTCTCCAGTCCTCTCCCGCTCACTGCTGCAGCCTCCTCCCGTTATCCTGTCTTCATGTTCCTGAGCTACTCCCACACCGTACAGTCCTAATCCAGTCTGTTCCTGTCTTGACCTTCACCCTCTTCTTCCTGTCCAGTCAAGCCCATATCTTCGCCCTCTCCGTCTTGCTGATCACTCTCAGACTACACACTCTTCACCCAGTTCCTGCATATTCCCTTTGTGTACCCTGGGCACAGCCAGTCCCTGCCTTAAGGACTCGCCTTCCTCCTGCTGTCTCCACAGCGCCCCCTACCCTATCCTTGACAGTATGCTCTGATAAATGGCTGCCCCCATGGCTTTACAGCAGCTTGTTTATATAAATTATTGTAGAGTTTCTGAAGCAAACACACTGGTGGTACTAGTGGAGGACAAACCTACATTATTTTTTTTCCTTTAAAACACATTGGGGCAAATTCACTAAAGTGAGAAAATGCGCTAGCGTTTCCTTCGCTGACGTTCGCCCCACTTCGCCAGGCGAATTTTTGCCAGCGCTACGCAAATTCACTAAGATGCGAATTTGCGCTCAGGGCGGCGAACGGTAGCGAAATTGCGCTACTGTTACTTTGCCAGGCAAAGCACATTTACGCTAGTGATGCCTAAGTTGCATACGGTGCGAACTTAAGCGTAGCATAGAGGTGGATGTTACTGCCACTATAATCCACTACACAAGCCCAGGAAACCTTTGATAAATAAAATAAAGTTGTCCTATTGCCCTAAACATGTGCTCCCTGTATAGCTGAGTTGCCATATGTTAGGAAATGTAGGGGGGGTAATGAGGGTAACCCAAAAAAAATTACGCTCTTTTTCAGACTATCACCATACAAAAGGTAAAAGACGCCAGCGTTTTTTGGGACAGAAAAAATTTAACGTTTTTTTTTCAAGCTCCTATCTATTGTATTGAACTTCTGACCTGGCGAACTAAGAGGTAACAATCCCAAAAATTTTCATCTTAGTGAATTAACATAGTTACGTCCCTTCGGCAGTGCGCAATTTCGCCTGGCGTAAGGGTGTGAAGTTGTGCAAGTCGATGTCCTTCGCTAGCGAATTTTTACCAGGGACACTGTTAGTGAATTGGCGAAGTTACGAATTGACGTCACGCTGGCAAATTAGCACTAGCGTCACACGCTTTGCGCTTTAGTGAATTTGCACCTCAATTTTTTGGTGTCACTGTTCCTTTAATATGTTTTATCATATCAAAGAAGTATACACCCTTCTGTCAACTGGACATTCAATTCAAATCAGAATGCAGTGAGCAGATATCATGTCAATAAGCAGCTTAGCAAATCATGTCCAACAGTGTTAATCACCATGCATCAACATAGCACATTTCCTTTTTTTCTATAAGGGCCTTGGACTTTTGCATGAACAATGATTAAGATTTATGCTTCTAGAACTACAACTGAATTTCTGGGTGCAATGTTTATGATAATGTTTATTGAGATGATTCCAAGATAATGTTTTAAATTGTGTTTTATTCAATTGGAACGTTAACGCTGAATTCTTTTTGTTTAATGGGGAAACATACAGTATTATTATTATTGAGCTAAAAAAGGTAAAGAAGCTTTTCAAAAGGTCTTGATGGACTGAATAACCAGGAAACCCAGTTCCTTTACTTGATGGATTATTTTCCACAATAACTTAATCATTTTGCATCGTTATTTGTTCTGCTAAATCAAATTTTGCTTCATCCGTCCTTCCCAAAAGCATTGTGTATATGCTTTTAATTGCATCAGGATGGGAATGCATTCATTGCTTCTCGCTTCAAAGTACTGAAGTGCCTAAGGCATTAAAACTACTTTTTATTTTGTTTAGCTATTTACTAGCTGTCTATGAATAGCATTTAAATGCTATACCAATCAGATGTGTTAGGCTTGAGTGAATATTGTCAAAAGCTATCAAGATTCATGAAATAGTCTGGTGCTATGGATTTAAGATCACAAAACACAAAATTGAAAGCAAGGTCATATCTGCACCCACTTCATCATAGTGAACCTCAAATCCCCTATGTCATCTTCTCAGCACTAACAAATACTATAGTGTATCCATGACTCCCTCGATTATTAATCTACCAAACAACATCTGATTAGATAAAAAAATAACATATATAAGGAACAGTAACACCAAAAAATGAAAGTGTTTTAAAGTAAAGAAAATATCATGTAGTGTTAGCCTGCGCTGTAAAAACTGATCTGGTTGCTTCAGAAACACTACTATAGTTCATATAAACAAGCTGCTGAGTAGCAATGGTGGAAATTGAAAAAAGGCTATATGGCACAGGATAAGTAATGTATAACAGATAACATTATGTTCTACAGAGCTTATCTGCTATCTGCTGTGTAACTTGAGCCTTTTCTCCTTTGAATGGCTGCCCACATGGCTACACAACAGCTTATTTATATAAACAATAGTAGTGTTTCTGAAACAAACACAGTTTTACCAGTGCAGGGAAACACAGCATTATATTTTTATTACTTTAAAAAAAAAAATTGATGTTACTGGTCCTTTAAGTTGTAAAAAAAAATTGAGCTAATTTTGTCTGTATTTTGGTCCAGGTTTTAGAACCCCGAAACTGCAACACCGATTTAACTTAATGTTTTGACAACTGAAAGACCTGGTGTATGCCCTGCATTTTTTCATGTTTGCATCCGGACCAGCAGAGCTGCACCAAAGCATTTAACCTAATCTGTCTTGCTTGGAAACAATTGCTGGTATATTTTGTATGTGACCAAAGAAATGTGTCAAAGGTTCCTATTTTTATGTAATGCAGTTCATTCATCGCATTAAAATGTGTGATCTGTGAACTCTTGGAGATGTTTCATTGAATGGTCGTAGTTTGCAACATATTAGTGATCGATTAGGTAATTAGCCAAGAAGCCTGCAATTTTAATGTAGACACAAACGTTATTTTTGTTTTAAAAGTACTTTGCATAACATATAAACATAAAATGATAAAACTTCACTCCCTCTCTGCTTAACAATGCCTCCCTTATTAAAAGTGAGCTGGAGAAATCTCACTTTCATGCCTCCTTGCCTTCTATTAAAGCTCTTTGTGTGACTCATCTGATTTTGTTATTCCATGGCACCAGTCTTTCTATGCATCTATGCAAATACAGCCGAGTTAATTAAATGATATAGTGCAGTATCATCAATATTGCAAACTGAGAGAATCCCAAACAGGTGGCTGAATGACAGTTTTAAATGGCATTAAATTAAAGGAATTTCACCTCATAAAAACAAATGGGTAATATAAATAGATGTATAGAATTTGTTATCCAGAAACCCATTATCCAAAAAGCTCCAAATTACGTTAGTATGGAATCTGGATAACAGCCTCTGTTGAAAAGGGTGTATTCAATTTTATGTATACATCATAAATTATACCCTTAACATAATTGCTGTTTGCGTTTCAAATTGTAATAATTTCTTAGCAAATCTTAGTCAAACAGAAGTTGTTTTAAAATCTTCTGATAAAGAAAAAATATATGTGGTCATCTAATGACTATGGCCATCAATAAAGTGTTTTGGTGGAAAATCAATAAACCACCATTATTTGCACTGTTTGGGGAGCTGCTAAGCGAGTGTTGCATATGAATTAAGTGTTAAGCGGCATTAAAAACCTTAAGGCATTTAAAACTCAAAAGGCATTTGTGAGGAATTGCACTTGGGAGACTGTAAGTACCCAGTGTAAATATGAGTGCAGGTGGGTTTGCTGGTATTACTCAGTGTGTGTCTTTTTACAGGTATGTGGCGTTGGAGCAGCAGTTCCATGCAGTATTTACATGTGAAAGTGTTTTCATCTTGGAATCTTAACTTCAGACTCTAAGGGGGAACTTGCAGCACTGAGCATAGTGGCAAATGAGGGGAAAGAAAGGAGGCTCATGGAGCAACCACTGGCAGGGGCTAGTGGAATGGGGGGAGGCGAAGGGGCAGTGGAGGCTAATGAGGGAGGAAGGTTTGTGGCAGTCAGGAGGGGAAGTAGGGGACAGAAGGGTAGGGGGTCTGGTCAACAGCTTGTCCAAAGCAGCAAATTCACCATTTTGGCTGAAGATGCTGGGGAGGAAAGTTCTGAACTGGCATATATGGAGCAGGCTGACTCTCAGAGCACCCTGGCAGGCAGTGGCTCTAATATGGGTGGTGGGGGTAGTGCACGGAAGGAAAGGCAGGTTCTAGTTATAGGAGATTCAGTTATTAGAAAGGTGGATAGGGTAATCAGCCAAACAGTCTACTGCTTGCCTGGTGCTATGGTTCGGCATGTATTGGAATGAGTGGACAGATTATTGGGAGGGGTTGGGGAAGACCCAGCAGTCTTGGTAGAGATAGGTACAGATAGGTACCAATGACAAAGTTAAAGTCCTCAAGAACGATTTTAAAAAACTATGTGAAAAGTTGAGGGCGAGGACTTCCAAGGTAATTTTCTCAGAGATTTTACCTGTGCCACAAGCAACGCTAAGAAGACAGCGGGAGCTTAGGGAGATTAATGCGTGGCTGAGAGATTGGTGTAAGGAGGAGGGTTTTGGGTTTTTGGAGAACTGAGCTGATTTCATAGTCTGTTACAGGCTCTTTGCTAGGGATGGGGTGCACCTCAATGATAATGGTTCAGTTGTTTTGGGAGAGAAGATGGCTAGACGGTTGGAGGAGATTTTAAACTAGGTGTGGGGGGAGGGTTCAGTTAAAGATTCAGTGGAAGACAGGTTAGATGAGACAGTGGGCAAAGGAAGAGAAAATGGGGAGGAGATTTGGTTGGGGGTACTGTTAAGGATAGGGAGGACCACATGTCATATGTTCAATATGGTACCAGTATTAAATGTATGTTCGCAAATGCAAGGAGTCTGACTGGTAAAGTGGGAAAGCTAGAGGTGCTAGTGCTGGAGGGAAAATATGATGTTATTGGTGTGGCCGAAACAAGGCTATAAAGCGGCTATATAAGCGGCTATACTTTGTTACGGAGGGACAGAGGCAATAGAAAAGGAGGAGGGGTATGTCTGTTTGTTAGGCAGGATTTAAAAGCTTATATAAAGGAGGAGATTAGAAAATGAGGGGCAGAAGGCTTATGGATGGAGTTCTTCAACAATTCTAAGTTGAGTCCAGCAAATTAATTGTTGGGGTATGCTATAGACGCCCTGATGCAAGTGAGGAGGAGGAGGCTAAGCTCCTGATGCAAATAGAAAAGGCTGCTAGTTTGGATAAAGTAATGATAATGGGGGATTTTAATTACCCAGGTACTGACTGGAGCAACAGTACTGCCAGATCAATGGGAACAAGTTTATTAACTTGTTGCATGACAATTTTATTGCACAGGTTGTTGAGGAGCCTACCAGAAAAAATGCTATTCTGGATCTAGTGATCTCAAATGATCCAGAACTTATAGCAAATGTTCAAGTCATTGAACCCCTGGGTAATAGTGACCATAATGTTATATAATGTAATGTCTGGTGCAAAAAACAAATATATACTGTGGTAACAAAAACCATGAATTTCGGAAAAGCTAATTTTAGTGCCTTGAGAGCTGCCTTTCAGAGCATTGATTGGGGCATTATGTTTTCAGCTAAAACACAGAACAGAAATGGTTTCCATTTAAAATGATATTAAATCATTACTGTTCTCAATTTATTCCCTTAAGGAGTAAATGTAGAAGCTATAAGAATCACCCTATGTGGCTTAATACAGAAGTAAAGACGTTAATAGGAAAGAAGAGAAAGACATTTAAAAACTACAAATCTGTTGGAACAGAAGCTGCATTTAATGAATATAAACACTATAATAAATGTTGTAAATCCGTAATCTGGAAGGCAAAGAAAGGAATTGAAGAGTAATTGCGGCACAGGCGAAATCTAATCCTAAAAAGTTTTTAAGTATAATAATAGTAAAAAGATGCAGGTTGAGAGTGTTGCTCCATTAAATAATGGTACCAGTATTGTTGTAACATATACAGAAAAGGCAAATGTGCTTAATCAGTTGTTTACTTCAGTGTAT
Organism: Xenopus borealis; assembly: GCA_024363595.1. NCBI lineage: Eukaryota > Metazoa > Chordata > Amphibia > Anura > Pipidae > Xenopus > Xenopus borealis. The sequence continues at coordinate 104,764,001 of CM044433.1, read as the reverse complement.
ACAATAGAGGAGTCCGAGTTCTCAGGCTTACCTCATAGCTGCACTGATGGCTCAGCTCAATCTAATCAGTGGCTGACTCAGGATATAATTCATAAAGCTTTAATAAAAATTAATGTAAACAAGGCTCCAGGGCCTGATGGTATACAACCAACCCCTAATTCTGATTTTCTCAGATTCACTTTCATCTGGTATAGTGCCTATGAATTGGAGAAAAGATGATGTAATTTCAATATTTAAAAACGGATTACATTCTCTGCCTGGTAATTATAGACCAGTAAGTTTGACATCTGTGGTGGGCAAATTATTTGAAGGCTAGTGAATGATATGAGCAGCAATCAGCATGGCTTTATGAAGGATAGGTCATGTCAGACAAATTTGATTGCTTTTTATGATGAGGTAAGTAAGATGCTGGACTGTGGGGGGCCACCCCTGGGAGTAGTTTCATTTGATTTGAAAGGCAAAGTTGGCAGCAGCACATGGAGTGTGGGGAGAAGTCGGCAAAGTCAGCCATGACTGTGTGGGGACAAGTTGGGAAGCGGCCGTGACTTTATCTGCCGGTGCTGGCCGCCGCTGGGAGCAGTTTCCTTTGCATTGAAAGGCAAAGTTGGCAGCAGCACATGGAGTGCAGGGACAATTCGTCAATGTCCGCCGTGACTGTGTGGGGACAAGTCGGGAAGCGGCCGTGACTGTCTCTGCCGGTGCTGGCCGCCGCTGGGAGCAGTTTCCTTTGATTTGAAAGGCAAAGTTGGTAGCAGCACATGGAGTGCAGAAAAAAGTCCAGCACAGCAACTGCCCCATACACCAGAGGCGACGGGTTTCGATGCCCCAATGTTGCTGGCAAAACAGAGTGCTTCAGACATAGGGTGGCCAGGAAGGGGCCAGGGAGGAGAAATCAATTGCTGCAGGATTGATGGTCGCGCAGCGAAAATGATGCAACGCGTGTCAAAAACGTGACGCAACTTATTTTGAGAATTTTTCGCCAATTTGCAAATTTCGTTTGATATTCGCAAATTTTTCCCCGAAGCTCAACGGGATAGAGTCGCCCATCACTAGTATTGAGATACATATACAGTAGTGCTCTATTATGGACATATTCCAATTATTGTGTGAGTTACTATGAATTGATAGTTATACAGAAAATATCTATATACCTGTACCATGTTTGTATGGATAGGACAATGCTACTTGTTCGTTTAAATGTCATGATGTTTTTTCATAGGACAGGTGGTAAGTACAGTATACCATTCTCCACTGTTACTCACTAGCTTGCACATCTGAATGATGCACAAGGCAGAAGAAGGGCACCTATGTTCCCCGACCACCCCTTAAATACATTACTGCTGACTGCAGAGTTTTATTCATAGGGGTAGCCACACTTCTCTGCTCTCTGAAACAGGGTGAGACCTGCAGCAACTCATTCTGCCAAGAAGGCAGGGTGCAAAGTACAGAAAAATGCTGGATTGCATTTTAGCTCCCTGCTTACCATTTGTTAAATGGTTCCTAATATTTCCAGAGGATATTTTTAATGCTCCTTTTTTTCCAATTTGCTGTTGGGATGTATTTTACGGTACCAAAAGTATACTGCTACTACCTAAAATACAAAAATTATCTCACTAAAACTCAGTTTAGATACGGCTAAACTTAAAAGCCCTAATACTGTAAGTATAGGAATAAAGCAAAAACTATATAATCAGGTACATTTTAAAAATCATTGGATCTATCACATGATTTATTTTACTGTGATTAAATGTAAGAGCATTACAAAACATTATACAACAGGCTGGTGCCCCAGATCTCACTGAAACCTGATCCTTTGATAATGATCTGAGATAATCTTTAGTCCTTCATTGAACACCACTAATTTTTGCCAAAACGGATTATTGATTTTTAGAGTGGAAAGGCTTCAGGTGGTCTGCAGAAAAAAATGAACCAATGAACTAATGAAGACACGCAAAGAGTTTAATTGATGGTTTCATTTGCTAGAAAAGATTTATTTTTAGCTTTATTCTTTATATTTATGCTATTGAATATACCAAGCCTCCTGAAAAACAAATTACCAAAGCCAGTGGTTTATTGCTAGCCTGAGAGCAGGACATTGTTCCAAACAAGACTTTTACTATTCACTCCATAAAACATAAGTTCTGTAAAAATGATTTATGTCCAAGCTCAAATTCAATAAAAGATAACAAAAAAGGTAATGATTTAGAGAATAATGATAATTTTAAAAATATCAGCAGGAAAAACAAGGGGTTTTACAGTGTAAATTATTTTAATACTTTTGTTAAATCCAGCTCTGCCATTACCATTGCTTGGAGTGTGCCAAAATTCCTTTATAGTTTATAAAACATAAAAAGTCCCTGTACAAAGTGTATTAAATAGGTGTTTCTTTAAGCATCACTATAGAAATATTTAGCTTAAAGGGGAACTCTGGCTTAACACAGAAACACAGAAACCCCTAATATACCCATCAAAGTTATGTGTTTCTTCAAAAAGTATGAATAAATGCAATTTTCTATGCCAAAATCCAGTTGTTTAACATTTCCTCTCTTTCTGCATCATTTGAAATCCTGGCAGAGTAGGAGGGACTAAACACTGGTGTTACAAATTGTAACAACTTCTCCACTGCTTACAGACAGCATGCCGGAACTACATAACCCACAATTCATTGCACTGTGATGTTCCTATCCTTATTGAAATCATGTGTGCAGGGAATTGTAGGGTTGCAAGCTGAGGACAGCTGGCTGCTGTTACGAAGTAACAGAGTAACCTTGGGTACTGTCATAAACCATTAAAGACCATGAAAAGACTGCATATTTTTTTAACTGATTTATATTGCAAAGTTGCTTGAAATTATGTTTTTTTGGCCTTCCCCTTTAATGTTTTATTTGAGAAAATCTGTAGGGTAAGCTGTACTATTTTGTTTGGCCATTACAGTTCCTTTTCAGTGTCAATAGATAATTGTTATTATTATCCTCTTATTATTTTCTTGTAGAGCGTCACACTTTTTAAAAAAACTAGTGAATGGGGTATGCCATTTATTTTCTTCTTACCCCTATGTTTTAAAAGGGCAATATTAGTATGAATGACTGATGGGTTTCTGAATTTTTATTTCAATTACAAATCTAGGAGGTAAGGGGAAGGGGCTAAATATTTAATTTATAACAGATGATTTAAAGAACCGTGGGATATTTCCTTTATCCCTATACTTCATCAGCGGCAATATGCGTGTTTTGGCCACTCAGTTAATATATCAACTCACATGCAGAGAGTGGATATGGAGCCCTTTAGTAAACTCATTGTGCTCCTGGCCACCCTGAGGCAAACTTTCCAATGCCACCCTCACCCGACGCAGCTACAGTTTGGAGCTTTGGCGTGGGTTGAGTGAGGGCCACATAACCTGTGCAGAAATGCAAAATACTGTGGACAGGAGGCATATCCCAATCTCTAGTTTTTTTAAACAATACGTGTGATGAACTACAAGAAAATAACATTAAAAGATAAGAGGTATGACAATCAAGGCCCAAAGGCATTCTGAATTATTATTTTGATTATAACATCTAGGATGTAAGGGGAAAAGACAAATGTATTTTTCAAATGACATGTTTTTTTTTTTATTAAAATGATCCTTCTGCTGACCTTCCGTGGGGAAAGGGCAAACTTGCATCATGTGTAAATGCTTCTGCTGTTATTGCTTATTGCATAATGTAACCAGGAGTCAAATACATCTGCAACTTTAAGGGGCCTATTATTCATGCTGTGTAAATTAATTTATGACACAAAAATAGTCAAGGAAGCAGCGATAAGTAAACGCCGAATTTGTAAAGCAGTGTATTTCCTTTTCCACTGACTGCCATACTTTACACAGTTATTTTAGCCATTATATTTATGGTGTAACCCATTCAATCAATAGAAAACACTTTGCGTGGCAAGTTAATTTCTGCAGTTAAAAAAAAAGCTGATTTATTTTTGCTAGAGTATTGGTGTTTTCAAGCATCTGCTGATTTATATTAAAGTGGAAAATGTTTACTCGAAAATATAAATAAAAATTGATAAATACACCAAGGGGCAGATTTACTAAGGGTCGAATTCGAGGGTTAAAACCCTCGAATTCAACCATGGGAATAGGGTGGGAATAAAAATCCTTCGTATTTGAATATCGAAATTCAAAGGATTTTACCGCTATTCGATTGTTCGAACTATCGAATTGCAAAAATTAGTTCAAACGATTGGAACGATTTTATCCATTCGATCAAATTTTTTTATTCGATCTAAAATAATGAACGCCAATTTGGTGGGTTGAAACTGGCGAACTAGGCAGTCGCATAACAATTTAAAGGTGAAGTTATTCGACTGTCGAATATTAGAATAAATTTCTATTCAAAGTATTCAAATCATTCGATTCAATCAAATTTTCAAAATTCACTGGTCGAAGTGGTCTTCAAAAACATTAAAAAATTCGAACCTTTTTGAAAATTTGATCGAATTTCGAATCCTTCATGTGAATTTGACAAATTTGCCCCCAATTGTTTATACAGTGATGCTGCATGGTGATCAGATGAGGATTTTGTATTGTGTTTGGTCATTTTTTTTTACATGACATGATAAATTGCCCCCAAACTATATTGCAATTAATACAGAAGTTGACTGGTGCATCAGGGACTTTTTAGACAACAAATATTTTTCTGAGTATTTAAATTTTGATGAGGCACTAGAAAGTTAGACTTTTAAGTTAGTGCTTTTTTGCAGGAAATTTCTATCATAATATAATTTGCATAAAATGATAGGCTAGTGGGTATTTTTGCAACCAAAGATTTACTGTACTGCATTATAAACCACTATATCAATATCACTAACACTTCATACAAATGGCAACATATTTTTCTAATCTTAATTTGCTCTTCGTTTAGTCATGCAAGAAAGCAAAAACAACTGATTTGTTTCATTGACTTGATTTGAAGAAGTTAAGTTTAAGTAAACTGATATCTGATATTTGGCTTCTTATGAAACGTATAGAGTTAGAAGCCACTGACCCTTGAATAAACAACTGAACTACACAAACATAAGTCTCCACTTCACTTTCATTTACTATTTCTTTGTATTATCTACTTTACCATTCCACACCTTGATTTTTGAACACACATGCAGTTTATCACATTTATCATTTAAAAAAAAGCCAACCATCACATACATAGATACGATGGTGGTTTAAGCTTAGGCAATGGCATAATAGCATTAGTGTATACGTGGCTGTCAGCACTGAGGCAAGAACCGCGACGAAAATGCAGCAGAAAACTGCATATTACAAACAATTTATTTCTATAGATAAATGCCAAGCAATGTCTTCTGTTCACCTTTAAGTTTACTTGCTTAAGTTTCTGCAAATTGAGGTAATATAATATACTTCTTTGTATCTTTTTATTTATTTGTCAGGGTGTTTGAATAATCCATTTTTGATTCTTCCTCGTCAAATGTATTTGATTATTGTGAGCTACAGTCCACCAAGCAACCAAGAAATTTGCTTTGATGCTAGATTTTCATTATTATGAATATTTTTATTATTTATATTTCTGTTCGGGTCCTCCTCAATTTATCTTCCAGTCTGCCATTAAAAACACTGCCTGGGTGCTTGGATCAATGATCCTGACAACCAGACAGCTATTTAAATTCCAGTCTGTGTAGCTCTGTTCTATTTTAATTTTAAACAGACAATACAAAATGAAGATATATCACATATAATTGTCATCAAAATAAACTTTATTTTTAAAATGAACTTCTTTTTAAAATAGATTGTATTTTCAGATTTTCCTGCAGAACTTTGCTGACCACAGTGGTATACTTATAGAAACAAAACAGTGAGATCTCGGTCTGTTCAAATTATGAGGAAACATAGGATTGGTTACCAATATTACCATAGGTAATTCCATGGAGGTATTGGGCTACTGCCCAACAGCAGCGTGTTGAGCGTGTTGAGGAACATGCAGCACCAGTTTCAGCCAAAAAGCCACATTGTCAATGCTCAACCACTGGTTGGATCAGTGCAGAGTGGTGTTTTCTCTGTCATGTAAGTAATTATCCTTAAGGTGGCCATGCACGTTACAATTATGACAATTTTGCCAATATCAGTCACCTCATCTCCCACCATACACACACCGAATACTGAACGAAAAATGTGTACGATAATATATATGCATGTCATACAGGGAATTAGTAACAGCTAGTAATAATACTCTCTAGAAATTGCCCAGTCCCCAGAGTACAATGCGCTTACAGTGGTTTTCTTCCTGGGACCTCATAATCTATTAGTCATCTGATTGAGTCCCTACCATCCACCATCCTTCAGAACTACATGAGAAAACTTGAAAGGGAAACAGCAACCCCATCCCAAATAGACACAGCCAAATGCTAGATGAGCAAAACTTTTACCTACCTCCACTTACAAATATGAAGACATACCTACACATACAAATATAAAGAGAAAATACAAAAAGGTGTAAAAATGTTGCATTTTATTATTTTGATTTATATAGCTGTGCTAGACATGCCGGTGGCCACCACCTTATATGTTAAATTGCTATAACTGCAATTATTTAAAATACTGTACAGCTCTAAGTCATTTGCAGAATCTGTACTCAATGAATAAATACTATAAGAAGCTTATATTACAGCTGAGTAAACTGCAACTGATTGTCAGATGATGGCAACAGGCTAAGCTCATCTTCAGTAGTACAGTACTAAGGGCCACTAACTGACAGCCTATCACTACTGTTGTGCAAATAACCCTTCTTTTTGGAGAATAGCATACACAGACACAAGGCAGCCCTGTTCTTGACACACACCCTATGTGGTACATAGCCTAGCATTCAGTATAACAACCAGATATATACTTGGAAAGTATGTTTACTATACTGAATATGATGCTCTGTTGGTCAAAATCTGATTTTATAAGTCATATTGTGATGCAATAAAGGTTATTTTATGTCTACATTTGAATATAACAGGAAAAGACTGAAACCTATTTTCAGCATAATGCTGATTAAAATATCTACATATCTATGTACTTGTTAAAACCTAAAACAATGGAGGCGATTTCTTACAAAAATACATTTCTGCAGGATTTCTGAGAATAGGAGAAATTACTGAAATATTGTCAATGCCTGGTCTGTTCCTAAATTCATAGTGCTGATAATTGGTTTTCATCTGGGCAAATAAAACATCTGTTGTTTGTTGCTGAAAAAAGGTTGAAGACGAAAGCTTTCTAATATTTGTTTGAATATGTGTCTCTAAGGATGGTGAAACGTGAAACTCAATCTGGTGTTTATGAGAAACAAAAAAAAAAAACTCATTCTGTAGACTCTCCCTGCAAGTTTTATTATTTAATAACAAATGCGTGTAATATAGCATCCCTAGAGGCACTGTTATACTTCATATCACTGCACCTATACCAAACACTATATATTATTTTCTTATCAATAACACGTTATTATTTTCAAATGTACCTTTTCATTGGAGAGGTTATAAAAATCTTGAAGTGCAAGTATTTCAAATTCTTTTTTTCTTTAATGATCTCTGTACTACTGATATACAACTGAAATTGACCTGTAAACCAAGCTGTTAAACTGTTTACTTTTATGCAGCTGACTTTCTTGTAAATCAAAACATTTCAGTATTTTTCAGTATAAGTAACTATAAAAGTTTGTGTTTATTAAAAAAATTGTGCAGTTATCACTAGTTTATTATTTTTTTCTAGCTACAATTTAATACTAAATAATACTTCAATTTATGGCAATAGAAGACTCTCTCTAATATTTTGGATGTGTGCAAGCTCATAATTACAATTTAAATACATTGTTTGAGTATGGACTTCCAGCTAGAGTGGTTTGTGAATGGTCTCCCCCCATTCTATGAATATCCTAAAGACATTCTATATTAGGTTTTCTCTAACTGGGAAGACAATGTAACTTGTGTGGCTTTTTTGTAAATCTGGCAAAGCACAAATGTAGGGATCACTCACCACAAAGTAAGAAGATGTATAACTGCTGTGTCTGTGGACAGCAAGAAATCATTTGGATGTGAAATGCTTGTACAGGTATGGGATCTTTTTTCTGGAAACGCTTGGGACCCTGGGTTTTCCAGATAAAGGAACTTTCCCTATTTTGGATCACCATACCTTAACTCTACATAATAAACAACTAAACCATATATAACCCCAATAGGACTGTTTTGCAATCAGTACAGATTTATGCTAGATCAGTTTAGATCAAGTACAAGTTAATATTTTATTATTACAGGAAAAAAGAAAATCACTAAAAAAATAGAATCATTTCTTTAAAATAGTCTGTATCAAAGATGGGCTTCCCATAATTCAGAGCTTTCTGGGTAATGGGTTTCCAGATAAAGTATCTTTTATCTGCACTCAAAAAGCTTGTTAGAGTTATCTACATATTAAGCCCTATGCAAAAAAAGCAAATCTGTTTGTGGCATAATAGTGTTTTACCGTTAAGCATAGTTTGCTGCATTTGTCTTATCTTCTGTGGGAAAATAAGAGCAAAGTGGTCAGGTAAAATTCCTCCTTTGTGGAAATCTTCTGGATAACCAGCACATGTATTAATATTCATAGACAGACACACTCCACTTGTTTTTCATATGTGGTGTGCTTTTTTACCTAAAATATTCAAATTGCAATTGTACCACTGTACATTGTTAATTTTGGTTGTAAAAAGACAAAAGTCAATCCAACTTGTTTGCTTCAAATGCCCCACATGCATTCAGTATACGGACCTATCGATACACTATATAGATCTTGAGATCACAATAGCCTTGGAGATTGTGATGGTCCAAGAATTCATGCTTTACTTTTTCTGCTTAAGATTTTAAAAGGGACAAGGAAAATTAAACTAGAGAAGTAGGCTAGAAATGTTGTACATTATGGGACAAATTTATCCCCCAAAATTAGCTCGACACAATTTGATAAGCATTCGACCATCGAATGCTTATTGAATTGTTTTAGGCTATCATTTTGCTCGATATTCAATTTCTCGATGAATTTGTACGATCGGATACCGATTGTTTGATTTCACAAAAAAAAATTGTGAAATTTCCTTCAATCGTCCGAAAAATTCGTACAATTCGAACGATCCAATCGTACGAATGGTATTCGAGCAGGACTTAGCCTCAGAAGCCTATGGGGAGCTTCCCATAGGCTTCTATTACAATTCGGTAGGTTCAATCTGGCGAAGTAGGCAGTCGAATAAAATTTTGATTCCTTTGATCATCGAATGATCAAATTATCAAATATCCGATCATTCGATATTCGATATTTGAAGAGGCCAAATTTGAATACACGAGTTCACGAAAAATTTGTACGATCTGTATTCAATCGAATTTGATCAAACTTCAATCATTTCACATGAATTTTGTAAATCCGCGAAGTTTTGGGCTTCTGTACCAGCCGAAGGCAATCACAGCCCTTTAGCAGTAATGATCTGTGTCTCCAAAAATGCCCCAGTAGCTCCCCATATTCTTTTCTACTGATTCACTGCACATGCTCTGTGCAGCTGTCACTTACTGAGCTTAGGGACCGACTCACAATACACAGTACACATAGAATAGAAATGTCACAATATAACTGATTAGTAATTAATACAGATAATTACTACATGGCAGCACAGAAACCAGTGCTACTAACATCAGCATTTAATATTCAGCCTCACATCATCAACCTTTATTACAGGCCAACCTTATTTTCTGATTGATAATTTGCAATGACCCCTAAGCTTCTCAGCAGCTGCTCAGAGCCCACATAGCATATGAGACTATCCAAGATAGTGACCCCCTGTGAGTTTGAAGTGTTGGATCATTGCTGATATTATGAAGCTGAAACTTTAGGCTGGTCAATAAGTTCTGTATATAAAACTTGGCATTTTTAGGTCTATTCATTTTTATTGTTTAGTTCTCCTTTAATGAGGAAAACTCTGATTTAGTATAGGAAAAATACTTTTTTTAGAGATACACCATCTAAAACTTGTCAATGTCATGTAGAAGTCAATGGCTGATGTCCATGAAGATGTTCATGACACCACTGACAACCATTTTCATTATTTTATGTTAAAGATCACTTCCTCACTTCTGTAAGTCTAAAGAGTTGTTCTTTGTTCTTTTCTATGTGAATCCCTAATATCTACCTATAATGTCTTCTAGTGTACTTGTAAATAATAATCATTACACAAGCACCTTTTTAAAAAAAAGAAAAAAAAGAAAGCAAATGCAACAATGATCATAGTTTCATTGTTCTATTCCTTTCACTAATTTTGTTGCACATCCCTGTACTCTTTCCAGCTCATTAATATCCTATTTAAGGACATTTTATATTGAAAAAAATACGCCTTTCAAAATTCCATAGAAATTAATGGAGAGCTGCGGAATTTCCCTCTAGTGGCGGAACTTCACTCTTTGATAAATGTACCCCCTAGAAACAAAGTGCATGTGTTAAAATGTAATACAGAGTTTCAGGAACGTGCCATACTCAGAGAACATTCCAGAATCAAAGTAATACATTTAATTAAGATTTAATAAAGATTAACACATCTTGGGCTCAACATTAAACAAAATAAGTTGGTCTTTTTTAAATATATTTGACTATTTCTTGATGTTAAGCATTTTTCCTTCTATAGTAATAATTGGAATAAACTATTTTTCAGGGGAAATAAGTTCAGTTATCTGGTCAGCAGTTGCAAAACTGCTGTAAGGGGGCATTTAGTTATAGATCCTCAATGTGGAAAGTGCAATTTCATATGCAATCACCATGTTTTTGTTTATATAATTCCAGCATTGCTGGAGCCTTGAGCGGGTAATGTGTTTGATGCAGTTGCAGATGATGCACCAAAATTCACACATATGTGATTGTGAAGTGAATTGGACACGTTTCAATGTGGATGGTATAAAATTGATGCGTGAGCCCTATTCTTTGCAATCTTCAGAGGTGGCAGTAGCTTTAGAGTTTCAACAGTGGCCTGTACAATGGACATTCTGCAACTATATTGAAGTAGAGACTTGTAATTCATTAAAGGTATTTGCATTAAATTTTTCGCACAACTATTATGGAAAACTTTGCGTGACTGCAACCACACTTGTGGGTCGTTATTAACTCCTGTAATGTTCTGTGCTGGATATGTGCTAGCTGAAATGTTATAATACATTTCTGATAGTTGTGTCATAAATCCTTTTGGGTAGAGCTTTATTAATACTTGGTTCTATGTTTTCTACCACTGGGGTGCTAACCCTACTATATATCTTCAGTGGAGTTTTTTCTAAAGTATCTTTATCTTTGTACTGCTGCTATAGCTTCTTAACTAGGATTTAGCATGGCTATGGTGGTCCCTCACCAATATGAAAGGAGAAGGTTATTCTTATTATTTCTATGGGACCACATAAGTTCTTCTGATATCAAATTAAACATTTATCAGGCTATTCATGCATGCCATGCAATACATCTGCTTTTATTATCTTTCCTGCCAGGAACCTGGAAAGTATTCTCTGTAACATGAACTTAATTATATTGACATTTTCTGTCAAAACTGGTAAAAAAAAAGTTTACTGCATGTTCTGGCAAAGTCTTACTATTCTCAATCATTTTTGGCGTTTTTGAGAGCTGGACATGAAGTTCAGCTGGATTTGGCACCAGTGGGATTGTTAGTTTGTATCATTTATAGACATGAACCTCAGACCAAGTCAGGAACATTTTAAACATAAATGTTTGCGTAGATCATTTATTAAAATGTGTATATACAGTAATGTCTATATAGTCATTTCAATCTTCTTTTGTTAGATGGACATTTCATTATATGCACACATTTTTTAGGGATAGATAAGTGTTGTTAGAACAAATCTGTCAACTTTCACAGAACTTAGATATACAGACAGGGCCAAATTGTATATGTTTTTATATTGATCTACAGTAGAAATAAGCATGGACTAATGGAAATTCTTCTAGTAGGCCAGTCGAGCCATGATGCAGTCCTACCTGATTGGAGCTGATCTGTCCAAACTGAAGATTTCATTGGTTGATTTGCTTTTTCATCACTTGCATGCTGTATGAGCAAATGAGAAATGAGAAAAATGGCTGCAGACATCTCTCTCTGGTCATGGTATATCTACAGTAATATGTCAAATCAACTGGACTTGCTGTTTTTTTTTCTTTTGAAGAAATTCCACCAATAATCCAACTGGCGTTCTGAATTAAGAGAAAGCCAGTGAGATGACTAGCAAAACGTCTTCTAGAGAATAAAATATAGCAAGTCCAGTTGATTCTAACAAATTCAGTTAGAATTGAAGAAGGTAGTAACCCAACAGTGAATAGATCTGTCAGCCAGCTGCAATGAAAACTATAAAAGTAAACATCTGGTTGCCATGGGTAACTGCCCAGGTGCAAATTTGCCCAGTGTTTATAAAAAGCACCAAAGATAATAACCTGGGGTCATTTTGTCTTTTAGAAAATATTTCGAGATGTTAGCCTAGACATTTTAGGAAGTTACAACACTATAGCCATTTTTACATACAGTATTTGTCAATACAATAAAATGTTGTATCCTGTAAACAAATATTTGAATTAAAGCTTTCATTCAGTCTACAGAGCAGATGGATCTGATCCCCACTCTCTTTATGAAAGTTTTTATTTATGATGTTTTGTTTGAAGCATGAGAATAGCTATAGTTAAGCCTGAACATCTTCTACCATCCATTCATTTCAGAATGTGAGAGGACTTGACACATTGTCATTGAAGCACAGAATTTGCCATTCAAAGTGTTGTGCGAGCATATGCACTCTGTCTGCTGAGTTGATTTACGGTGCCACAGCAGGCTGTTTGTTGATACAGGAACTGCTGTGAGAAATAGTTTCAGCAAAACTGCCATTTAACCCTGTGAAATGACCACTGGGTTTGCTATTCATACCATTAACATAAGCCCTTGTTCTAGACAGTAACAAGTAGCAAATTATATTCACATAGAATATGCATAACTTTACAAACTAATTTTATTTACATAATATACACATTTATTTGTTTTGGCTATGAAATTCAGAAATGATTGTTAGTTTAATTGTATACTTTTCTCAGTGTATACTTTTCTCAGTGTATAAAACATTCACAGTTGTAATTGCTGTACTTGCAGTTAGAAAAAAAAATCTATAGTGCTCCTCTCAGTGTATTACTACGGTGCAATGCATTAAAAGGCACATAGTTTGCATTTCTAGTTACCAACAGCATGCAATAAGATGTTTGCTTTCAAAAAGATGACTGGCAACTACAGCCTGTAGATTACTATTGGTGCTATTGGTTATTCAACATAACATGAACTATACAGCTTTTATTACATCCCCCCCTTTGAGCTTTATATATTTAGCACATATTTTATTTCTTTCTGAAATATCTGATATCACATATAAATCAATAATAACTCCAAAAAAGGATGCTATGTTATTTTTAGGACTGTAAGATAGCAGTGTGGATTATAAAGAGCATTCAGGTTTCATATTTTCATTAGTAATTTTAATGGATTCACAATTTGAATCCCTGCCATTGCTTTATAAAATATACATGTTGAAAAACAATTTATACTGTATATGTATATATATGTATTATTTATATATATATATATACATATCTATATATATATATCTGCAAGACAATATATATATGGAGTATATGCTCCATATATAGATGAAGCAGAGTTTATGTGGGTACCTGGTACTCACAATCAGAATTTTAGGGTGAAACTGTTTCTATTCTCAAATTGCTTTAATTAAGCCTGCAGTATCCATATATCTACATTTAATAAATATATATATATATATATATATATATATACAGTATACCCTGGGAATAATTCAAATTCAACTATTCACCACCTTAAATCTACTGAGTTCATGTATAAGTCAATGGGACATTCAAGTTTTTTTTTGGAGAAAAAACTAAATTTGTGTTCAGTTCGAGTTTTCACGTCATAATATTCGTTCGAGTTTGAGATATTCTATTTCTTTCTTAAATATCCTCCCAGTGGAATTTCGAGTATATTTGACCTTTAATAAATGTGCCTCTAAGTGAATTGATTGGTTCCTTTTTACATGTTCTGTAGAGGAGAATGTTCTTTTTACAGTTGTTGTGTTGATAATATCTATGGATAGTACAGTATTGTCAACCTTGTTATATATATATATCCTTAACAATCAAGTTATAACCAGCAATACAATATACAACAGGCAGTAATTACACATTTATTGTTTTTTTTATTTAAGTCCAAATGTCAAAAACTGAAGTCTTTTTGACAAAAAAAAAATCAGAATTTTTTGTGGAAAAAAAAACTTGAATTGTTTGTGCTTTTTTATACCCTGGGGATGTAAAAGGCCAAAATCTGAAAATCCGGTATCTCAGACCTGCTGAAGTTGTATATACTGTAAGTCAAAGGGAGACATCCTGATGATATCCTGATTTGTGCTGAGTTTCATGCAAAAATCCAAAGATTTCATAGTTTTCAGGCTGAAATCCAAAAATCTGATTTTGCAGGTGGAAAATCCAAATCATTTTATTTTTCTGACAAGTTATTTTCTAGAACTGGAATTTTTCATGAAAATGTATTGATAAATAACCATTGCAGATTTGGACAGAATATATTTCAGAAAATCATGAGATAAATTTGGATTTATCAAAAGCATCAGTTATGACCCGTGTGCCCCCCCCCCAAGTCACTGATTGGTTACTGCCTGGTTACCAATCAGTGGAAATCAAGAGAACTGCAAAGCAGGAAGTGGTGTTCTGGCTATTATATTAGACATCCAGTCACTCCAGCCTTTATACATTACATTTTGGCTAACTAACAATATTAGAAACATTTTTTATTTAGCACAGCCTATCTATTTACCCAGTTTTTATTTTTACACTGAACACTTCCCTTAAGAACAAGATAATTCCTTCCAGAGCATCTGAAGGTCTGGTTAACTCACCCACATATTCATACAATAGAAGAGATTCAAGGGAATGAGATAGAGTTAACCTATTTTTTTTATAGCTTAAAAGCCCTTCTTATTCTGTTCTTTGTTTAGAATGTATTTGTAGGGAGTGTTCCACACTTAGACAGGCAGTTTAAGTGATATGGAAAAATTACCTCTCTTTAGAACGTTTCCAATCAAGTAACAAGGTGTTTTGTCCAATTAGGGTTGCCAGCTCACCCCTTTAAAACCAAACACATGCAATACACAGCCTGCATTACTAATTAGCAATTCATTTATATGCATGCTGAATGGCTGCACATAAATCTGTTCAGTCATGCATGTAAAGCAGGGGAGGTAGCAACCCTACATCCAATGCTGTACTATTCTCCTTTCAAAAAGCCTGGCTGGAATTTTGAGAGAAAAGATTGTATTGAGTAATTACTGTTGGTAATTTGCTTAACAGAACCTTATTATTTAACAAGACTCCAAGACAAGGTTCTTCAGAATAAGAGTTTATCAGACAAAAACATTGAAATCTTGGGAAGTTTGTCACGTCACACTTAACAAGTATGACACGGAGAGCTTCAAATGTCACACCTATTTGTCCAAGTTTTTATACTTTTTGCAGAACATTTACTGTAAGAAGAACACAGAATTGCCATACATGGTCATTGATTCCTGTGCCCACTGGTTGCAAGTCATGTGGTCTATAGCTACTAAATCTATCCAGGGTATGTACTTCTGCAGTTCTGTAGCTACAATTTTATTTTGTGTACCTAGTAGATGTTAACACTTTATCCTCTGGCAGCAGGGACTTGGAATTATGTGAGCACAGTTTTATATGACTTTATAGGGACACTATTAAATCCTCCATCCGCCTGGCTTAGGTTTTGCCTCTGCGTATTAGGGAAGGAATTTGTGGTGTAATTATCATTTTATATGATATTATTTGTCTCTTTATACAGACAATTATCCGTCATTGGTGGGCGGTTCTCGTTATTATTTCATCATTACCTACAGCACTAGATGCTTTGATTCACAGCATGCTTGTATACATACTGTATATATAAACACACACACACACATGGTGCATTATGCAATGTTAATGACTGGCACCACTAAATCTCCTATTTGCTTTCCCTGTAGGTACTTGTATCATTTTACTAATGGAAGCTACAGGGTAGTAATTCAATATATTTCCACATTTATATAACAAGCTTTTAGTTTTAGATGAAGGTACACTAGCAAAAATAAAGAGATCGCTGGTGTGGTACTGATATGTCACTTCACTTTGAATTCTTTAGAACTAATAGAAGAAAAATACAGTTATTTATATGTAGGATGATTGAAAGCATATAGCAAAATATAATACAAAATGAAAAGAAAGTTTCTTTTTCCGTGCTCTATTCTTCCACAGTTACAGACAGCAGGCAATAGCTGAAATGTCCATTTTATTTTCTTGTCTCAAAAAGTTCTGAATGAACACACACACACAAATTCCATTATCTGCTTCTGCTCCATAAGTGTATTAACAGAAGCATACTGTATAACTATGTTAACTATTTTGCTCGTTTTTACAGGGGATTATTATATAAAATAGTCATTTTTATATTTAGTATTTGCAGGAGAGCTGAGCTCAAAGTAACCCATTTTTTATTTGCCCAAAGAGCTTAGGTATATGTTGTACAAACCCATTAACTCCATAGAAATACAATGGCTAATGTGAACATGTTAAGTAACTGTTCTTTTGTTCTCCTTTACACTCATAATTGACTTTCAAAGCACCACTGTCTATGGCACCATACATGAAACATAATTTACAGCGCTACGAAATAAGTTGGCGCTATAGAAATGCATGTTAATAATTGGGATTAGTTAAATAAAATGCATAATGTCAACATTTTTCTTTTGCATGAATCTTTTTGACTTGTGGATCCTTAGGAAATCTGAATATTAGGAAATAGTCGTATTTTTTTCCAAACATTGGTGTTTTTTTTCCTATAAAACGCTAGAAATGTAAGATTAATAAGAAAAGGTATTTGGTGGTGCACTTCCATATAACATTAATATCCAGCAAGCTGCTCACTGTTGGGGTCACCTGTAAGACCCAAAATATCCCACAGATCCCATAAAATTCAAAGGGGAATTTTGCCTATTCTATTAGATCTTTTTTAATTTTGAAAGCTTTTTAAATTATTATATTTAGAAACAATCTGTAGTTGGATGTTGCTTAATCTCTAATTGTTATTCATTTAAGTGAAAGAACAACTGGAAGAAATCATTAGGTTATTGCAATGTAAGAAAAACAATATTGACAGCATCCTATTCCTATTGTTGTATTAAAAACATTTAATATACATTTTAAGGGGCAGATTTACTAAGAGTCGAATTTCAAATGAAAAAAAAAATTGAAATTCGACCAGGGAATAGTGGGGAATTAAAAGAATTTGAATATCGAATTCGAATTTTTTTAGCGCAATTCGATCGATTGAACGATCGAATAGGGAGATCGATCGAATATTCGAATCGAATTGGGATCAAATATTCTAACAATTTTTAGTGATCGATCGAGTTTTTCAAATTCAATCTTAGGGAATGATACCCATTTCGGTTGGTTTAATCTGGCGAAGTAGGTGATCAAATTTAAATTTAAAGGGGAAGTATTCAACCATAGAATTTTCAAATATTCGAATAAAATTAAATTCAAATATTCGAATCATTCGAATTCGAATATTCGAAGGTCAAATTTGGCTAATTTGCATATTTGAAATTCGAATTAGAATCTTTTTGAAAATTCGATCGACTATTCGAATCTCTCATGTGAATATATGTGAATTTAGTAAATCTGCCCCTTAATATACATTTAAATAATTTTATACATGGCTTCTACAAAGGGCTTTTTCAGAAACTTTATGTTTACATCAGTGGCTGTGTTTTTCACACCTGCTTTCCTGTGGATCAAGTCCAACATAAATTCTGTGCACAATTTAAACTTGTGTGCACAGTTTTTAAAAACTGAGTGTTCAAGTTAGAATTAATTTTAAAAAAATGTGTGCACCACAATTTGTTCTATGTGCTGGCTTTTCCAAATTTGCCCTACTAAATTGGTTTGAAATACCATAAAGCAACAAAGCCAGTTAAATATAGAAATGTTAGTAGGAGTGTTTGAAGTATCAACAACCAGATTGTAACGAATATTAAAATACTTATTGCATCTAATCTTTCTGTGTCAAACAGGGCTTTTTATTTATTCTACAGGAAACAGTAGAAGCTGGCATTGACAGTCTTTTCAGTACAACACTGGTTGAATAAGTTCTTTATAACCAGTACAAAACAAGCCAAATTGGCATAACATGACATTATAAATAATTTCAAATGAGTTTGAAGGCTCTATTTGTAAAATACTGAAGTAGTAACATTTTAACTACTGCAACAAAATAGCATTTGACTGAATCCCTGTTTTTCAATAGCATTTCAATTACTTCAACAAAATATTCATGAGGCCCATCCCCCAGATAAAATTATTCTCTTCTTATCTTGCTCAAAAGAAGCAATGAGCTAAACTAGTGAAGTAATATTTCGGTGAATTCAATTTTGTATTTTATAAAAAGTATATTTAATAATGGGTGAAAGTCAGAGTTCAAGATTTGATAAATATGATTCTAAAAATCTTTTATGATTGAATATAAGTAAGTACATTTCTCTATAATGAGCTCTAATCTCTCTGCCTCTAAGGGCCTGATTTAAGGATGTTCAAACTTTGGACTACTAAGAACACTAGACTATTGCATGATTTCTTCATTTCAATACTTTGGCTTCCTGCCAATCCTTTTTTCCGAGCAGGTTTTTTCAAAAAAATAAAAAGCTCAGCACCTAAAACCTGTCAGGCTTTTTATTTTTTGTTAGGGGAAAAACACACCAGAGTTAAGGAACTCTTGAGCATACCTAATCGATCATAGAATCCTGGTAATAAATCTCTAATGGTGTGTTTGGAAGTATAATTTACAGTTCAAAGCAAGTGCTGTAATAGAAAAATTAGATAGAGACAAAAATAATACATATATATATATATATATATATATATATATATATATACTGTATATATATAGGGGCAAATTTACAAAATTCACGTGAATGGATCGTAGTTCAATCGAATATGATCGAATTATGATCCTACGATTTAATCGGATATTCGAATATACAAATTTGGCTTCTTCGATCATCAATACCGAATTATCGAATAGATTGAATCATCGGATATTTGATAATTCGATCATTCGATGATCGAAGGAATTATATTTTTAAAATCCTTTGAATGCCTACTTCGCCTGATTGAACCTACTGAATACGAATAGAAGCCTATGGGAACCCCCCCATAGGCTTCTATTGCTAAGTCCTGCTCGAATACCATTCGTATGATCGAACACTTCAATTGTTTGAATTGTACAAATTTTTCGGAGGGAAGGATTTTGGGTGAATTTTAGTAAATTTGCCCCATAGTGTCCAAATATGCTTCGACACTCACAACAGATAAAATTCATGCAAGCCACTGAACATAGCAACACAAACCAAAAATGTAGAAAACCGCACTTTCGGGACTTCGAAAGGCTGGTGTTCAGCCAAAACGTCAGTATGTTTGCCTACAATAAATTATACCGAATTGCAGTCTAGTGAGTCCAATTATCTACATTTTTGGTTTATATATATATAATCTACAGTCTGGTCATTTCCCAATGGGACCAGACTGTAAATTATATCCTTATAAACGGCGCGTTCTGACGCCAGAACGCGCCATTTATAGCTTAAAGAGACAGCAATTGTTACTTCCGCACTCTCCCTGAAGCTTCTCCTCCAGCCTCCATTTCCTTACTTCTTTATCCTGCTGTCTTGCCTTCCCTCTCACTGCCTCCCAGGTCTTGAGCCCTCTGCCGATTCTCCCTCAGATTCTCTCTCTTCCGCTCCCCCCCCTCTATTTCCTGTCACGCGCCCTCAGTGTCTCTCCCTCTTCCGCCCCCTCCCTCCCTCAATCTCCGGTTACGCTCGCAGTCACTCTCCGTCTTTCAACCCCCCACTTCATCTCCGGCCTCACTCCTCGATCTCTTTCCCTCTTCTGCTCCCCCCACGCTCTCACCTTCTGTCACTCCTTTTTCTTCCCCCATCGCTGCCCACTCCATCAATCTCCAGTCTCCCCCACGAATTGCCTCTTTACTGTTGTCACAGTGTATAATTATTTCTCTCTTGCCTGGTTTACTAGTCTCCATTAAAGTGCTGCTGAAGCCATTTAGCCCATTACTCTGGCCTTAACCTACCACAGTCACCCAGTATTTTTATATATATGTACAGTCTTCATTAGGAAAAGTGAAGGAGACCCATCCATTAGAATACATTGCCAGGTAACTTACTATAATACATACAGTATATTATATACACCTTCTGTCACTCTGGTTTTCCTCCCCTGCACTCACTGCTGTTTTAACCCTTTTTTCTTCTGTCCCTCCTACTCTCAGTTCTCCTCTGGTGATGTCCCACATGCCCGATTTTACTTTCTACCCTTTGCAGCAGCAGTGACGGGCGAATTTGCGGCGAATTCCCGCAATTCGCTGCAGACGAATACATTTGCAAAACGGCAGAAAAATTTCGCCTGGCATCGAATTTTTTGGAGGCCGGCAATGGGCACCCGTGTCCAAAAACGGACGCCATCGTCCAAAACGTGTTTTGCAAATTTTTCGCCGTTTCACAAATTTCTACTAGAAATTTGTGAAATTTCATTGAAATGTCCCAGATTCGCCCATCACTATGCAGCAGTACAGCATATATAAATACAGATACAGAGGGACTGTGTAAAGCATGGGGGAATGGAACAGAAATAAACTGAAATGTTGCATAGAGCATAGATTATGTGTATGTGTAGATTATAATGCATAATGCACCCACTACCGAAATTTATAAAGATATTGGTAGTCACCTCGGAGTTACATGACCTGTATAAAAGCACTCGGCCTGCGGCCTCGTGCTTTTATATGGTCACTTAACTCCTCGGTGACTTCTAATATCTTTATAAATTACGGTAGGGGGTGCATTATCCACTATATATATATATATATATTTTTTTTTTTTTATTTACTGTATATTTTATTACTGCCATTAAAGTTAGTTTGCTATTCTGTGGAATGACCAAAGAAATAGCTGTATGAACTAGTCATAGGACATATGATTTGTTCTTGCTTTGTGAAAAAATTTCATATTTACACCATACGTATATGCGGATAGGCAAGGGTTCAATCTGCAGAAGATTTTTCAGTCAGGAGGTGCGTATGACTGGTATGAGACTGGGGGGCTGTCACATTTGTCTTGCGACATTATCATCAACGGGCCTCGAAGCAGCAGGCATGATTGGATCTCACGTCTGCTGCTCTCCAGGCATCCTTCTTCCTGCAGCGCCATCCACGCACTTCCTGCTGCACAATGCTCTGCACCAATGGACCTCAAAGGACCCCTCCATCGGTGACAGCCTTCCTCCTGCTCTATAAACGGTATTGGCCTTTACTTACATACTTACACACACTGACACACACACATATTTTAGTGAAGATTGCTTTGTTTTATTTTTAACTTTTAGAAGTGTACACACATGTATACACAATGTGTATTTTGTTCTTTTACTTATATTCATTTTACCCTTTTGTCTTTTCTGTTTTACCTAAAAACTATTTATTTTGGCAATGTGACTGCTGGATCAGGTATTTTTCAGTTGGTTCGACGTTTTTGCAATTCGAAATTCAACCCTTAATAAATCTGCCCCTTTGTGTTTTATTAGCATAGATTTGCTGTTTGGAAGTTTGGTGTAGATTTGTCAGAATGTGTACTTTCCAAAAATATATGGTTTTCAGGGGTCTTTGCATGTTACCCTTTCAGGGGGGCTCTGTTCGTAGCAGTGGAGTTGTCACAGGCTTGAAAATTCATATGCACTTTTTTCATTTAGGATCTGTAAAAATTTTGGTAAATCTATGTATATTGGACATCAAGCTGTTCAGTTGACCTATAGTGTTTTTAAATTTAGGGTGATTTTCTTTTGTATGTAAAACATTTCTTGAAATAAAATTGCCAAATTTCAACATTTTTAGGCATTTTCAGAAAAACCACAAATGTTAGGAAAGATTTGCAGTTTAGTAGTTTGGCCTATAAAGATGTCCCATGTTGGACTAAAAATATGTTTTCAGGGATCACTGCACTTATTTGCAACTTTTATCACACATAAAACTCTAGATGTGTTTATGAATTCATGTAAATGTAAGCATGAAGTTAGTATGCACAAGGTTAATTTTGTGGACTGTAAATACCACATACTTTGGTAATCCTATATACAATGGAAATTAAACTGTTCAGTGAACCCCTGGCATATTTAATTTATCTTGGTAATTAATGATAAGTGGGAGATTTGAGAAATGCCATCTAAATTGGCAACTTTCAGAAAGATTTGCAGTTTTGTACTTTGCAGTAGAAAAATGTCTTTATCCATTTTTGATTCAGGGGAATGTGAACTTTCCACAAATATATGACTTTCCGTGGTTTATACCATTTTTTGTACATTTACCCCAAATAAAATGTGTTGGCTGAAATAATAGAGGATAGATCATATGGGGTGTCTTCATAGGAAGTCTAGGCACGCTATAGTAATTGGTTATGTTAGTGTGTTTTATCTTGATACCTAGCTCCCTAACACAAGATAACAGCTGCCTGGTAGATCTAAGAACAGCACTCAATATTAAAAACCCATGTCCCACTGTGTACTATTCAGTTACATCGAGAAGGAAAAACAACAGCCTGCCAGAAAGCAGTTCCCTCCTAAAGTGCTGGCACAAGTCACATGACCAGGGCAGCTGGGAAATTGACAAAATGTCTAGCCCCATGTCAGATTTCAAAACTGAATATAAAAAAATCTGTTTGCTCTTTTGAGAAATGGATTTCAGTGCAGAATTCTGCTGGAGCAGTACTATTAACTGATGCGTTTTGGGGAAAAAAGCAAGTTTTCCCATGACAGGATCCCTTTAAGTATTTTTAAGGTTTTAAACCATAAATGTGCATTTAATGGGTAAGCAAGGTAGACTAGATTTTTTTTTCGATTCTATGGGATATGTTTACATATCAATGGGCCATTATCTGGATTCTGATGTAATTGAGGATATGTTACATGATATTCATTGATTTATTGGACTTTTCAAATGAGAAGAGAGTGAGTCTCCATAATTTTGTACTGTTGTGTATGGCACAAAAAATAAAAATAGAAAATTAATTCCATGCTCAGCAGTGCCTAAATAAATTAATAGCTATTTTTGGTAACTGTAACCTGTTATTTTCATTTAATTTACTTTTTTAGGTCTGTATGAAACTGAACCATTTCCCTACATACAGTGAAGCCACTGCTGACTTTGGGAACACATTTGAATTCATATTCAAAACATTTTTGTTTGCAGTGTGACTTAAATGAGTTGGTTCTTCATTTAATCTCCCTGGACATACTACAGATGCCGTCACTTGGATTTGTAAGTTAAATAGGTCGTGACTCAGGGCTATTTGAAGAAACTGTGTTATCCAAAGTTATCTTAACTCATTTAATGCATTTAACCTTTTCCTTAGCATACCAAAGCACCATTGTTTTCAATGGTGAACTCTTTAATTGGATGGGATGCTGTGACACAATATTCTGTGCTAAGTTGGATAAATGGGATAGATGAGTTAAGTCACGATGCCTTTAACACACAATCCAAAGTGACTGCATCTGTATATAGCAATTTTGCTTGAAATACACAACATTCCCCACAAGCTCATAAAAATTAATTCAACTATTTAACTGAGGGATGTGAAATTAGTTTCCCTCTAGAAGTTGCTAAGCTACTACTTCCAGCGATTTCTGCTGTTGGGGGTTGGGTGACCCAGATGACTGTAGCTGTAGGCAAAAGGTCAGGAGGTGAACAAGTGCATTTGAAATAAAGAAATCAAATATCTGAATGTATTACACATGGCCTGTGAATCAGTTTTTGCTCAGATAACTACATAAAACCCATTGGGTTTTAATGAATCAAACCTGTGTGAAACTATTTGAGCTTTGATATACAAAAGGTACTTTGGAATAAGGGTCTGCACATTGAAACCAAATTTTACCCCTTTAACAGCAAAATGTAAAAGTCACAATACTTGCCATGTAGGCAATTACAACAGGCCTTGCTTTGATGTAAGTGATAATAGCTGGCTTGCCATCCAGGCTATCAACAGTAGTCAAACTGGACACGGTGCCCATTATGTATGTATAATGAAATTTGAACCTGCTAAACCCTGCAAAGTAAATCCTGGCATTAACAGGCATAAATAAAAGCCAATATGTTCAGAGCCCCTCACAGGTGTGCTAACCACAGCAGATGTTAAACTATTTTCTAAATCTGTGCCCATGTTGGTCAAAGGTCTGGTAAATTACAAAAGGCAAAAAAGGGTACAGTTGTACAAACACATGACAGCATAATAAAATCCATGATTAGTGATGGGCGAATTTATTCGCCTGCGGCAAATTCACAGAGAATTCCCGCAAATCACGAATTGCCGGCAAAATTTTGAGTGTCGAAAATTCGCCAGGGTCTCATTTGGACGTGGGTGTTGTTTCTTGTCTGTGTACCATCCAAAAAACGCCCATGTCCAAAACGAGACGCAGCAGCATTTTACGAATTTTTCGCCGTTTCGCATAGACGCTGCCTATTCGCCAATCACTATCTATCTAAGAAATCTTGTCCTGGCTTGTGGTTGACACCAAGCAGTAGTATTAAAGCGAACTAGGTAGTAGGTTTATGGTTACAGTTTATTAACTTTTGATTAAAGTTTACTAATTTAAAACTGACTTTCAGTTGTTAAATATGTCAATACAAATTGCTGCCAAAAGCACACAGCCTGTTAACTTTCCTGGAATAGTCAAGTGATTCCCATTTCTTGTGCCACAAGGAGACTATTTTATTCTTTGAAAGATTTCTGCAACAGTTAAATGTCTCATTTTACTCCATTTGTGGAAAATTAATGCAGATTCTGTATGAAAAAAAAGTACTTAAAAGGAGATAAGGAGAAACACTGGGACAGCTTGAAACAGTCTGGAGACTTTGATAATGAAAAATCTTAAGTAGTTCTTTCTACTGTGCAAGGAATGTGGTTGGTTTCAAAGCAAAGGTATCTCGGCATGTGACAAAGAAGTGCAAAGATCCTGGGTAGTGTATTCTCAACAGGCAATGTATTGTTTCACATATCTTTCATTTAACACATTTTTTTCAGTTAGAATCAAAATGATTGTGAAGGATCGGTACATGTTAAGGCAGAGGATGCAAAATGCTTCTTTATATTGCCCAGCTAGAACTAGACACTAGACACTAGAACTAGACACTTTTCTTCTGGATCTTCGCAGTTTTATATAACCCAGGCATTGCCCACCATACGCTTGCCTAACTGGCTAACAATTAAAATTAATTTTCACATCTGACACTCTGACTGCTGCATAATATTTGTATTTGCCGTAAGAGCCACTAACAGTACAAAGACCCTAGAAAATCATATACTTTCTGACAGGACAAATACTGATGAATCCAAAATGTGTAAATATATATTTCTACTACAAACTGCCAAACTGCAAAGCTATGCTAAATGTAGTGGTTTTTATAAAATTTCTGAAAATCGCATTTTAGTGAAACTTCTGAAACTTTGCATTTTAGTGAATTTGCCCCTATGCCTTTAAAAAGATGGAATCTTACAAGGCAACAAAACTAGGGTCAGCACACATGGGAACGAGGTGATACCATATTAGATTCACTACAGCTAGTTCTTTCACAGAAAAAAAAGTTGGAATTTCAATGAAAAATGGTATTCACCACTGATACTGGTTTTTAAATAGATAATTAATAATAAACAGTACTTACCAGAAAATATTAACCATTGTGCTGCATTTATATTTTGAATCCACATGCAGTTGCCAGACGTTTTCAATTTACTTTTTATTATCAAACTCTTCAAACTGCTTGGAGCTCAGTCAGAGTTTTCTTTTATCTTTTAGACTGTTGATACCACATCTCTTTAGGTCTTTGCAGAGGGAAAAACATAGATAGTTAACAAACAGAGAGGTTTCAAATGGAAGATAGGCCCAATAATAAACACCCTGGTGTCATGAAATTGAACAGGGTTTTAGTTATTGCAGTTTTACTCACAAAGTACAGCAGAAACAGGAATGCCATACAAAAATAAAATAAAAATAAATGTAATGAAACAATATTCTATGATGAAAGCAGTACAATTTATTATTAGATTTAGGCAGACCTGGGGTCTGCTGAACAGTTTGCTACCCAATGTACAGGTAAAGACACCAAAATCTACCTTGTGCATACCTATTTGATGGTTTACATTTACCCTAATTTAGAAACACACTACTGTGTGGCAAAAGCTACAAAAAGTATATATTATAAAGTATATTGTTTTGGAAAGCACACGCCCTGATGAAACCATAATGGGTAATTATGTATTTCTATGCTAAACTATTAAACTGCAAAGCTATGCAGAAGCAGTTTTTACAACATTTCTGAAAATCTCCTAAAAGTATTGCAATCTGCCATATTTATCTCACCCAATGTCTTACATACAATGGTAAACCATCCTAAATATGAATGCCAAGGGTCTACTGAACAGTTTGATGCCCAATATGCATAAATATATATACATATACAGACGCCAAATTAAAATAGTGCATATGAATTCCCGGCTGCCAATTCACCTACTGTGAACAAAGCCACCCCTTATGTGCCATAAGACCCCCTAACAGTACAAAGATCCCTGAAAACTTTATATTTTTGAAAAGTACATCCATCCAAAATGGGCAATTAACTACCAAACTGCAAAGCTTTCCTAAAATTAGCAGTTTTAATGATATTTCTGAAAATCCTCTAAAAATGTTGCAATTCACCACATATACAGTATCTCCCACAATTTCTCAGCCGCAAAGGCAAAGCATCCTAAATATAAATGTCAGAGGTCTACTAAACAGTTTGATGCTATATATGCATAGATATGCCAACGTAACTGGCATGTACAGACCCCAAATGAAAATAGTGCACATGAATTTTCTCGCCTGCCAGCTCAGCTGCTGCAAACAAAACTCTATTACATGTAGCAAGACTCCCTAAAAACCATATATTTTTGGAAAGTATAAATTTGCAGGAATCCACAATAGGTAAAGACGTCTTTCCTGAAAAAATTTTAATGTAACAATATAATCTAGGGATAAAAATGTTGTAAGAAAATGATAAAGATAAAGCAAAAAAAATGTGTGTAGAGGGTGCAATGTGTGCATATCACAAACTTGGGAGCAGGCTTGTGAATATGTAGGAGAATCACAGGCAAAATTCATGAATGTTCCAGCTGCATCCCTGAGCAGCTCAGCAGAAAGGGGGTGGGGCTGGAGGTCTGCACTTACATTCCCTAACAGCAGACACATGCTGATGACGTGTCTGCTGTACGATGTCATCAAGGAGGTGATCCACTGGCTTGAGGGCCTCTTAGGGACCTCTGCTTGTAACCAAGGGATTGGGGTAAATTTGGGTGCAGGTTCGGGGCAAGGAAGCAGGACTGGGGGGATCATATAATTAGTCCCAACAGCAGATGTGCTTATGAGGTGTCAGCTGTTTGGCATCATGGATACTGCGATCAAGAGGATGGGAGGCTAGGATGTCTGCCTGTGCTTGTTGCCTAGGAGGGTTTACCCTAGGGGGTACTGTATGTAATGTATTACATGCATTCTTGGTAGTTGGAATATGTGCTTGGCAGGCAAAGTGTTAAATCTGGCATACCCCCCTCTTCCTTTTCTATTGCCTCTGTCCAGGGCTGCTATCAGGAGGACTTCGGAAAATAAACAACCGCATGTGAATTGCAACAGGCGATTTTCAGTTGAGCCGGTGAGAGGGCAGTGAGAAGGCAGTTTGGGGAGATTCTCGCCCCGAAGAAGAGGTGATTTGTCGCTGGGGCGGCAAATCTCCCAAATCTGCTCGTGTAGATTGATCCTTAATAGTAAAAAGCATAACAACCATTACAAACCTATCTGGGCCTTTGTGGCCAAGAGCAAATAAAGTATGCATGCGCCTCTTTGAAATATTAGAACTCAATGCAGAGCAGGGTACTACACATTGTATCAGCCTGAGGAGCATAGCCATGCTCAACATGCATGAGTGCAAATTTGCTCTTCTTATAAATTATGCAAATTATGCACATTAGTAAACACCCAACCGAACCATAAAACCTGCATTTTGTTTTTATAATGCTGAGAATATCATAACCCAGTACATATTTGCCCTCCTGAACACCCACTTTTGTTAGCAGCTGCACATTTAATAAAGATATTTGTTCCATTTTAGGATTTCAATAAGTCAAACTGCAGTTCTAGAAAATGTAAGACCATCATACAAAATATTATTGGTGATGCAATATGGAATTTTTGAAAACTAGCTGGATCATTAGTTGTTGTATAAACCACTTCAAAGTGTCAAATTGTCCATCCCCTCTTCACCTCTACTGTAGGTCAGACAGATGGAGGCCATGGATGTGCATTAAAATAATTAATTGGAGTTTTTATGGTCTTGCACAAGCAGATCTGTCATTGCAAAACTGCATTTAATTACCCGAAATATGAATTATCATAGAAATGAATTTCACTTTTTTTATTTTTAAATTGGTGGGAGTTAAATATGTTTTCGTTAGTTTGCATGAGAATTTATAGAATATTGCCTTAAAATATTTGCACTCCCTACTTTGAAATAAAAATAACAAAGTAGTATAAAGGTGATACCTAAGATAATCATAGCAAGCTTTCAGAACATTTTAGTTTTTTCACTTTTTCAAGCTGATCCCACTCACAGCCAACAGGTTAATTTTGACATCTTACATTTCTTAGAATAAACAGTTGTTAATAGTAATAGCCTGAAACAAGGTAATCGCGGAAGATAATACCAGTCAGTGTAATTCAACAACAAGTCTGTAATGAGAGCTCATTGGGAATGCAGTACTGGTTCTTCAAGCATTAGGCATTCTCCTCATGTTTCACATAAATGCATCCTGTCCTCATGAGAGGATGGGCAGTGCATTTGCTCTGCTTCAGTCATACTGAATGTAAGGAAAAGGAGAAAAATCTGCAAAAATACTCAGCAGCCCAGGGTATTGTGGAGCCACAGAAAAGGTTAAGTCCTTTTGCTTCTGCTTTTCATTGGATGCTGTGATCTGGGGGTGTACTTGGTATAGTTCTTGCTGGGATTATGGACTGCAGCAATGCGTGCTGTACCTGACAGAAACAAGAATAATAACTCAAGGAGCTGGACTGGAGTTTCCATCATTGCATCAAATTCCTTGACTTGTTATATACTGCTCAGGCTGGTAGTATATTTCTAAAAGATGCTGTTGAAAATGATATTTTCATTGGAATCTGTTGGCAGCATTTTAGTATCCGTGGCAAGAGAAGCAGTGTCATTTCCAGTCATTTGCACTTTCCTGCCTTTTTAAAATATCTGAAGACTGGTTTCCACAACTGTACTTTGTGCATGAGCAGCAGCCAGAGAATTATTCAAGAGAAGTGGGAAATAGGAGATCATTGCAAATGAACTTGTTTATCCACAGTGTGTTCTATGGTATCAGCACAGTTTGGAGGCAGCTGACGTTACTAAGTGAGACACAGACATCTTTTTTGCTGTGACAGTTCTAAGAAATAACAGCCACATTATAAACAGAAAGAAGAAAAGGTAAGGCACAAATTAACCAGCCACAGTTTAATAATGCTTATGCTTTGTTAATATATTGGAAAAAGACTTGGCAATATAGAAATATGTAACACTGAATCTCAGTTATGGAATATCTCTGCTATATATATATTTTACTACTGAAAATAATTATATAGAGATATCTAACTGTTGTTTAAGGGTATACTACTAGATATTATGAATGCATTGTTTGTTGTCTATCCTCTGTCATTTCAAAGTCAGCAAATAATATAATTAAATAGACGGTTTAAAGGAAATAAATGATGGAAGGTGATAGATCACATATAACTGTGCTTACTTGTGTGTAAAAGATTTTAATTTGGTGACTATAAAGTATTATTTAACACATTGGTACTGCTAGTATTGTTTTTTTATGGACTCAACTTTATGAGAACAGCACATCAATCACAATCACAATGCTGGAAAATATAATTAGCTAAACTCTTGCATATTGCATCCAGTCTGATAAAATAAAGAATAATTGACAGGGTGTCAGGCAGACTTTATAGGTCATTATTTTGTTTTCCTTGCCTGACTGAAATTTGTCACAGTATAGTATTTGTTTTTCTGGTAGCAATAGCATATCATATATAGCAATAGTGTTTCGAATTAGGTATTGTTAAAAAGCAGTTGGTATTTCAATTGAATATTTACTATAACATTTCTCTTATATTTACATATTTTATATATAACAAGGAATCAGTCAAGTATAGACACCGAAGTTTTATGATAATTAATATCAACATCATCAACACAGGATATAACTCGATATTTATACAATATTTTATATGGAATTACCTTTTAATACCTTTCAATCCTACCATGTGCATATATCTTACAGCTGAAAAAGCCTATACATAAGAGATGACATTTTATAATGGTCTTATAATATCTATTTCTTTTTATGCGCTATTAGCTTCATCACATTGTATAAACTGTTATTTAATTGAAGCTGAGAATGTTGTTTGTGTTGCAGTTAAGGAATATATTGTAGCTTCAATAGAAGTATAGATAGATTTTGTAAAAGAAATTAGCAAATCTTGGCTCAGGTGAAACAACATTCTAAATTATCAACACTATAGCCACACCACTGTTGTTACAAACAATTCTCTTTAACAGGTAGAAATGTGTATGTGCCTGTGTATGTGCGTGTGCTTTCCACATGTCCAAATCACATTAAAATTATCACTACTGCCCTCCCCCCAAAAAACAAATTTATATCACCCAAGTAATGAACTGGGTGTCTTTGTAAGCCATTTATGAAGCGACTCCAATAACTAATAGGATCAAGGTGGAAGAAAATGAAAACTGAGAGAAATTCCCTTCCATTTCTTAGTTCTGGTCTTACAACTATCATTGATTCTAAATTACACTCCCTTGTGGGGGTGTGTTTCCAATTGCTTGTCAAAGTATGGCACCCCAACAATCGGGCAGCACATATGGACTAAAATGATGTGTTGTAAAGCACTTAAAATTAATTTTCATCCTGTGGTTTGTATACTAACATCATATTTCCTACTCAAAGTGTTTACTTCTTAATGCTTGCTGGTATGAAAAATTACTAAGGAGGACCAAGTCATTCTGTTTTAAGTACTATAAAATGCAAGGTATTTCCCTATGCTTAACTGGAAAATAGTGGTGTCCAAAACACTCCTACCTGAGTATCACCAATTCCACAGAGATATAAGGGCATTGTGCTGTCAAAATAGATGTTCTAGTAATGGGAAATGTTGGCAGGTGTATGGGGGTAGGTGGGGTGTTTGTATTGTAATTTTTTTCTCTACTGAGAGTAATGGTAGTCAAAATGTTGTATTAGAAATTAGAGCAAGATGTCAGAGACCACTGCAAATAAACCTCACCTGAGAGAGACAGATAAAGTAATGACTTGACATAAACATATGAGATCAATTATACAGGTATGGGGCCTTTATCGGGACCTGGGGTTTTACAGATAGGGGATCTTTCTGTAATTTGGATCTTCATACCTTGGGGGAAATTCACCAAGCGGCGAATATTCGCTAGCGTTGGCTTCGCTAAGGTTCGCCACACTTCGCTAGGCGAATTTCCGCCAGCGTTACGCAAATTCACTAAGATGCGAATTTTTCGCTCAGGGCGGCGAACGTTAGCGAATTAGCGCTACCTTTACTTCACCAGGCAAAGCGCATTTACGCTATTGATGCCTAATTTGCATACGGCGCGAATTTCAAAGTATATGTTACAGCCACTACATTGCACTACACAAGCCCAGGCAACCTTTAATAAATTAAATAAAGTTGTCCTATTGCCCTACATGTGCCCCCTGTATAGTTGTGTTGCCATATGTTAGGAAATGTGGGGGGAAGGAGGGTAACCCCCCAAAAACATTTTTACTCTTTTTCAGACTATCACCCTAGAAAGGTCAAACACGCCAGCGTTTTTTTGGGACTTAGAAGCTCCTATCTATCAGGTCTGACCTGGCAAAGTAATGTCTAGCGTAAGTGGTAACATTCAGTAAAATGGTCATCTTAGGGAATTTGCGTAATTACGATCCTTCGTCAGTTCACAACTTCACCTGGCGTAAGGGTGCAAAGTTGCACTAGTCGATCTAATTCACCGGAGTCGGCTTTAGTAAATTTCTGAAGTTATGACTTGACGTCACACTGGCAAATTAGCACTAGCGTTAGACACTTTGCACTTAAGTGAATTTCCCCTCTTAAGTGTACTAGAAATTAATTTAAACTAAATTAGATAAACCCAATAGGCTGGTTTTGCTTCCAATAAGGATTTATTATATGTTAGTTAAGATCAAGAACTGATCAAGAGACTGTTATATTAGTACAGAGAAAAAGGAAATAATTTTTCATTTTTGGATTATTTGGATAAAATGGTGTCTATGGGAGACAGCCTTTTTGTAATTGAGAGCTTTCTGGATAATGGTTTCCTGATAATGGATCCTATACCTGTATAATATCAACATTAGGGATAATATACTTAATTTGCCAAAATAATACAGAGTGGTAAATATTAATATATATATATATATATATATAGATAGTATAATTATAGAGCACATGAGTCTTTTGTTCTTTATACAAACTAAAGTATTTCCAGTAAGTATGTCAACTAATACAAGAGCCTTTTATTAAGTTTCATGTGTCTTTTGTAAATGATTAATAGAGAACATGGTGGATTGCCATTGTTTAGCTATTTGCGATTTAGCTATCGTCGTTATTTGCAGTAAGATTTTTTCCTGGAAAGAGTTTACAAGAGTTAAAGTTGGAAGGATCGATATATGGGGCTATAAATTAGTTAGGTTTTACAATGTGTATCTGAGAAGTGTTCATTCCAGTATTCACATAGATTTTTCATATTTCTACCATATGAGAAATGATTGCATTTTTTTTAAGCAAATATGGAAAGCTAATAGTGAAAATGCATGTATGAATTCAGGAATTAGAAAGCATATCAAAAGATTGAACATGGCTTCTTTCATTGCAGTCATGAGATAGATTAGGTTTCTTATTAGATGAATTGCTATTATCCTGTAGATACAGCAGCACCTGTAGGCCTTTCTCATTCGATATGATGTAATGTGATGGGGGTTCATTATACTGTAGTTGGTTAGGATAATGTGAAAATAACTGAAATTATACCCTTATTGTATCCAAGGTTTTTCACAGTATGTCTCAGACATTTATTGAAATATATTATTGTATGTTGTTTCATTACTACAGTCATCATTTTAGTCTATAGAATAAAAAGATCTGCAGTGTGGATTCTTTTTCATATAAAAACTATGTACAACATAATCTTCATCAAACATTTCTACAGTAGGTTACAGAACCCCATGGTATTTCTAGGTTTTGATGAACACACAAATAAATAAAGGCACTCTAAATGAAAAAGAATCAATGAAACAAACACAAACAAAATATATTATATATATTATAGGATTATATATAGGATACAGCATGAATGCAAAGGTGGTTGTTTACCTTTAAGTTTTAAACTTTTAAAACTTTTACTATGATGTAGAGATTAATATGAGACAATTTGCATTTGGTTTTCATTTTTTATTATTTATGTTTTATTAATTATTTAGCTTTTTATTCAGCAGCTCTCCAGTTTGCAATTTCAACAATCTGGGTGCTAGGGGTTTAGTTACCCTAGCAACCATACATGGATTTCAATAACAGACTGGAATATGAATAACGGAAGGCCTGTGTAGATAGAAGAGCAATAACAATAATATAATTATAAAATAATAAATACAATAATAAAAAGTAGCAATAACAAAAAATGTGTAGCCTTACAGATCATTTGTTATTTAGATGGGGTCTTTGACCCCCATTTGAAAACTGGAAAGAGTCAGAAGAAGAAGCTTAAAATTAAAAAACTGTAAAAGAGAAAAAAATTAAAGCCAATTGAAAAGTGGCTTAAAATTTGCCATTCTATAACATACTAAAGGTTAACATAAAAGTGAACCACTCCTTTAAGACTGATTTTTCTTTCTAAAATGATTAGGCCTAGAGTTACTTTATGCAGGAGTAAAGCTTAACAAAACTGTAGTAGAAAATACAAGAAATATCTTTATAAGGATATCAGAAGTCACCTCGGAGTTATGTGACCTGTATAAATTGTCATGTAACTCCTCGGTGACTTATAATATCTTTATAAATTACAGTAGGGTGTACATTATCCACGATCTCCCCCTGTCATGTTACTTAGTGACTAGTGATGGGCGAAACGGGCGCGTTTCGCTTCGCCGAAAAATTTGCGAATTTCCAGAGAAATTCGCGAAACGAGTCGCGCGTCGTTTTTGACGCGCGTCGCATCGTTTTTGACGCGCGTCGCGTCGCTTTTGACCGTTTCGCAAATTTATTCGCCAGCGGCGAATCGCGGGAATTCGCCGCAAATTCGCCCCTGGCGAATAAATTCGCCCATCACTATTAGTGACAATGTTCACATCTCCGCATTCCTACCTAAACAATCTCCCCCTCTCAGCCCTGATCCTTAAAATCTTACCTCTCCTACAAAGGTTTCTGCACGCGACCATAAATCAGTCTCTGTGTAGCTCCCTCCCACCGGTCCTGCCCTCTTTTCTTTTTCCACCGCTCTCAGTCTGCAGAATTCTGGCATAGTGGAGCAAGATATAAATGAAGCCAGTACAAAAAAGGTACATATTGAAGGGACTACAGGGAGACACAAAAATGAAAGTGTAACTAAAGGGGAATGGACTGAATTTTGGCATTGTACATATTAAAATAAAGCAAGGCAGACACTGTATGCACACAGAAAGTCTTTAGATTATAATGATTAATGCACCCCTACCAAAATTTATAAAGATTTCGGTCACCTCGGAGTTACGTGACCTGTATAAATGCATGTGGCCTGCGGCTTTTATATGGTCACATAACTCCGAGGTGACTTCTAATATCTGTATACATTACGGTAGGGGTGCATTATCCACTATATAATATAAATTTCACAGTACAAGATTGCTTTCCAAATAATTTAGACTTACATTACATGGCAGCTCAGAAACTAGTGGATTCTATGATGTGTGAACTGCATTTTCTGCTTGAGGATTTGCAATGACTCCTAAGCTTGGATTTTTAACAGTTGCCCAGAGGACACTGAGCATGTGCATAACAATGACATGCCTACAAAAACCAAGATGGTGTCCCCCTGTGCACAACTCAATCTGAAACATTACCGTTATGGAGGTTCTGAAACTTTAAGCAGGTGCAGTAAGTTCTGTATATAAAATATGTGTCTACAATATATATATATATATATATATATATATATATATATATATATATATATATATATATTAGCGTGTGTGTTGGTGTGTGATGTGTGAGAAACCAATCTTATATCTGTAATCCCTCTAACTGCATGGTTAGCTAAAGAGCATAGTTATCAGGGCTTTCATTCTACTTTTCTAGAATTCTAGTACAAGAACATAGCAAGGATCACTTGTATAAATCTTGCAGGTCTTTTTCTGTCTTCTACAGTATCAAAGGATTGAATCATGGACAAAAGTATTCAACTCATCACCTTTTACATGAGATATGGCTATATTAGTTAATAGATGTGACTAAATTATTACATATGATTTTTTTCATCCATTTTAAGAAATTATAATGAATAAGAATAAA
This sequence comes from Xenopus borealis, assembly GCA_024363595.1. Classification (NCBI taxonomy): domain Eukaryota; kingdom Metazoa; phylum Chordata; class Amphibia; order Anura; family Pipidae; genus Xenopus; species Xenopus borealis. Next base: position 104,728,060 of record CM044433.1, on the reverse strand, counting down.
TATGGATGGCTACAGCATTTCTTCACATAACTATTTTGCAATGAGTTATTAAAACAGTAATTGCATTTTCTTCTGCCATGTTTTTTTAATTCTTTTGGAAGAAAAAACTCATGGAGAGTTCTCTCTGGAACAATCAATCATTGGGACAGGCACATCACACTTTCATTCATATCTCAATATATCCACTGTTTCAGATCACCATTGCCTCATCTTGGACACATTATTTTTGTTCCAGTTTTTTGTATTTGATAATAATATTCATATTGTTTCATTTTAGATTTTTACCATTCAAACTGTTATTTAACATCAAATAAAATGATGGTGTAATAGTTTCAAATCAAGGTGCCTGTGGACACAGTTTATGCTTTCTCCTCTTCAATATGTAGGGAACCGACTGCAAATAATGAGTTTCAGCATTTGACTAGCTTGCATGATCAGCAAAGTGTGCTTGTTCTAAGCTGTTAGGCTTCAGATTGGGAATTTCATTATGTGTGCTAGTGCTTCTTGCAGAATTAATTATTTTGGCCAAGTACAAATAAAAGGTGTTTGGTAGATACTGTGTACCTACATTTAAATATTGCAGTCAAGTTGTAATGCAAATTGGAGAGCTACTAATACTCTAAACATATTGAGAGAGAATATAAGGATGGTTTTTAACAGCTTTTAATAGGATTTCTATTTAGTTCCACATTGCGATGTATCCATCATCATTGTTTTTTCTGCATAGAATTTTAACCTTAAATAACATATATATTCTGCAGGATAAAGGAATATACAGCATTTATAAAAATGTTATGCACATGGTGAGGCCTGAGTCTGAATATATTTGCTGCTGACTTTGTTCATGTTATTTTATACTTTACTGTTTTCTTATTGATCAAATCTCCATTTTCTCTTTGTCTTCCTTACTTGGATTCTTGCTTCCTATTCTCCCTTTTCTACTCTCATTGTTCTCATAATTCTCTCTTTTATGTCTCACAAATTCAAATATGGTTGCAAACAATAGTTCTGCATTGTCTAGCATCAGTCAATATATGTGAGAGCAAAGCTTTTCTTAGCTGCCTAAATGGATAATGATTTCAAGCTATTAGGACATTTTTGACACTTTATTCACATACTTTCTTAATGGCAGTTTCCCTAAATTGAATTCTACATGTTATTTAAGGCCATTTCAACACACCATTTGCATGTTTTTAACACGCTAAACACAAATCGCTTTATGAATTCACCGAATTACACAGCCCTTCATAATGCCCAAGTGTCCATAGAAAAGATTTTGATTTCATTTTGATGCTATTGCAATTTAGCATTATGATAGAAAGACTATAGAACATAGGGAACAAAAAATATACCTAATGTAAATTCTAGAAGGTGAAGGATTGAGGAGATCAAGACATCAGACAAGACAAGGACCCCTAAACACTTCAGGCCTGCTTCATTAATGCTTGTAAAATTCTAGCTCAAACTTTGCAAAGCCATTGACATTTTCAAAATACTGTATTTATTGACAATTTATTTTCCGGTTTGTGCCAGCATGGGAAATAATTGCTTAATCACTTTCTCTCCAGCGTGATATGGATCAGAGAGTCATGATTTGTACAGGGAATAGTGCATAGCACAATTTCAGAGCAGATATTTCCCCACACATCTGAATAGTGTTTAGCTGCTCAAAGCAGTCAGACACATTCTGATTTACTGACGTATAAGCTTTGATATATGTGTCAAATCATAAAAACTTTCCTGATTGTTGGGAAAATGCTCCTGACAGTCATGAGCATTTCATTTTATGGGGAAAATATTATACTGTCTAGAATCATTCAGGATTCCCCAGTTTGATCATTGATAAATCAGCCCCTTAACAGCTGTTTGTAAACAGGTCTTGACCGCTCATTGTCATTCTACAGTTTTTTCCCAAAGTCAGTCATTGTTAGGGAGAGTACAGAATATTTTTCACAACCCCACATGAAAATGTTTAAGGAAAAGTAGTTTGTGGATTATCACTAGTGATGGGTGAATTTATTCTCCAGCTACAAATTCATGGTGAATTTCCACATTTCGCCTGCAATTGTTTTTGATGCCAGTGGCAACTTACCGCACATCCATTGACTTTAATGGAATAGGACAAAATAGATGTCTGCAAATTGTTGCCCATGTCAAAATGCGCCCATCACTAATTGTCACATAAAAAAATAGACTGCCCAGCTGCTGCAAAGTACCTAGCCATGCAGGGGAGCTGCAACATTGAAGCGAGTTGAGAAACTGCTTCAGGCAACAGAACCCTACTGGTTACCAGGGGTGGCAAAAATGTCACTCCTGGTAATTTCTGAATTTCTGGTTTTCAAACCTGACATTTGGCTCTTTGAGTGCAGATAGTGCTCTCTCGATAGTATCCTGGACTCCCCCTGCAAGCTGCCTTAGGTGGCAGAGGAGCCACAATTGCCCCTGCAGCCATGATCTCTGTACTGTTGACCATTCTTCATTGTGCAATGAAATATATTCATTTTATTCATTGTTAGCTTACATATTCATGCCCTTTCCCTGAGATTACAGTGTCTAAATACCTTGCTTTTAAATACACTGTGCCAGAAGCAGCTCAGGATGACGATTTTATTGGATGCAATGTGTCTGGGTAAAACTGAAAGACATGGAAAATATTGTTAAATACAGAAAATGTAATCATTTTGCAGAATAAATCTATTACCTGTAACAGGAAAAGAAATTGAAAAATGAACAGATGCAATATATAAAAAAAAAAAATTTTACATACTGAAGTCTGAATTTAAAGATTCATTTGTCAGGTGTAAAATAACTGTAATTAAAATGTTATTAAATCTGCTGATATACTGTATATTTTAAATTTACATTGCTTATAATAATAATATATATACTACAACCTGTCTCATTATGCAAGATAAAGTTTCAGCTAACATCCAATGATGATTTACAACTGTTACCTATGGCAGTGTGTCATTTTTCAGATTTCCCCCCCAATATATTTAGGTTCTAGTTAGTATACCTGAATGACTTGCTGTAAAATACCAATAGGATACTTCATGTATGTAAGAAATGTAAGACAATGCCAGATCACATCTCCATAGAATCCTAACAAGGCCCTATTATCTTGTTATCAACTGATTTAATCAAAATCACTGGAGTTGCAATAACCTATGATAAGCAAAAATTCATATTGGAGTAAAGGGACACTGACTGTTTGAATAAATGTTGTTTATTACTTCATGGGAAAGGTTAAATACTTACTGAAGTCAAAACGTTAATCTACTGTGTCAAAGGTCTAGTTTAGAGGTGTGTGAGGGTTTTTTTAAACCTCAAATGAACTCACAACTCAAATGTTTTCCAGTTTAAGAAAAAACTTGAATGGGAAAAGCTTGAATCAGTGAATTTGAAGTTTTCGCTGAAAAAACAAACTTGACTCGATTAAATTAATCAAGTTTTCGAGCGAAAACATTAAAAAGGCTACAAATAAGTGAAGGGACCACTGCCATTGACTTCTATATGACCTTTAGCTGGAGTATTTTCAGATTCAAGCTATTTCTAGCTTCGGAGTAAAAAATTAAAACAAAAATCCCCAAAATTCAAGTGTTGACTGAAAAATACCCTTGAAAACTAAATATTTTTTAGGTTAAATATAACTCGACCTTTAATAAATCTGCTCCTAAATTTCCCAAATTTGTTTGTTTAAAATAAAATATGTATATTGTACAGTATTTCACCATTACTCTATTATGAAAAGATGAAATGCCCATGCATTGTACCCACCAATTATAGGCATATTATAAAATAGCAATTCACTACTCAATTACTTACAAATGTAATGTTAAAGATTCCTGAGCTGCCTCTGTTTCACTGTGGGATATTTCATGGTTAGTTACTGCTGTAAAATTCCAATAGAAGCGGAAGTTGAGAAAACATCATCTAATGAAAATAAAACTGAACTGTTGCCTTATTTATAAAGTAAAATTGTTTAACATAAAGCATACTACTGTGACAATTCGCCAGCGTTACTGCCCGCAGGGACTTTGCCAATCTGCCTTCTATCACCAGGAGACTTTTTGCTCTGGCGAATGGACGTTACTCCGCAAATTAACTAAAATACGGATTACTGTAACTCTTTCACCAGACTTGCCTTTGCTAGCTCAGACCAGGCAAAGCGCCATGGAGTGTGTAGATCTTCCTCAATCTTCAGTTACTTACATTATATTCTGTGAGTGGAAAAAGCATCTACAGTAAGTTCAAAAAACACTGGCGTCTTTTCCTTTTTTCAGGGTGATAGGCTGCAAAAGTCTTAACATTTTCATACTTGTGCATATACATATACACATAACTTCTATAGTTTGTGGTAGTACATATACACATAACTTCTAAAGACATTAGTGGTAGTAGATTGATTTCCCAGCCATTGTCCTTTTTAAAAAAAAACAGGCACAGCACCTGCATATTTTTGTCTTATAATAGGGGCTCTTGTCCTTTATATGTCTTATGCATTGCTCAGCTCCCCTACATTATTAATAACTGCATATTTGCTGGAAGGCTACTGTACATGTCTATTAAACTTTATATAAAGTGAGGTTTGTTATGTAAACTTTAGGGGCAGATTTACTAAATTCACATGAATAATTTGAAGTTCAATCGAATTTCAAATAGATTCGAATTTTCAAATATGCAAATTAGGCAAATTCGATCATCAAATATTCAAATTCTAATAATTTGAATATTCAAATTTAATTTTATTAGAATATTTGACTATTTGATGGTGGAAGTACTTCCCCTTTAAATTTTTATTCGGCCACCTAATTCACCAGATCAAAGCTACCAAATTGGGTATCATTATTTTTGATCGAATAAAAAAAAATTCGATCAATCGTAAAAATTGTTTGAATCGATCGATTGAATTTTTCCCATTCGATCGTTCGACCAATCGAATTGCGGTAAAATCCTTCAAATTCGATATTCGAATTTGAAGGATTTTACTTCACATACAATTCACATAGTCAAATTTCGAATTTTTTTCAATTCGAAATTCGACCATTGATAAATCTGCCCCTTAGTGCTCCTCCCTCCACCTTCAGGCTCTGTTCATTATTTATTGCTATACTCTTCTTTAAACCATGCTATACTAAACAGGGTGCTGTTAAATGCCATTATATGGCAGTGGATACATTTTGTTTGTATGCCTCTGTACCTTTTTAAAATGCATCTTTTTTTAGAGTCTTTTCTCAGCCTTTGTTCATTTCATCGGAATTTGTTCATTTCTCCATAATCACATATATCTTCGCCTTGTTATGGAGCAACATATAGTCAAGCAAAATAAAATTCACTTACACTATAAAAGTTAAGGCAAGCTTTACACTATGCCAACATCTTGTTGAACCTGATGCCTGTGCCCAAACACTGGCTACACATATAGTTGGTGAGGATGGAGGGCAATGTGAGAATGGCAGTGACATCTTGGAAGTGCAGATATGAAAGTGAAAGTGATTACTGTGTCTGGGGCATAGAGGAAGAACAGGCAATATATGATTGACAGATGATACTTTTAAATAAGTCCATAACAGGTATAGGTGTTTTAATAAAAAAAGAATTTGGATTTCATGTTTAATTTGAAAAAGCTTTTATTATACAGCTGTTGTATGCTTTGAGTCCCTTTATACTGTATGTCTTATGCATTGTTCAGCTTGAGTACTGTGCTAATCACTGCGTACTGTATTTTCTGGAAGGCACCAATAAGGTTATAGCCAGCTACTGTATGTCATTAAACCTTTAAATATAGTTATATTCATTTTTGTAAATTTTACATTTCCTTTCGTCTGTCTTCAGGCTCTGTCCTTTATTTATTGTTATACTTTTCTTTAACTTTACTCTGCTCCTGACTGCTTTTAAATGCAATTATGTATTTACATCAGGGCTAATTCACAACTAACCCACTAACCCTAACCCTTGTCCTCTTCCACCTACCTGCTTAACCTTTCATTGTCTCCATTGTGGGGTAGTAGATTGGTACCAATTTCTAAAACTGCACCGCTAACTTCGATTTATACATAAAAAATGTATATTTACTGTTCTAATAACAATTGCCTTGACTGATAATAGAGCCAAAAGTGCATGACATGTATATCCACATTCTTGGGTTCATGTCTCTATAGCGTGTATCTTTTTGTACAACATATACTGTTTTAATGCACATAAAATACCTAATATATCACGCACCTGAATCTTCAATCACAAAACAAATACAAGTGTACATCATAGTTAACATCACAGAGAAAATAAATACCCTTTGCTTTCTTCTATTACATTGATTTAAAACCTACAACATATTATTTGGTGCCTAAAATATAAAACAAGCATAATGTTTTCATTTATAAAATAAGTACTCTATGGTGACAGAAAGAAAATATAATGGAATACCTGATCTGCAGGGCATATCAGAAATAGTTTCTCAGCTATTTTACCAAAACAATTTCTTACACTATCACCAGCAGTTACTGCCTGTTCCACTCTGACTGACATTGAACTGGTCAATATGTATTTAGTGAAGGGTGAAGCAACATCTCTCCTCAGTTATATAAGAAAACAAGAACTCAGAAAACAAATTCACTAGTATGTGTATTGGAGTGATATCCTGACTTTTGCTGGATAATTATCGCTTTGCTCTGTTACAGATATTTCCCAGTGGTGTGTTCCACGTTTATAGAGTGGGGTTTAGTATAAAATGAAACAAGTTGCACTTAGAAAAGAATACTATTTTACTAGTCGCTTTATGAAAGTAATATAATGTAGCCTCCAGCTTGTAATCAAACCTGGCAAGAAAGACTAAACAGATGCAAATTATCTAGAAAGCATATATAATAGAAATAATTCAATGAAAGGGTAACATAACAAGCCACAATGCCAGAACATATACAAAAGCAAAGAGTAACCATGGAAGCCTTGTTGTACATGTCAACTAAATTTCTTACTACAGTAGGTCTCTGGTATCATGTCTGCCTCATTTATCAGGAACTCCCCAATAAAAGAACCTTGTCCTTGTCCTTCTAACATAGAACACTTTTTTAAAAATATAAATAAACATAAGAAACCTAAAACTTAGATATGGAACATATAACATAGATATGGATCACTTTCGATAGAGTAGGGCCAATTAATTAACAGTTGGAAAATTTTGTCTAGAGTGGTAACAAATAGTAACTTATTATATTAAAATTTTATTATTCTTGCTGAAAAAAATGATTTATGATTGGCCACCTTAAACCTGCTGAATTGCTGTTTGAGCCTATGGTGGACCTCCTATAACCTTTAAGGAGCGTTTTTGAACATTTTTGAAATTCAATTTTTTTTTTGGGGTGGGAAATCATTCCAATCCAACAATTCAATTGAATGATTTTTATATGATCGATCGATGAGCGGACCTATTCAATCAAAAAATGTCCATTTTCGATCGATAAAAACACTTTTTTTAAAGATTGGATGGTCGAATTTCAAAGTTTTTTCACTTCAGAATTCAACCCTTGATAAATCTGCCCCTAGGTGTAAATTGCATGTCTCCATCCATACTTGCTAGTGTGGTTAAAGCCTTTCATTTTAACTTTTACATTTAACCTTCTCACCTTAAACATGATGGTGCCCTTATATGCAAATATTCTAATAGAACCCTGGAGGTACTTCCACTTCAAGGCTGGCGTCATTCTAGGTATTTTGCACTTGCGTTCTCAAATCAGAATATTGTTCGGCTCTTTACAGAGACTATACATAATTTTCTGTCCCAGTGGAGGTTACAATCTAAGGTTCTTATCAAATTCACGTAATCTGTGGTTCATTTTATCAGGAGTCAGACTGAATGTATTTGGAATAAACCAGTGTAACCAAGTAAACCCTCACAAGCACAGAATGAACATACTGTAAGTATTCCTTGCTAATAGTGCCTTAGATGAAATCACACTTGCGACAGCCATGCTTTACCTGATATGCTACCATGATTTGTAACAGAACTAGTTAAAAACTTTACCACGAGAATATTCTCTAAAAGGTTCTCGAATAAATATTTTATTAAGAAAATGCTTGAAAAATAATGAATATTAAAAATCTGATATAGTTCCTGGGGAAAATAATCTAAAACACAAAATAACACACTGTCCATTAATGGATGTAAATCTTGATTTTATTTCTTAAATGTTAATTTTTCATAAAATGGCAATATGTGAAAATGGTGAAGAAGTAAAATATAATTTGTATCTTACAGAATGTTCCTGTAAATTAAATCACATGATGCTGGCAATTAGAAATCACTTTTAAGTGTATAGGGCATATAACATCAAGAACAAAGAAAAAGTTAATGTGTCAAAAAAATCATGCAGTAAAAATGAAATAATAACTAGAAAGAATTACAGTAATGGAATAGATCATGGTGAGGTAAGATTTTGCATTGAAGATGTAGACTTAAAGGCAAAGCTAAAGTGTGAAGATTGCCGTTTGAGAAATTAACTCTGTGCAGTTTAATACATGTGGCTAATAAGGAAGCAATTTAAAATGGGATGTAATAATTTATTTGCATAACATCCTTCAATTGGAAATTGTAATGCATTTTTGTTTAATGAAGGCTTGAATAAGACACATTGCATGTCTGAAATGTTCTTTGGTTTATTCATGAAACCTCTCAGCTGAAACGACTAGCATATAATAATTAGATGTTACCTCTGACTAATGAAATGCAGTTAAATGTGTCTATAAATTCATTTACATCTGCATGTTCATCTTTTATTTGCAGACCTTTTGAAAAATTCAAGGTTGCTCACCAGTTGTATATATATATACAAGTATATATATATATATATATATATATATATATATATATATATATATATATATATATATATAAAAAACAGGAAAAATTAGGTGCACACTAGGAACCTTTTTAAACGTTTGAAAAAATTTTCTTACTTTATTTTAGTCCATTAAAAGCAGGTCAACGTTTCGGTCCGGGTCTAGGACCTTTCTCAAGACCATCCATATATATATATATATATCACAAAATGTGTACATCACAAAAGTGGTAAGTACAATATAACAAAGGCAATAATAAAGTAAATCTTTACAATACCCAGCTTGTAATGGCTCTTAGCAACATGTAATGCCAAGTGCTAACAACTATTCCAGATGTACAATGAAGTGCCATCATTCAGATTATATACAATAGAGTCATCTATGGCAACACATAAGGGCTCCTTTATATAGTGCAGAGTGCAATTCTGGATGCAAGTCACTGTTTTTTTTTCATAATGCAGTGTTTTTGTACTTATTTCCATCATTATGACCGTGCTTTGCACTTGTGTTTGATGCATGTCAAATCTAGCATTTACAGAGAGGGGGCTGTGTTATTTCAGAGCATGTGTTCAAAATATAATTTTCATCATAATCACTGGGCACAAGCATGGTGTGCCTGTTGACACAATTCACTTTGGGGTACATCAGCATCAACCATCAAGCACCATTCAGCAGAAGAGGCAAGATTGATGAAACTGGCAACCATTTAGAAGTGAAGGAGCATGTTTGGATGGAAGTTCCTTAATGGATTATTGCAATCTGCACTCTCCATTCTGTCCATTTTAGAGCTCCTACACTACAGTTTATTTGTAAATTATTTCTCAGAAGTCCTTTTTAACATGTAGCAATGGTTGTCAACACCAATAGGCATCCTATAACTTCTCTCTGTAGCTTTATATTTCCTGGTGCTTATAAGAGGGAAACTATTAAGTTGTGAGTATGTGTGGGGGATTTAAGATTTTTTTAAAAATGTCTTTAGATTATGATAACGAGAACACATACGTGACAAATGCTTTTTCCTTAATTTATAAATATTAAGTCAATTCTCTCAGGGTTGCAGAGTTGAGTGTAAAAAGGTAAAAGGATTATTTCACACATTAGAATATTCTGTTAAACCAGAGATGAATTTGATTTATTAATACTGCATGTATAGAACGATAATGCAACAAGGGTTCATGGGAGCAACATATCTTGTGTGGCAGATATATGACCCTTGTGCTGCCTCCAGCACATTGAAGTTTGTGTTTAGTATTTTTTGCTGAACATTTGTGCACTTTTTCTATGCTTATATTTAAAGGAAAACTAGGTCTCTATAAAAGGATATTGCATATAACAACTCATATGTAAAACCCTGCTTCATGTAAATAATCCATTTTCATAATACTTTTTTAGTAGCATGTGCCATTGGGTAATCATAAATACAAAATTGCCATTTTAAAAAATAAGGACTCCTGGGATTGTAGGATTCAATGGTGCACACAAACAAACTATAAAGTTAGGTCACATGAGCCAATTAACAGACAGAGTTCTGTCTTTTGCGTCAACACTTCTTCCTGTTACAGTTAGGGGCAAAATTAGCTTGACCAAATTCGAAATTCTATAAGCATTCGACCATCGAATGCTTATCAAATTGTTTAAGGCTATCATTTAGCTCACAATACGATTTCTCGATGAATTTGTACGATCGATTACCGATCGTTCAATTTCAAGAAAAAATCGTGAAATTTCCTTCGAGTGTCCGAAAAATTTGTACGATTCGAACGATCGAACGCTACGATCATGCGAATGGTATTCGAGCAGGACTTAGCCTCAGAAGCCTATGGGGAGCTTCCCATAGGCTACTATTACAATTCGGTAGGTTCAATCTGGCGAAGTAGGCAGTCGAATAAAATTTTGATTCCTTCGATCATCGAATGATTGAATTATGGAATATCTGATCATTCGATCTATTCGATATTCGATGATCGAAGAGGCCAAATTTGAAAATCCAATTTCACGAAAAATTCGTATGATCGGTATTCGATCGAACTTCGATCATTTCACGTGAATTTCACGTTGAAATATTTCTGGTCAGGTGATCTTTGAGGCAGCACACAGACCATCACAAAATGATTCAAGGCAAGAGATGTAAAAGGGCAATATTTACTTAAATATATATACCAGTTTGATAAGATTCTTTAATATACCACTTAATTTGATATAAACTATCTGTTGCTCAAGTATTCATTTTGGGGGTATAGTTTTCCTATAACATGGATAGCAAATAATGAAATGTGAAAGCAGATACTGTATCAGAATGTGAAAGGTGTTGTGTCTTTAAGTATGGAACATGCCTTTGTACTTCTTCTATTGACAGTTACATTAACAAATTAAAATTGAATTGTCAGTGTGTCAGATTAAATATAATTCCTGTATTTCTTTTAACAGTTCACTGTCTGCATACAGTGCAAGAAGTACAAGAGCACAGTCTAGCGTTGATCTATTTATGGTTTGTTTGTAATCAAACTTCTATTGCCTCAGTGGAAGATATAGGAGTATTGCACATTAAGGGGCACATTTATTAAGGGTCGAATTTCGAGGGTTAAATAACCCTATAATTCGACCCTCGAATGTTTATCGCATTAAAACCCCTCAAATTCAAATTTCGAATTCGAGGGGGTTTAAAGCAATTCGATTTTTCAAACGATCAAATATAAAAAATTTGAGCGATAAAATCGTTTGTATCAATCGAAATGATTTTAAACATTCCAAAAATTTTTTTTAAGGGGCCAGTACTTTGACAATCAGATAAAATTTTCAAATTTGACCAATTCGAATTGAATTTTGGGCTATTCAGTAGTTGAATAAGCCCAAAAATAAATTTGAATTTCGAATTTTTTTAATTCGAATTTGATGCAATTTTCACTTTCAGATTTACAAAATTCACGTGAATAATTCGAAGTTTGATCGAATTTAATATAAATTTGAATTCGATTCTTTGAATATGCAAATTAGGCAAATTCGAACATCGAATTGTCGAATTCGAATATTCGAATAAAATTTTATTCGAATATTCGATGGTTGAATAACTTCCCCTTTAAATTTTTATTCAACCACCTACTTCGCCAGAACCAAGCTACTGAATTGGGAATCATTAGTTTTGATTGAATAAAAAAAATTTGATCGATCGATTCAAACCATTGATCTATCACATTTTTTTTATTATCGGCGCAGGCATCACTTCAACTTGACTTACCTTCACCAGCTCAGACCAGGCGAACTGCAATGTAGTGCACGGAACTTCCTCAATCTTCATTTACTTATATCACATTATTTGATGGAAAAAAGTTCAAAAAATGCTGTGTCTTTTCCTTTTTTCATAGGCTGCAAAAGTCTTAAAACATTTTTTTTTTGTGTAACTGGTGTTCCCCATATATTTTATAACATATGGGAACATTATTTTCCAGTGGGCTCATGTGTATGGCATTATAACAAATCTATTGACTTTATCAAGGTTCCCTTGGCATGTCTAGTTATTAGTGTAAATGTAATGTATTAGATGCACTATGTAACATAAAGAGGTGCATTAGATTTTAAATTTCCCGCAGTTAAGGTAAAAACGATGGCAGTGAGTGTGGATGGTGTAAAAGATGGTGGCTCAGAGAGGAGAGGATGGCCAGGTATACACAAAGAGACAAATGAAAAAATGTAGTAGTAATGAAGGTCCATAAATGCTATTCTTTGCTTAACAGGCAGCCACAATTTTGTCACTTTTGGCAGTATGAAACTTCACATTTTAGTAAATTTGCATTGTTCTATCGAATTTTTCATCCTGGCAAAGTGTTGTGATGGCTATAAAACCTTCCCTGGTTAATTTTTGCCCTTTAGTAAATCTGCCCCAATCAAGCCCCACCCACTTGAAGGGCCAGCAATTAGGCAGGAAATCTTAGCTCATGAAAGAAGTACATTCATGGGAAATAACAGTGTTCAGAAAATTCATATTTTCCCAAATCTAACTGATTTTCAAGCTGAGCTTTCAGGTGTATCTAGGAACTATGCTGGAACTATTGTTGAACAACAAATACACTTGAGCATGCATGAGGGTCCCATATTTCAGAATGCAAAAATTGGTACATGAGGGAATGTAGGCAAATTAGAATCAGAATTACATTCATTTTATATAAGGTAAATATGAAAAATATTTTGAAAAACATTTGGTGTTTATGGTCATCAGTCAAAAACTTAAGACTACTACACAGCTATTCCAGTGAATTTCATGCATAGCTACATAACAGCTGCCCTTTAGTATAGTTAGCTTTACAGAAAATAACAAAGATTTCCCTTATCAGACAGAATGTGTTGTATTAAATGAATGTGAATACAAATCAGTCAGAACAAGCACTAGACAGAAGGGAAGATGTGTAATTTCCCATCTGTAGGCAGAATGCACAGTGTCTGCTGTTTGAGAGATTTGCTTCATTAGTCAGTAAAATCTTACAGATATATGTGTACATGGATCTTGCATGGTATGCTTCATTTTGCAGTATAGATTGGTCAGCAGCATGACTTTGTATATACATTACCAGAGTTTTACAAGGTCAGCTCTATTTGGGATATTTTACAGATTTTTTATGTATTGTAAATAATTAAGGTAAATGGGAAACTACAGAAAGAATTCTTAAATAAAAAGTGTTTATTAATATTATGTATTTTAAGAGACCTTGAAAAAAATGTGAACCTTCTCACACACAAAAAAATTATTGAACATTGATGATTAAAAGAATTAACATGAAATGTCAAATCTAAGGGTTCAGTATCCAGCCCTCTGCTGTTCCCTGTACATTCTATCTGGATCCATCCAAATGCAGATATATTTAGACACCCTCTTATCTGCCTGAGATTAGCTCACTGTCACTGCCAAAAGTGACAAAATTGTGGCTGCCTGTTAAGTAAAGAATAGCATTTATGACCCTTCATTCCTCTGCTCCTCACTCAGTTTTTTCATTTGTCATTTTGTATATACTTGGCCATCTTCTCCTCTCCTCTCTGAACCACCATCTTTTACACCACACCAATTTTAAATTGAATGCAACTCTTTATGTTATATAGTGCATCTAATACATTACATTTACACTGATAACTACACATGCCAAGGGAACCTTAATAAAGTCAATAAGTTGTTATAATACACAAAAGCCGTAAATATCTTGTAAATTATATCCTAATAAACGGTGAGTTCTGATGTTATTTCTGTCACACGACTTACTGAAACTTGTGTATTATAATAAATAAAGTACGCCAGTTGCAAAATATTAGGATATTAGAAGTTACCTCGTAGTTCCATGACCTGTATAAAAACACTTGGCCTTCGTGTTTTTATATGGTCATGAAACTCCTTGATAACTTATAATATCCTTATATTTTACAAGAGGGGGTACTTTATTCACTATATAATGCCCTACACATTATGTGCTGCCTGTTGTAAAATATAAGGATATTGGATGACACTGTGGCATTCCATAATCACATCAAGGCATAAAGCTACAAGCTTTCTAACAGGACATGGTTCTCCAATAATATTTAAATTTTTATCTGCATTATTACAATACACAAAAAACCCAATGAACCCACATTAGAATTAGTGAGACTACAAAAGCATCCTGTAAAATGCAGGAAAATTTAAATTACGGAAAATATTCACACCACTTTTTTATATACTATTATTCATAGCCAAATAATTTTTTACTCTTATCTAGGTACTTCTGTTATTTAAAATGAATACTCATAAGGATATAAGCATAAGTTATTAACATTCAGTGAGTGTGAATATTAGCATACACACTGCTATGTTGTTATGATATTCCTGGCTTACAGTATAATTCTTTTTTACAGGTTATCAGTATGACTGTTCATTCAATAATGTAAGAGACACAAAATCAATAAATATAATTTAAGCACTTTCACCTAAGTCATCAATGCTAGCTATTTTTATTCATGCATTGTATATTTTCTACTGTATGTAAATAGATGCACCATTTCTGTTTTGCCATATGGGGAACCTTTTATGTATTTGAGAAAGCTCAATATTACTCAGAAGCACATTTTTGTTGTTAAATTAGTATTGTTATTACAGAAAAAATAAATTAAAAATGCATTGATTTTTGATCGGTAAAACTACAGGAATATGATTGATTTCATACCCACCACCTGGTACCTGTAGAGATGATTTGCTTCTCAGAGTAAACATATTATTATCAAAACAGGGAACCTATGGCTTAAGCAATATTCAACAGACCTGGCCTTTTATTATATAATTAAATAGTCCTATTAAGGTTGTCTGGCAACGCTGAGAATCTGTGTGTATTGAATATCGACACCACCTGTCTACTACATACAATGTTGTTCTAGCATCTGTACCCCGGCGGTTTCAGAACTCTTCACACATCCATTCATGCAATTCTAACACCTGTGTCTAGGAGTTGCATGACACATTGGTAATCCTATCATAGTAACTACACAGAATCAACACCTCTGTGAATTTCAGATGTCACCTCTCTGAAGAGTTACAATGTGCCGTTGTGATTGGATTGATGGGAGAGTCTATATGCAGAGAACTCCCCTACACCAGTCAGTTGAACTGAAGAAGCTGCTTGGATGAGCAGTGAAACGTCTTCATTAAAATTTCTCAGCAAGTCCAGCTGTTTTGAGTTACTTGTGTTAGATATACCATGACCTGGTTGAATGAGAATCTTCATAGTCATAATATTGAACAGGATCTTCCCCTTCTTATATTGACCTACTGTATTTTTAGCCACTATTTCTGCTTTTTCATAGTTAAGGCACCTTTTACAGACTTTTAGAATCTGGATTTTAATTTGCTGTACAGGTATTAACAATATTGTTGCAAATGAGTGTTATGAATAAGTTGCAATTCTTGTGAAAGGGGTCACTCTACTATTTTATGGACCCAATTCAAACAGGAAGCACAATTCATATGAAAATGTGGATTTGTCCACATGCGCAATAGTTTTTGCCATAATCAGAATGCAGTTTTTGATTTGTACTTATTTCAAAAATGAGTTTCAAAATATTTTAAACAACATGACCATCATGCAAACTGTAATTTAAAGCATTATATCTTCCAGTGTCCTATTAAGTGAAGAATGCTCAAATGCTTACTGGAAGCTTGGGAAGGACATTATTACTTAAGGGAAGTAAACAGGAGGTAGTTGTATAAGCTGTTACGTTTTCTGATCCTAGGCTTGCTAGTTAAATGTAATCTGTATCAAATTATATAACTGAATCCAGGCCGAAATCTAAACTAGAAAGTATATGATTTGTTTGTAATATCTAACACACACACACAATGTCATATAATTTCTCTTATTGTTTTAAACACTGAAGCAATTTGCTCTGTAACTAACAAACAATGACAGCTTTTATATAAATTCTTTTATGTGATGGTAAAAGTAGTCTGTGAAAATATTGTAACTGCTGCAGAGGGAAAAATAAATTTCAGTTTACTGCAAGATAATACTGTCAGTTGAAATATTGATGCTTTTCAAAATGTTCCTTATGTAAAGTAAAGAATTATTACCAAAAACATAGCTGCCTCTATGTATATAGAGGATTGTTCTGTAAGCTTATGAAGATGCAGAGGAACATACGCCCATTACTGAAATTCAGACTATGGGTAAGGACAAGCTGTAGGTAGTAAAATCTCTTATACTTTCAAATGTTCACTTGGCCACGAGTTAGAAAAAAAGGGTTGTTAACAAAAAGGGGTACAATATAGCATATAAATATATGAAACAGCTTCGAATTAGTAGCAATTTCCATTTTGCTACATAAGTTGTTTCAGTTTTGATACAGAAACATTTGCATCTAATACAGGAGGAATATTTTTGCTAGGGGCTTATACTGTATAATATATAAGCAATATTCTGTTCTCCAAATCACCCATAGGGATAATGGGAAAATGCACACATTTGTTCATAACCAGCTTTGGGAATTACTTTGTATTGTTTAAAATAAATAATTTATATTGGGCCATTCACATACAACCCTTCATTTAATTATAGCTTTCCAAAGTGGTGGCTTAATAATACTCTAATTGTGACATTGAGTATATCACCTGGCAACTGTTCATCAAATGCATTATCTCTGTCAAAACAATTGCTCATCTAGCAATACATTTGCCTCAGCAATTATGCTTCAGAGGGAAAGAGTGGTTGCTTAACCCATTATACTCTTAACTCTTGCACAACAATCCCTTATTCAGTTCCAAGCAATTAGATCTTTAGCAAAATATCTGGGGATCACATTAACATGCATCTTTAATATATGTATTTCATAAGTTTAAACTGTAAGGGTGATTTGGTAGCCAGTAAAATAAATTGCAACTGTCTGATTAGCCATAGCAGTATATATATAATATTTCTATTGTCTTTTAAAGTCCATGTGGTAACAACATAATTAGATTTTACAATGACGTACACATTTAAAACATTTTTTATGCATTTCATTGGGCATAATTTGGTTAATAAGCTTCAACCAAGAGGTGAAAATGCAGCAGGCTTTGTTTCCCTCCCAGCTGATTTGTGAGATTCCAGACTCCCCTTTCTGGTTCATACCTTTGTGTGCCTATATATACATTATATGCACATTTTACATTAGCCAGATTATGGGGGAAATTCTTCAAAGTTTGTTTAGCTGAATTTCACACATGACAAAGTTTGAAGAGAGTTTCTCATATTGTTTTGTTCTGTATTTAGATTTTCTTGAAACTGCAAAGGTTGGATAACATTTTATCTTATTCCTAAGGTTATATTGACTCTAAAGTAAAGCAATGTGAGTTTCCTCAACAGAGTTTGCATATCCTTGAGTAGGTGGAGTGATAAGAAAATTTTCTGTTGAGCTCTAATTACATTTGCATCTAAATATTTGAGAAAATTGACCTTAAACTGGAATTTTACAATAGTGCAACCGTTTGTGTCCTATTGCTTGTGTACTACAGTGTATAAAGTGAGATGTGGAGTTTTATACATATTCCTATTATTTAACATGAGTTTCTATATGGATTGTAGGGATGAGATCATTTTTCGGCTGATCCAGTTTCACTGTAAAACTTACATTTTCTAAGTCGAAAATGTTTAAAAATCTGCACTAGAATTCAGTCATGTAGTTTTCTTTTCCAGAAAAAAATGTGTGTTTTCTTCATGTAGGAAGAAATGCCAATGGCAGTTGTTTTGACATGTATTGGTAGAATTTTTTTTTGCCAAATAAACCTGCCTGTTTTTTATTTTACACTGAGTTAAAACATGGGGAAAATGGTCATTGACTCCAATGCATTTGAAGCAAGAACAATGTGGGCAAAAAACACCCCTTGATTCCAATTCATTTAGGGAAAGGAAAAATGCAAGAGTCAAAACAGGTACTGACTAGAATTTGTCAGCTGCATCATTATTTCCCTGACTCAGGATTCACAAGTGTTAATAGCTGGTTGTATATGTAAATATCAGGTCGATGTATCTGTTAAAATTTCTATCATTTAGCTTAGACCATGACTGCTTATTTCCACTTGCAGCTTTGTACTGCAGAATTATTCTCAAAATCTGGAAACTCCCACACAGACATTATCAAGAACAATAAGGTAATGCGTTAATGGCACTGAAAGCCAGCACTGCATAATATGTCCTGTGACAGTGATGACTACATTACCTTCTGCTAAAGTGGATCTTGCTTCCAATGAAACTAAATGTATATATCTGTTTTTAATATGCTATTTAGCATCATACCCTTTCAGTAATGTACATTTTAGAGGAATATAGATATAAATTAAACTGCATTACTATGCAAATGTTTTGGAGGGCAGCATCTTATTCATAATGCTGTTATGTGTGTAGTTGATCATCTATGCAATGATTTATTTCAGGCAAGTGGCAGGTTTATTTAATTTATGCTACTAATTTATTTTATATTTAAAAGCATATGAGGAGAAAAGACTCAAAAACACAGTTTTCCTCAAATGACAATATTTATTTCAAGGTAAAATGTGTTGCACATAGTTTCACGTTATCAATATCATGATAAAATTAATTGCTTAGAATTTGTAAACATGTTATAGTCTGTGATTGCAGATTATATTGCTGGAATTAATGTATTAATTGAATGTATAAATGTAATGATACATAATAGAGATACATAGATACATAATACAGAAAGCTCTTATCTTACTAATTATTTATAATGGAACAATTTTATAAAGCTTCATCTATAAAATGAATCTTATACATGGGTATATTATCATATTACTCAAGTACTGTCCACCTTCTTTCAGTCTGCAGGGATGCAGAAGTATGGGATCCGTTATTCAGAATGCCGTCATCCATAAAGCTCCAAATTATGGGAAGGCCATCTCCCATAGACTCAATTTAATCAAATAATTCAGATTTTCAAAATTGTTTCCTTTTTTCTCTGAGCATCTTGTACTTGGTGCCAACTAAAATATAGTTAATCCTTATTGGATTTCATACATGAATGAAGATTTATCCAATTTAAGTCAAAGTGTTTTTTTCGATCAATAACAGACCATTTACGATTTATTCAAAAAAAGCTTTGACATCTCAAAATTTCCCAAAAGACTACATAAAGGTTATAGGAGGCTCCCCATAGTCTAAAACAGCAATTCGGCAGGTTTAAGGTGGCAAAGTGTTGAATTTCAATTTTTTTAAAGATACAGTACTTTGATTTTCGAATGGTCAAATTTTTCAATTTGAACTGATTTTTTTCTATTCAAATTTAATTTTGGCCTATTCAATAGTTGAAGTACCCAAAAATTACTTTGAAATTCAAATTTTTTAAATTAGACTCTTCATTTTGACCCTTGATATGTGTATAAATGTACTCCAATTTCCATCATCAATAGATGATGAAGATCTTCTTATGAAGAAATGTGGCCAATACAAGTAAGCTCTGAAGAAAGATATCAACTTTCCTTCTTTTTATGTATCATTTAATTTTATTTACTTTTAATATGGTTGACTGATTGCTGAGTAACATTTTACTTAAACATTTTACTTTATAACTAGCATCAAGCTATACCTATCAAACCTCCAGAAATCAATGGAATAATACAGTGTTCTAACCAGGAAATTTGGGGGGGACAGGAGCACAGACAAAGGTTTATTTGTATAAAACAGAAGATCATCACAGGGCAATACACAAAATGGTGCTTACCTGATATAATTTTCAGACCTGCCTGATACATATCTGCCAAATTCCTTAAGGTTCATTAGTCTGCAAGCTTACAAAAGATGATTAACAAAGTTTTTGATTAACAAAGTTATTGAAAGACTTTAAACCTTTTAAAACCCAAGACCAATTTCAAATAGGGACAGTGTTTAAGCTTTGCCATCTCTTTGATAGATTTAGAAAGGACTGTTTTATTTGGCAAAAGCTTCCTTTAAAGGAACAGTTCAGGGTAAAATTAAAAACTGGTTAAATAGAAAGGCTGTGCA
>CM044433.1:104622858-104704705 GCA_024363595.1 Xenopus borealis | reverse complement strand
ACAAGGAAGGCAAGGCAAGGCTAGAGCTAAGGCAAGGCAATAGTCAGGGGCACTGCCACACTACTAAGACCTGAAATAATGCTCCGGCCAGGTGTGCACGGAGGGCTGGCCTTAAATAGGGCTGAGTCAGCCCTGATTGGTTGACTGCAACCAATCAGGCTGCTGCTGGGCTGGGAAATATATAGTGAGCAGCCCTACAGGCTGCTCTCCTGGCCTAATGGATAGAACATCAAGCCAGAAACCCAAAGATCCCTGGCTCGAATCCCAGCAGAGCCTGACAGTGGCAAACAGAATGCCAAAAAACTAGCTTTTTAACATGTTCTTCATGTGAATCATGTATAAACTGTAAAGTGCTAAAGAATATTATCAGTGCTATATAAATAAAGGCTCATTATGAAACAACTCCTTTAGAAACTAAAATACCCCCCAAAAAATAAGGTCATACTTTTTTCCTACTGCATATTGATTTTGATATGGACAAGTTTACAATCACTTTGACCAGGTTAGCAGTTGTGGTCAGGCAAGGCTTGCTTGGCAAAGCGGACTTAAAATTGCTAAATGACAATCACCTGACCCACAAGTGTACCAGCTGGTTCAAGCAATTGTCATTGAAATCAATAGAACTGATTCAGGGCCTTGTAATGCCAGCCTGTGGAGCTATTAATTAAACCATGAGGCTGTAGAGCTCCTGGATCAGTGTGCAGTTTGTCTATAAAACTGTGACATGTTTCTGATCTGACAAAATAAACACATAAGTGTTAGGTACTGAAATGTAAGCCTTTATGTATACCTGATTAGAAATGGTGCTTGACTGAATTATGTCAATTACATACAGTATCTGAGCGAGCCGATGCATGTCTTTATAGTTGACACAGAGAACTGCCTAAAAGCAATTCTTAAATTATAAACTTATGTCTTCCATCCATCAGCATACTGCTTTTATGGGCTTCCAATCTGAACAACTGTTTAAAGGACCAGAAGTCCTATTTTAATTTGACTGTGTTTGCTTTCAACTCTGCTACTTTCTATCTGCAGAGGCTATCAACACATAGTTATGAGGTAACAACTCTCAAATCTGTATATTATAATCTCCAAATTTGCCAATAAAAGGTATCACTTACTCTACATTGTCTTATTTCAATCAATATCCAAAACAGTACAACATTATGCTGCCAAAACCAACCCAATGAATTATATTAGAACTGTCTACAATAACCAAAAAAAAAAAACCACAGATATATAGCTTAGAAAAAATTGCCAAATGTTTAAAAGAGAAAACATTACAGGTACTAGACTTTGCGGGATCTTCTTATCCTGGTGATACTGGTCTTTTTAATGTGACATAAGGGCAATTTATCTAGATTAAAATTAACCATATAAGGGCCAATATAAGATGCCGATTCATCAGCTTATTGGTCAGTGCCATCTATGGCAGCTTATTGGTCAGTATCACCATACACATGATGTAATAAGACTATTTTAAGTCCAGCTATTCTTTTAATTTAATGTAGGTAAAGAAAAAGCAAGACAGGCCTGAAGAAAAAAATGGAAAATGTGAAAAATATTGTTAATGAAGATTGCCTGCTGTTTACAGTGGAAAAGTTTGCAAACTGTATTGTGCTATAATAATATCTAACAGTAGGTAATTTATTAGCTAAGGTTACCTTTATTTCTTTTAAATTATTTATAACAATACAGTAAATAACCACTTTTACGTAAAATTACATTTGTTTCAGGTTTTGTTCCCTCAGTGGAAACAACTGGGAATACAATTGTACAAGCTTTCGTAGGTGATATAGATTTACCCATGCAACAAATCATATCTTTCCCTTGGTATCCCTTGGATCTGCTAAAGGCACTGACTCCCTCCAGGGACTCCATATGTTCCCAAATTTAGTTGCACTGCCTCTGGCTTCATATGTAAATTTAATTTTGGGTTGATTAGGTTAATCCAGGAGTTTTGTTAGGCCCCATCCAATGCATTATTACACACTTTTTAGCATAAAAGAGCAATCTTGCATGGGTCATAGGTACCAGGTGGTTCACAACTCCTAACAGACACACCACACACCATGGGGGAAAGTACCTGTGAGTGGTTTAGTGTGTTTGCTAGTGTTGCCATTACTTGCTGGGTATTCCCAGATCAGTAAGAAATTGGCTGTATGAGTCCTACACATGGGGCAGGCTTTATCTTCTCTTTTACCCATCTTCTTTAGCTTTTGGGGGTTATGTAGAGCTGCTGAAAGAACTTGCATTAAACTAGTCTGTCCCGTATTGCTATTAAACTAGTGTACATGTTCTCAGTGGCAGCCTGTCATCTTGGGTAAGTTCAGTAACATTTTCATGCCATTTCATTTGTGCTAGTTTGAATGGAGGGGTAACAGAGGTGAGCATGTTGTGCTACAGCTTGGATATCAATTTATTGTGTATTTTCCCTAAAAAGGTGTCTTCCACTGCCAAAGTGGTAAGAGCGGGGAAAAATGATCAAATTGGGACTTAAATATGTGAAGAATTTGAAAATACCTGAATAGTGGTACATTTGGTGTAGTGCTTTTAGCTTGAAGTGTTTCATTGATAAGAAACGTGCTGTTCTGTAGGAGATTCCCTAGGTGTTTAATTCCCTGTTTTGGCCAATATAGGAAGTCCACCTGGTTGCGGAAATGGGGAAGTTGGGAGTTACCCCATAATAGAAGGTTGGGAGTAAGCCAGACAGGGTCCTTTTTTGAGGATTCGCAAGGTTTGGGTCCAGGCTCTATGTGGTGTGGTAATGGTAGGTGAGAGAGTACCCACATTGGTAAGCTTTTGGCGTGGTAGGTTTTTAAAGGACAAGGAAAGTTAAACTAAAGAAGTTGGCTAAATGTTGTACATTATGTTTTGAGCTTCTGTACCAGCCGAAGGCAACCACAGCCCTTTAGCAGTAAAGATCTGTGTCTCCAAAGATACCCCTGTAGCTCCCCATCTTCTTTTCTGCTGATTCACTGCACATGTTCTGTGCTGCTGTCACTTACTGAGCTTAGGGACTGCCTCAAAATATACAGTACACATAGAATATACATTTCACAATATAGGGTTGATTAGTAATTTATACAGATAATTACTACATGGCAGCACAGAAACCAGTGTAATTGGCATCAACATTTAATAATCAGCCCTGTAGCATCAGGTTATATTACAGTCCAACCTCATTTTCTGCTTGATAATTTGCAACAGCCCCTAAGCTTAGCTTCTCAACAGCTGCTCAGAGCCCATTGACCCCCTGTGACAAGTTTAAAGTCCTGTATTGCTACTATTGACAAGCTGAAACTTTAGGCTGGTGCAATAAGTTCAGTATATAAAACATGGCATTATAGCCATATAAATTTTTAGGGTTTAGTTGTCCTTTAAGGCTATCTAGCAAACCCTCTATTGTGGCCTGCAATGCCATATTGGGGTTAGATGTTACCACCAATGTATGTAGTATAACTAAGCTGCTAGGTAGTATAGCTAAAAATTGGGCATGGCTAAGCCACCATTTTCTTTTTCTGCCATCAATTTTACCCAGGCTATTCTAGGGGTATTTTGGTTCTAGATGAAAGGGAGAACCAGGCTGTTGATCCTTTTGAAGATGGACTTAGGAATATGGACTGGGGTGTTGTGTAGGTGGTAAACAAGTTTATGGAGATAGATCATCTTAATAAGATTAATCCTCCCCCATAGTGTTAGTGGAAGGTTTGACCAAGCTTGTAGGTCAGTGGTAAGTTTCGTAATTACAGGATCCAGGTTTTTATGCGTATGTTGTGTGAGGTCTAAATTTACATTGTGGCTTAGATACTTGAACTCACTGACCCATTTTAGTGGGGCATTGGGTGGGAGGTTGGGGGGGGGCTTGATGATCTATTGGGAATAGGAGGGACTTGTACAAATTTATTTTAAGGCCAGATATTGATCCAAATTGCTCCATTACATTGAGGAGTGCCGTTAGAGAGTTTTGGGTGTCCGCAAGATAGATGAGCATACTGTCTGTATATAAGGATATTTTTTCTGTGATGGGCCTCGATTCAGGCCAATAATTGGGTCTGATGCGCGGATTGCATTTATTAGCTCATTTACATAGAATTTTTATTCAGTTTTCTAACAAAAGAATAACAATAAAGCCTTCTACTGCATGGCTTGTAGGGAATGTTATTGTGTAATTGCTTTTTACATAACTTGTAATCATACAAATTATACCTTAAATAGCATATTGTTTATTCATAAATGCTCTTTCTTAATGATAATCAACTAAAGAAAGTATTAATTACATAGTTCCACAACCCTTTTCTTGTGACCGTCACACAGTAGTGAAGGTGTATCTGTAATACTTTTACAATGCTCCGTTTTGCAGTTCCATAATATGTCTCTGCAGCCTGATGTCCAGGTCTGGACTGGGAGTCACAATAGGCCCTGGCATTTCAAGTACACAGAGTATTCTTACACACATGTATTCTTAACATTTGTCCTGCTAAACTGGACATGGCAACTTAATGACTTAGAACACAGTTAAAATTTGGAAGCCTTCTCTGATGGAAGAGTTTGTATTGTCTACAGAAGTATAACTAACACAGTTTTACCGATATACAGTATGAGCTTACTAATTTGAAAACTGTAGCAACACTTACAATTTAGTACAGATGTAAAAATAAGACTTGGGGAGCCAGTCACTTAATGCCATTTGGGTCAAAATAATGGGGTCAAATCACAATAACAACACGAAACTTAGTACAAATAAACAATATGGAATAAAATTGCCACAATTTTAACCTGTAGTCACCTGCAAAGTGGCATTTATAGGTGGACAGAAAAATTTGTATCTTCCTTCATATACATATGCCATCCCTGATAAGAGAGAAGGTCGGCATATTGATGTATTGTCTGGGTTCAACAGACAGAACAGTATTAGACTATAACTATTGACTATTTACATTCATTTCAGTACAGAACAATGTCCAATATCAATCACTATAAAGTGGCACTTAGTGCTGCTTTCAGTTAATTGTGAATTATAACTGCACTCATTTCAGACTATTGTGGTAGAGTGACCACAGAAATCTGTAAAAAGGTGTGTTTGGCCTTTGATTTCTCCCACAGTGAATGAGGTCAGCTCCAGGAAGGGAGATGATAAACAGAGAATCAGTTCTCTGTTTAAAGACATTAGTAGCCAGGTACTCCATTCCACAGATCTGGATATGTGATTTGAGCTCACTTTCTTCAGAAAGGCTGTCCTGTGGAAAGGCTATTTAAAGTTAATTAGAATTTTCGAATGTGGCTCTCAGCAGGGCACAGCAGGTAGGAGACCTGGCTGTGTAAAAAACATCCAGAGGAGCTGGAAGTGCTGCCTGCATACCCACGAAACAGAAGCAGAAGGTGACTGGGACCATGAGTTGGTCAAGATGGTAAGTCTGGCTAGGAGAGTGAGACAAACTATTGACTATTACTGTACATCCACAAGGGGCCTAGTCTAGTTAGGGACTTCTTCAAATGTGTGAAGGTAGTGCCCAGTGGGCAAGGTTTTTGTCTTATTATGTATGTTTGTTTTCTACAACAGTCACCCCTTTGTCTGCTAAAGAGACTGTTTATGTTTAAAAGTGGGAAAATAAACTGGTGTGTTTCTTTTTCTTACTGTTTTTGTTTTTTTTTGTCCTATGCTGCCTGCCTACCATTGACTAATTCCCCCAGAATTTACATGTGCAAGCTACCAGTTTTGGCAAACTATGTAAATGAGAATGTTTTGTGGGGTGCACTTTGCCACATGATCTCTTCACCCCTATGTATCCGCAATGGGTTCACATTTGCATAGATTAACCATAGAGTAATCAGTCCAATGTAGTCTTTCAGCAACCAAAATAATCAAATGGTTCTTTGCTAAAGTGCTTTTCATTGTTCAAGTACATAGAGAATCACAAACAAGATTTAAATAACTTTTTATAGAATATAGTGACTCTTAAATAATCTTTATATCTACAGGTGCAACCAAAGTGAGTCAGAAAGAGCAATGAGTAACATTCATGTTGCATGTTAGTTTGGCAATTCCTTTTGCTGTGTTTTGGCATATAAATGCATCTTATTTTGGCAAAAGCTTAGAGGAAAAATGGCAGGTTTTAGATGACAGATTTTAGTCCCACATGCCAATCTGTTGTTTAGGATTTTTTTTTTAAAAATTCAAAAGCTATTTTCAAAAAACTCTGTCACATCTTTGGTGCGGTGAAACATTGCTCCCTAATTAATTGCGTTAACTGCAATAAGATAATTATAGCAAAAAAGTTATTCTCATTACAACTAATAGTATTTATCTGAATATTATGGCTGTAAAAAAAGCTGCTTTCATATGAAAGGCTAGTTTTTAATAATCACTCATACTTTGTATAGGGAAATAGTTACTAATTTTCATATATTTTATGCTATGTAATACTGTATAGTATAGGCTTTTAATAATCATAGCATTTAATAGATGACTTTATTGTCGACAGTTTAGTAGCAGAAAGCTACATGGTACTAAATAATATAAGGTAATATATGATAATTCCACTATTACCTTGCAGTGGTGGGGTCCTGAGTTTCCACCAGGACTCTATCTTCAAGGAGTTTATAGGGGTTATTTTATATGACCCCGGGGAGAAGTGCAAGTGTTTATTCAGAGGGCCCTTTTGCACAGGTTGTGGCACCTGGCAACATATAGAAAATCCTCCCAGCTCTCACAACATACAGGCAAGTTAATTGGCTGTGATGAAATGGTCTCTAGTAAATGTTATAAAGCTGTACAAAAACTTGATTGTGCTATATACACATCAAAATAATACATATGAATTATGTTTATTATTCTTTAATTATAAGTTCAACTTTTTTCAGCAGTACAGTGCTACAAAATATGTTGGCGCTATATAAATACATGTTATTATTATTATTATTAATAATAATAATAATAATACTAAGTTAACATGCCTGTATGTTTTTGGTGTGTAGGATAAACATAAAAATACCTTACAGTTAGTGCCCAGGTAATAATCAAGCATAGAATCCAAGGGGCACATGAGTCGAAGTGAAAATTCTAATTTAAAAAAAATTTGAATTTCAAAGTAATTTTTAGCTACTTCAACTATCCCTCTTACCCTTACAATTCCTGCTATTGCCCTTAATTTATGTTTCCAGTGAACTCTCTTGCCTGTTTACTTTCCGTGTCACATTTATGCATAGACATTATGGTAAGTGTTCATTTTGATCAGCAGTTGCCATTAGTAAATGACTTCCATGCCAGCTTCACACTGCCCCTTGAAAAATATTGTAAGCTAATCAGCAAACCCAAAAATGACTGATGCCTTTCCTCTAGTCATTAATTATCTATACATAATTTAAACGTGATGGGTTGTTCATTGAGTTGATGAATTTAGAAACAACACATATTAAACCACCTGCTTTTGATTCAATTTATATATATATGTCATTTGCTCAAGTGTTTCTTTTATTTTGCCTTTTGCTTGGCTTAGATACTCAGAGCACTAGGATTAACCCAGGCTAACTGTTGAATTTATAACACAATTATGGAAATAAAACCTAATTTATTGGTTAGTTTTATGCTCATAACAGATGGGAAGTTATTATTTATAGATTTACGGAAGTGTGAGATTAGCCTGTCTTAGAATTGATTTGTTTGGTATAATTTGACTTTCATAACTACAATAACACATTTTGACGTTTCAGGATTCACTGTAGAAAACCTTGTTGATTTATTATATAGTGAAGGGCAATGGCAACCTGTGATTCCTCTGAGATCACCTCTCCAATATGTGAAAGAAGGTTTCCGTCTAAAATATTAATATATATTTGTTTAATACAGTGAAGAAAATGGAGTTATTGGCAAACAAGTGATGAAACAGGAAACACAAACACATACAAACCTAAACTAAATAAAATAATATTTATTTTCTGTGCATGTACATTCAAGTAAAAATTCTTCCAGGTTAAAACAAAAAAAATAGACAAAATTTTAGCCCATGTATTGTGTTTTTTTTAACACACACTATTCAGTCTACTTGAAAAATGTATTCTGTACATTTTCAGAAATTAAGTAAAGAATGTCATATTCTGCCAAGTCTCAAATTAGTACAGTTATATGCATACATATTTTTTAGTTCAATTAGCATGTGTACTGTATGTTCTGTATGTTAAAAAAAAAAAAAAATATATATATATATATATATAATTGCACAGTAGGTTGCGTTTGCTGTTTCCCTAAGAATAAACATTTAGTTAACATTCAAACTTAATGCATAGCATATTGATTTAGTGACAAAGCTCAGTGAAGTCACCCAGCAAGGGTTAGGAAAAAAAATCATAGTTTAAGCCACTTAATCACATTGCTTTGGAAACTGCAGGCAACAGCATCTTGAGCTATCAAAATCCCAGCATCCCCAGGCATGTCACTGGCCGGACAGAGCAGCGAAATCCTTGCCAGAAATGTATTCTGTAAGCTCCCATCAAAGAAAGATAATTTGAATTGGGCAAATAAAAACAAAATACTTGCATATTGTTGATAGGGATTCTTTAATCCCACTCCACTCACTTTCCATGAACAGACAAAAGAATCTATTTAAAGGCTTATGGGAAAATGACTATAAAGTGCCAATAAGGGCCTGACAAGACCATAACTCTCTTTATAATAGTTATTCAATCCTTTTAGAAGCAATAACTAATACATTTAAGAAATACCAGTCACTCTTTCAGCATTCTTTTAACATGCTTTTACATTAAGCAACAATATAAACTCATTTGGAGTATTTCTTACAGTGTCTCAGTGTGGCTATAAATCCCTTAAATAATAGTCTGTTGGGATCCCAGTGCAGGTATTGTTCCTTAAGCTAGGATAAAAGAGGTATTGGCCTTCCATGAATTTCCATGAATTTCTGGAACTAATAGGACCCAAATAATCTTTTGACATGTGCATTCAAGATTTTGGGTCCAAATGTCCTCTCACATGATTTTGTCTTCCTTTCTACCCACCTCCTGGAACTCTTCTAGCTGGCTTTTCACTCCCGTCCCCTTTTGTTAACTCTCAGAGATAACATGGTGGCAACTAGAGAGAACAAAGGGTTGAGCCTTCGCTCTGCCGTGAGGACCCCCAGAAAGAGAAAAGAAAGCTGAGGGTTTAGCACAAGTCCTTCACTAGTTTGTTCATATCTAACTTTTGTTAAAAAGCTGATGTATTGCTAGAGACAGGTTTCAATCAGATGTCTCTAACACATTTAATAGCTTAGTAAATATATTTCTGAAAATATGCTATGATCAAATGTGCATACACATGGGGCATATTATTTATACTTGTATGATTTTGCAGAGATTCGCAGGAATAAGGTGCCATACGAATCAACGTATATCTCTATCTCTTTTATTTCCATGGCTGCAAAGCATTATTGTGATTATTGAAATGCTTTGTTCTGTAATTGAGCAAAAACAAATACATCAGCTCCACTGACACTCATAAATGTTTATATCACAAAAGACAATATTGACAATATTGTCAGAAACGAATATGTGTGCTAATAATATAGAACAATATAGCAATAATGAAATAGTCAATAATGAAGTCACAAACTGAGAAGTATATAAAGGAAGGGCAGAAAGAGTGAAGGAGGGTCAAGTGAAATTCTAGGCTAAAGGTTCAAATGACAAGGATGGGAGTTCAGGGAAATACTTTAACAAACTGTCATTGTAAAGCTACCTAAGAATCAGTGAATAGTGATGGAAGAAATATAAGGTTACTAGACCGTCTCTACAGTGAATAATGTGAAATGAATCAACATTCCATGAAGCTGCTACATTTTGCAGGTTGACACGACTTGTAAAATCTTAATTTTCCTTTTTTTTTTAATAAGTATTCAAAAGGGATTTCCATGGATTACTGTGGTCTTTTTTGATTACTACTTGCAGACATGGCATGTAACCGTTTAACTGAAAAAATAGACATCACTATTGCAGTGCTATTATTTGAAAGATTGATTTTGTGAATTCACTTCTTTCCTCTTTCTTTGTCTAAACATACACAATTTGTACAGCACTTTACAAAAAAAACCTTTTCAAATGCACTATAGACTCACAGACTCAGTTCATGCCATGGTAAAGTAAATATCCTTCATGTGTGTGCCATAAAATACACTTCTTGCAAGAATAGTTGTTTTTTCCACCACTACTCTCAAAAGATAAACATTACATTACATTATTGCAACAGTGGGACTGTGCCCATCTTCTGCAGCCTATAATCTATTGCTCATCAATTTCAATCCAGTGATGCTATGCTCCCAAATGAAAATTCAAACATGGATTGTTTGATCTAGTAAAAAAAAGTATTTAGAAAAGCTTTGGGCTTTGTTGGTTTGAAATGGCTGTTCCCATGTGGAAAAATATATTTTTTGTCATTATGATTTAAAATTCTTTAAATTCTTTTTCTATTGGTTTAAGTCAGATCTTTCATTACTAATTGCTAATGTTCAAAGATATTTTATATCATTCAAAATATTAAATAATTAAAATGTGGCAATTAAAACGCAGGGTGGTTATTTTTAACAGGTATTTCAAGGTGCTCTACTTTCGTTTTTTTAGCATTAGAAATTTATAGTGTGTAATGAACTTCAGCAAGACACATGATTCATTGGTATGAAAGAACCATACATTAACATAAATTAAACTGAACCAGTTAGCAGCAAAATCTACCCGCTGTGCCAATCTCCCATGCCTCTGCAAATCATCACACAGAATTAAAAGGCAAACCAAACAGGTACAAACTGTCTTGGCAGGTGTTAAATGCATTAAAAAGAACTTGGCATTATACTGGGCTTTGTTATTTTATATTGCTATTTTAAAGCTGGAGAAATAAATCAACTATTTAAATGCTTAATGTGGGGAATCTACAGAAAGATAATTTCAGGCAACACATATATAAATCCATATGCATTACTGACTTATCTCCAGTAGATACTGCCCTGAAGAAAAGGTCTACACTCCCTATCTCCTCTGCTTACTTTAGTATAGATGAATTGCAGGCTGTACTGTAACAGTTTATTACAGCCTTTCATTTTGAGCTGCAGTGGTGACCATACATTTGATTTAAACAGTCTGCAAAATGAATAAGAATTATGTTATTGCATGTTATCTGATATGTTATCATAATTATGTATTTCTGGCAAATGCATCTGAAATACTAGCCATATACGGTATCTATGATTTAGTTAGGCATGTACTCCCTTTACAGAAGCTTTATATGATAAATCAGGATTTCAGCTTATATTTCTGTTGATTGCATGTGCTAGTGTGCTGCTGTATCAGACCGGAACAGAAATTAATTTCCCAAACATAAACTTGCATGACACAAACCTAATTTATGTATATGTACACTTGTGTTTCTGCTTTGTACATTGCACATTGTCGAGTAATTAACGTCATTGTTATGACTCCATTTGATGAGGCTTGAATTATTTCTAGCTGCTGAGCTCACTGTTATTCAATGCATTTCCTGAGCTACTGCATTCAGAGCATTCACTGTAGCTGTGTGCCTACTCAGTCTGAATAAAATATAATTTTTCAAAGGAAAAAAGATCTTCATAGTTAATCCATCTCTTCTTTTTGTACTATTTGTGCTTATTTACTTATTGTACACAGTCACATAGGTTATATGGCATGTGTACCATAGCGTTCTTAACATTGTGGCTTTGCATGCATGCACTTGCATTGTTTCATGGTATGAAATAAGCTTTTGTGGATTAAGCTTTCTTTTTAAAATTACCACAGATGCCTGATTTTCCATATTGTGTATGTGCCATAAACCACAACAATGATCAGAAGAGATAAGCCCTGTCCCTTTCTGTTATATTGTATATCTTCCTCTGTAGTTGCTACTGCATGCTTAAATGTAACTTGAAAGGCAGAACACATGAAAGACAACCAGATATTGCAATCATTTCTTGCACTATATTAATTGTGAAGGTCTACTTCATTCTTAAAAAAACAAAGAAAGGCTGGAAAGAATGAACATTTAGCTTTATAGGCTACTATTTCACATTTCACTGAGGAGAATTGACATATAAAGACTTCCTGCTTATTACTGTCCAAAAATCACTTTCATGAGTTATTATTAACTCTACATAATGGTGGTACCTTTTTTTAGAAAAAAAATATAGTAGACATTTGTTCTATTTTCAACTTGCTCTTGGTTCTCTTTCTGTGCTATAACTATTACCTGTGTACTTGCACCACTGTCTCCTCTACAACTGTCAAATAGTTGGGTGCTCTTTCTCTAGCTGGGTGCCAAGTCCTTGCTCCTCCAACCACCTTTTTTGTGTTCCTCTGGGTCCCCCTTTACTAAGGCAGCAATCTTTTATACCCTGCCACTGCAAAGGCCACTACAAAAGGCCTAGTTGATTGCTATATAGGATGATGGCATCATTGACTATGTTGATGCCACCACTGGTTTAAAAACTGCAGGGCATATAGGGGCCAAATTGAATCTTGATTTTTTTCCACAAATCTAATTTTTTTTAAAAAGCTCTAAAAATTCAGATTTATTAAATGTAAAAACCACAAAAAAAACTAATACAAAACTTTGTTAGGTAAAAGTTGTCAAGGTCCTATAGATGTCAAAGGAAGCTGTGCCAAACCTTCCCGGACTGCTTTAAATCAATTCTAAATCAATTAATTCAAGAGTGAAGTGGCTAATACTAGTGACTTTGCCAGAAATACATTCCACAGGGACATAGCCAATTCACAAACAGGTGCGGAGGTCAATTCGCTAGTGAATGGGACTGTTGCTAGCATTCATTTGTACTCTATCACCAGGTGACTTTTCGCTCATGCAAATGGTCATTGATCCGCAAATGCAGTAAAGTTCAGATTTAACTGAACGTTACCTCTTTGGCCAGAGTTGCCTTTGCCACCTCAGACCAGGCAAACTGCTAAAATGAAGCTACATCTCCAACGCTTGGTGCCCAGAACGCAACTTTGCATATTAGTGAATTAGCATAGTGGTAGCGAATTTGGCGAACTGGTGTGAGATGTGCAAAGTTCTCGCTAGCAACAATACACCCTTTAGAGAATCTGCCCCTTAGAGTTAAATCTCTAAAAACACTAAAATCCGACCTTTAATAGGCCCCCACAAGCGCAGTGATAGGCATGTGAGTCAGTTAACAAACTATAATCTTTTCACAAATGCACTCACATTATTTGGGAAAATCCACAATACTGTGTTTGATGCATTGCTAATATATACAATGTTCATAACTAAAAGAATCAAAATTTATTTTACTCTCATATATATTTGTTATGTATAAAAGAACAGAAACATAAAGAATCATATTATTAAATATCATATCATCAAATATATTTATTTTTCTTAAGAATGAGTATGAAGTACAAAATGAAAAATACTTTACATATCAAGAACATTACTTGGAAGATTTCCTGGAAACAAGAGTCCTATTTTGGTTTTCATCCTAGCGGTGAATAGAGAGTGACCAATGACATGTGACCCCTGTTTACAGCAACTGAATACTAAATCCATTGTGTCCTATTGTCAACTATGCTGCTTCCATATCAAGGCATTTCCTATGCACTTTGCACTTCCTTGCCCATCATCATTTAATTCTTACATTTAAAAAATGCAACAATCCCAGTTCAGTAACACCAACTGGGATATACAATGCCAGGTGTTAATTAGGTATTTTTGACTATATTTTAATTTGGCATGAAACTATTTTCTATACCAAAAAGACATACATTTAAAGATACATCTGTAGCTCTGCTGTATCTCAGGTGTTGGCCATATTCAACTTTTTTTATTTTAGCACAGGTTTCTGGCAGTAGTCCAGAAATACATTTTAATACTTATTTGTGCTTAGGATGGGAAAGCTCAAAAATGTGATTTGGAGGTGAAATCTTGTTTAATGAAGTTACATAACAGAGTAATCTATGATACTTATTCAGGGCTGCTTTTGTAATAAGGCAAGGTGAGTGCCAAGGGCAGTACAAGCAATACCCACCCCCTTTCACCAAGGGGTTCATTTTATTATCTGTCCATTCATCCTTTAATTTATGTAAAAATACTGAACATAAAGATTAATCATGAACAGTACATATTTCCCTTAAATTGTACAGCATGCATATATGTAATTCGAGCCATTATATATTGTATAATCAAATTTTCTCATAATAAAGATGTGAAACCGAAGCCTTAGTTCTAAATTTCATAGTCTCTCCTACTGTAATTCCTACTGTAAATCAATAGGTTTGATTACCAAAGAGCTTGAAAAAGCAAGTGAGAGAATTATTTAAAGTCAAACTATCATGAAAATGAAAATATAATATAAGCTTCGGCATACTGAAATAAGAAACTTTCTAAATATAATCAATTAAAAATTCAGTACTGTTTCTGAAATAATTATAATAATAAGTTAATCTTCACTATCCCCCTCTCTTCATGTTTCTTTTCATTCTGCCTTTATGCAGGAGTTGGGTGTCAGATAAATATGGACAGTTAGATCCAATATATCCTATATCACTCACATGCAGGATTTGTGCAAAAAGGCAGTTTTTTGTTTGTATTGGAATTAGTATCTGAATGAGCTCTAATTTATCTGCTAGGAAAGGAAGCCCCCCTCTAAGATATATTGGTTCTAACTGTAATAGACTGTCTGACACCCCTCTGCTGCATGAAAACAGAATGAAAAGAAACCGATGCTGAGAGAGGGTATATAAACTTGATTATTTCAGTAACGCTAAATATTATTTAATAGATTGTATGTACAAAGTTTCTTATTTCATGCTGAAGCTTATATTGCATTTTCATGTTCATGATAGTTCCCCTTTAATAAGATGATGCTAATAGAAAAGCTTTTTAAAACAATATCATTTAGACCTGTATAAATAAGCACTGTCCACAGTCATTTTAAATGCATTGTTGTACAGATTAAATTATTTGCATCTTAGTATGCATGTATACTTAAGCCCAGAAAAAACGCTAGCTGTGCTGAAGATAGGAAATGTTGCCCATCTTTGAATGAGGATATGGTGAAGTCATATGATGAAGTCATATGGTGAAAGCATTAGAACAGGATCTGAAAAGTTAATAGGCCAATGAAATATAGCCAGCATTGCTGCAACGCCTTGAAATATTCCATGCTTACTCAGTAACATTACTGGACAAAGGTAAAGGACAGGTTTTTTTTGTGTTGGTGGACCAAGGTATCACCAATCTACAGTATATGAGGTCATATAATGTAAAGTGTAACTAATGCCCCTCACAATACAATAGACACCATCCCACAGTCACAGCTCTTTCACTATTCTCCAGACTGCTACAGGCACTGTACTGCTCGCACAGTTAGGGCAATGACACAGGGTCCTATTTGTAGCCAGTGTTGTTTTGCCATAAGTAACCAGTGTTTTGTTGCTACAAAATGCCAGAAAATACCCTGCCATAGACAATACTAAGAAGTTTCTCTCCTTAAATACTCAAATCCCATAATCACTCAAAAAATGCATTTGTATGCTTTTTCTAAATGAATATCCAGTGAGTATTTCAGCAGAGACAATTCTCAATATTGTCTATGGCAGGGTATTTTCTGGTGGGTGACAAATAGAACCACGTGTCATTGTCCTTAAAAAGTCTACATTTTGACTTTCATACATGGGTTTGTTTACCTGTAAACCATAGCTGAAGCATGCAAGGCATCATTCGATTTAATCCTTGACTAGGTTTGTTTTTGCAGTAGCACAATATTAAAGATAAGTGAACAATATTAGTCCATTTATCTTCTTCAAAATCTGTGGAGTGACAGTTCATGAACACGGTCAAATAATTTTCTTAAGAAAATTAGTCAAAAACGCAAAGACAAATCATTGAACAACAATGTGTTCCACGATTTGTCAAACATATTCAATTGGATTTCAAAAAATGTGTTTGGAGCAGCGTTACTGAGTAAATGCTGCATGGAATTGGGTTTGTTTGAATACACTGAAAGCTAGCAGAAAATTATAGCTTTTTTCTAAAGACCCCTGGGCTTTTGATTGCTTAGATGCCAAATAAGGCTTTTACTTCCAAACATCTAAATTGCTATGCTACACAAGAAATTAGTCCACCTACTCTCCATCTTATTCCTCCTTTTTTAACTGTTACTATTATTTAAATGTAAAACTGGACAAAACTCAAGCAGAATCATCAATGCTTATTACTTGCACCTGTTACATCCTTTGTCCTAGAATTACCATTCAGTCATCTTGTTTCTACCACAAAAACACATATATGTTGAGTTAAATGTCAAGATAGCAAAAAAAAAAGCATATATGTTGAGTTAAATGCCAAGATATATCTAGGTCCATCAGAAAGTGGCAGCATGGATCAATGTGCTGTTTTGAATGAGGTGCTACCGCATATCAGCTAAGGTCAAAGGAAGGATACTTTTAGCATATCAGGTAAGAAATTAGGGACATATCTAATATACAGTATGAATATAGCAACACAGAACTGAGTACAAACTGGTTGCATTTATATTAAGGGAAATCAGTGTAGCCCTGCTATCCAGTTTTCTACAAGCATCCCAATATTTTCAGCTGTAGCCTTAGGGTTGGTATTTAAAATAAAAAGTCATAGTGACATATAAATACTTGCATAGTAAGAAAGTAGAAGTTATTACAAAGGTATTGTATATAATCAAGAGGAACCTAAGGAGAATCACATGCAATGTGTTTTTGTGTTAATGACATAACTGGATGATTGTGATTGGATGATTGTAATATGCGAGTATATAAGCAAACAATTTGCCTGAAGAAGTGTTCTAATAATACAGACAACTTTCTTGCATTTTTGGGCCACATGATTGGGCACCATCATATAGCCTATAGCTTTATAACAGCAAAAGTGATACCACTTTCAATATGATGGGGCAGATTTATCAAGGGTCGAATTGAAATTTGAATTTCCGAGTTTTTTATGGTCAAAACTATCAAATTCCACTAGGGAGGTAATCAAGTTAAAAAGTTAAATTCAAATCAAATTTGATTCCAGTTTTTGGGTCGATCCCATTCATTCGAGTTTAAAAAAATTATTAATAAATTTCAATTGAATTTTGAGTTCATGGGAGTTTCTGGGAGATTTAAAAAACACACGATTTCAAAATTTGACCCCTGATAAATGTGAGTCCCCATGGTGCTGCATGTAAAATGTTTGAACAAGGATAATTTATATTGTGTTGGAAAGAAAAATTTCTTTATGTTGCAATGTAAATAAAAAATGCAACTGCTCTTTTGATAATCTAAGAAATATAACAATCAACACTATTAAAGGTCGGGTAACCAGATTTTTTTTTTTTAATCAGCCATAATTAATGCTGAGTACTGACTTCTGATATGTAAATCTATAGACAATGTTTGTATGCTAAGTGCTGTCTGTCTCCCTTTGTCAGACAAGAATTCCCGTGCAACTCCTTATAAATCCATACTACGTCTGGCAGACAGAACTATCTTTTACTGTGTTCCCACATGCATCCACTTTTCTACTTCTACTTTTGAATTTCTTTTCATGTTGCGACATCTGGTATCCTCAAATTGCACTCTGCATACAAATGTATAAAATCAGATACACCTTTACAAAAAAGTAAATGACGCCATTTTATTTTTGCTGAAACCTTTTGTTTGTGAAAAAATGTACCTGAAAGCTATACAAATGCATGTCAATTTGGAAGAAATAAACCAAAAAGTTAGAATTAGCACCTTCTTCAAAGTACTGAAATGTTTCTATGCCTAGAAATAAAATACACTGGAGACAGATAAGCTTTTTATAATATATAAATATAACACATAGTTATGGATAACTATTTATACCCAATAGACAGGCTGCAGTTTGCTTAATACTTCCTGATATCTGAACAGCTCCTCTGTTTGTGTTTTGCTGGCTGTTCCCATCACTTCAACAAATGCAACAGAAGAAAGTCTAATAAAAAATGTCTAACACAACTCTTTATTATGACTTACTAATTGTCCATGATGGAGGAGAGAGTTTTAAAATAACTGACCAAGAAGTGTGTTAAGATCCTGTTCACATATTCAGATATCTTAGTGAAAAGATGGTAACATCTGACATACACGGGTAGATTTTGCCAGAACGTATGGGTAACTTCAGTGCACAAATTGCAGGACATACCGTATATGATCTTTCAAGAGAAGCAGTTTTGACAGCCCATCCTGAAAACCATCAGGTATGGCCTACAATGACATATTTATATTTATATAGCACTAATATATTCCTCATCATATTCCTCAGAGATTATACATCACTCACTTCAGTCCCTCTCCCAGTGGACTTTGTAATCTAAGGTACCTAACAAATTTACACTATGGTTAATTTTATCAAGAACAAATTAATGTGCCTGTGTTTTTGGAGTTCCTGGGGGAAACCCACAAAAAATGAGGAAAACATACTAACTGCCCTGGCTGGAATCAACCTAGCAACTCAGTGCTGCACTTTTGTGCTTCCACCTATTAGTAGATGTCCTCTTTGTAATGAATTTATGGTGTATTTCCAGACAAGGAAATAAGAACTGCCACTCAAAAATAATGAAAACTGCAGAGAATATGTATTATTTTTGATACTATACAAATATGTGATGCTATAAATAATCTTCTCTTATCGATTAAATGTAGAAAAGATATGATGAATGACTTAATGACTGCTACATTTACAACTGCTTGCATGTCACAGAGCACCCTGTAGCATACACTTCAACCCTCTGGTTCTTGAATTTTAGGATTAAATTATTGCTGGAAGAGATCATTCCTGCTGCCTCCAGCACAGATTATATCACCAAACTATAATTTTAGCATTACAAATTTCAGAAGATTACAATGTTGTTTTTCACATAAGATAAAGAGTACGGCTCTTCAGTTCACATTACTATAAACAAGTAACTGCCAAGTTGCCAGTAAAATATTTCAGCCCTGTAGTTTGAGCTTTTCTTAGGTTTCTACATTCAAAAGAAAGCCTCATCTTAGTAGCTTTTTTTCAACTGCCATTGGAATGGAATCCTCAGCAAAGTTCTCCCTAGTGCAAGCCAATAACCCTTAGTAACCAACCAGATATTTTCTTTCACTGATCAACCTGCATTAGGCAGATCAACGCAAATGGTGGGTTACTGCACTGGTGCAGTTGTTTATCTAGGTTTCTAAGTTTGGCCCATTTGTCTGTTTTATTTTTTACAGTGGGTTAGAATGGCCTAATTATAAAACTGATCTTTTTGCTTGTACTTTACATAATACAAAGGCTGCAAAAAGACTCATACCTAGATCAGTATTTGCATTGCCCAACTAATTAGCCTATAAGCCCATTTTTCTATTGTACAATTTGGCCTCTCATTCATCTGATGACCCTGACAAGCTGGATGCAGGCAGGGTATTAAAAATTATGTGCAGGAGCAATGACTGATGAAGACCACTGTGGAACTGACATGGCCATATTTTCTTATGACTAACTGTTTTATCATTTTAAATACACAATTCACATTGTCCCTCTGATCAAGTAGCTGGTTAAAGGGTTCTTCAGGCATAAATTGGCACTATGCATCCTTTCATGACTGACTTCATTTTATCAGACATTTGTGCATTTACTGAGTGAGTGATCACATGCATTGCCATAATCCACTGACAAAACATACTGAAAATAATGTGCTCATTGGTTTTACTGCCAATGTAGACATTCCTGTATGTACACTGCCTTAAACAGACCTTAAGTGACCTTAAATACTAAGATTAAATGATATATTGTTAGTAAAAATGTGATCTGCTTCTAAGTGACTAACCATCTCTGGAATTAACATGGTTTTGCATTTACATATCTGTTGTGTGTCAAGTATTT
This sequence comes from Xenopus borealis, assembly GCA_024363595.1. NCBI lineage: Eukaryota > Metazoa > Chordata > Amphibia > Anura > Pipidae > Xenopus > Xenopus borealis. The sequence continues at coordinate 104,684,805 of CM044433.1, read as the reverse complement.
TGAAGTTGTAATGTCACTATGAACTACTTACACACCAGCAATGCAAAGCTGATATAAAACCTGACCTGAGCTTCAAAGTAACCTTGATTAACACATGTATAATGGGCAATAGCCATAAACCTGTAAAATGTGTCCTATTGAATGGTGATTAGTGATGTGATAAATTAATTAATTTAGGGAAGAAACTGCAGAGCACAGTACACAATTATGTTTATATCAAGACATTTATTAATGAAAATGTTGATTGTACGTATATACTTAGCAATGTATTTCTGATATCCAACTCCGAGCAATTCCAAATTCCTGAATGGACCTTATTTATGAAGAAAAAAAGTCAGACAAAACTCAGAAAACTTTGGATATTTCCCCCAAAAAGCTGAATTGAGTTTTGCTTGACCCTATTTTTTTGGGCCTTTTTCTTTATAAATAAGGTCCATTCCGGAATAGTTTTTTTCTGAGTTTTTAGCTCAGAATCGGAGCGGTATGGATATCAGTGCAGGTGCAGTGCAGGTATGGATATCAGTGCAGGCACTGAGACCCCCCATTGACTTATACCTCAAGAGATTTTAGATGCTTGGATTTTGGATTCTGAGCTTTTAGAACATCAGACTTAAATAAATATCGAATAATTCAGTTTTTTTTGCTCCAAAGACTACAAATTATTCGAGGTACATTATTCGATCAAAAATGGACCTATTCAAGTAATTTCACTTTGAAATTCGACCCTTGATATATCTGTCCCCTAGTATGAATTTCAAAAATTTAGACCAATATGCCAAAAGCTTTTAAATACAACTTACTCTCCTGTAACAAGAACTTGCTGAATTGTTTACCCAGGGGAAGATAAAACCTGCCATACATTGCTGCAAATTTAATAAGTAATGAAATGCTCAGTTGAAAGAAAATTAAGTGACCCAGTTAAGTGAAAATCCTACTGGTAAAATGGTCACTCTATACTGTCATCTTGCACTAAAGCAAAATCCAATACAGTTTACAAAAATGTGTATTATAATAATAATAATAATAAAGCAGTTCTCTTGTTTATGCATTGCAAAGATGATACAAACTGTGATATAAAGTTATGAACTTATGAAAAAAGTTATGGAACAAATATATATATATATTCTTTTTTTCAGGGAACTACCCTTGTCCATTACATCTGACACTTTTATCTACTTGAGAAATTAAGAGGCTGATTTTCTAATAATTGATTCCAATCCAATGATCGATTGTAGTTATTAATATTCTGCAAAACATGTTTGCAATATTATATCAACTATGATCAAATCCACTGTAAAAAGTAATGTAAAAATAATTTATTTTGCCTGTAGGGCTACGTTGCGATTCAATACCTCAAAGTAGTTGATCTGTCAGAGGTCAGGTCTTGAAACCCTGGAAGCCTAGGACAGCCCTTTTCAACCAAAACCATGAAAACAGGAATTCTGCATGATTTCGTTTTGATCTTCACAGGGAGAACAAATCAGAGCAATCAGTTGAGATGCAATGATAGAGGAAACAAATGTATCATCTTCTAACCTACTCAACCCTGTACCATTCCTCCAAATTTTACAATAGCCTAACAATTTGAACTCTAAAGTCCAAACCTAAAAGAACGATTGTAGCTGTTTTCTAATACCTACACATACACCTTTTCCTTTCATGTGTGATTCTAGCTTACATACATTTTGTTATGATATAACTAGAAGTGATTATGTAAAGAAAACGTTTCCTCCAAATCTCTATTATGTTTTGTAGCATATTAATTAAATAAAAAAGGTTCTATACCATGCCTTAAAATATTGAAATGATTATATATCTTAGCTATTTTAAAAATTCAATAGCTTTTTGTGTTCTTCCAGTCACAGAGCAAAATCATCAGGTTGGCCACCACCTTCAGGAACCTGGAGTTTGCCTCAGGGACCCCCCTATGGATGGGAGATGGCGACAAACAGAGATGGGAGAGATTTCTTCATCAGGTAAAAATGCATATGTGACTGAGTTTTAGTCTCTTTTTTAACATATCATTTTACAGGTACCAGCCTGAAGAGGTGCGGAGACTGTGAAGGTTTTCTGTAGGAAGAACAATTATATTTACTAATAGCACAAACATGTATACTATAGCACTGTACATAAGGAAACTAAACAAGTTATATACAGTCAGAGAGATGACACAATGAAGTTCCCTACTCACAAGTTAAGTTTGTAGTTGTAGCTAAGTATTATAAACCAGTACAAGGTAAGTCATTGCTCACATGACAAGGCCATATGGTAGGGAAATGCTTTATGGGTGCAGTGGTAAAATATCAAGCGATGTCCAAAACATTAAAGGAAAACTATACCCCCCGAACAATTTAGCTCTCTATAAAAAGATATTGCATAAAACAACTCATATGTAAAACCCTGCTTCATGTAAATAAACCATTTTCATAATAATATACTTTTTTAGTAGCATGTGCCATTGGGTAATCATAAATAGAAAGTTGCCATTTTAAAAAATAAGGACAGCCTCCTGGGATCCTACGATCCAACGGTGCACACAAACTATAAAGTTAGGTCACACGAGCCAATTAAAAGACAGAGTTCTGTCTTTTGCTTTCACACTTCTTCCTGTTACAGTTAGAGTTGAAATATTTCTGGTCAGGTGATCTCTGAGGCAGCACACAGACCATCACAAAATCATTTTGTGATGGTCTGTGTGCTGCCTCAGAGATCACCTGACCAGAAATGGTGGTTCAAGGCAAGAGATGTAAAAGGGCAATATTTACTTAAATATATATTCCAGTTTGGTAAGATTCTTTAATATGTCACTTAATTTGATATAAACTATCTGTTGCTCAAGTATTCAATTTGAGGGTATAGTTTTCCTTTAATAACATGCTGCAATATTTCAGTTGATGTAGCTTTGAAGTGGCTTAGAACATTGATCTTAATTGATAAAAAATGAATGCCTGTTCAAACTCCAGGTGGCCTTGGGTAGGTTGTACTTAAACCACCTAAATAATTTATGAGTTCCACATATCAGGAATATATCAGGAACTGCTTGTGCCTAAACATGCCCTCTAAAAGAATAAACATAAACGTGCTTAGCACTGCATATCAACAATACTATATAAATAATGTAATTGTATACAATGAAATGCTGACAAAGTTCATGAAGCTGACACATGCGTGCAGATAAATAATTACAGAAATTGGTAGTGACTTCCTCTGCTCATTCTGCAGGCAATTGATTTTGTCTCTTATGAAATAGTAAAATATAATCAAAGGATGAACATTTTGAAGTACTATTGCTGTTGCTTGTTTTTGATTTAATGAATGTGACAATGGGACTGATGGATAACGTGCATATTTTGTTTTGCACTCTATGCTTTTTAAGTAACCATGAAAATACAATTTTATTGTGATTTAAGTACTATATATATATTTTTTAGCCAATAAAAATGTAGGTCAGATTCATAAAGGATACGCAGCCTGGAAGCTATCTAACTTGAGCATGAAAGGCTTTTTGGAGTGCACAATAGACATAAATTCCAAGGCTGATGCTTATAAGCCTGGGGTGGTGAAAGAAGCCTGCCATTTTCTGCTTTCCATTTATTTTTTTTAAAAGCAAATCTTGGGCTGGTTCCATAATAAATAAAGGGTTTATCTGTTTATCTGACCTAGTGCAACTTCCTTAAAAGAGACAAAAACAGACAAATATCTATACAACTCATTTACAGAGCAGATATAAAATGATGACAATGTGTATCCCATCATCCTTCCACTAATGCACTCACACCTAGATGTGCTCCTTTGTACTTACAAGAACTACTGATTTGGTGGTCGCACCTGATTTTGCTGTAAAATAAAGTTACAACATGTTCTATCTGAAAAAGAACTCATCACTGATTTGCTATGGGTTACTGCCCATGTGCAAATGTTCCCAGTGTTTTAAAAATTAGCAATGTAAAAAAAGAACAGGGCTTTCTTTATGTTTTGCTTTGCATTCAAATATAGCTCAGTCATTTTACAGAACACCTACAATGACAGTATATTCATTTATTATAATTAAAAAGCAATCATTAATGTTAAAAATGCTCAAACTCTCCAGTACAGTAAATAGCAGCTAATGTCCTACATTATTAAAACTTTCTTCTAGGAAAGTGCACAGTATGCCTTGATTGAACTTCAATACATTACCAGCTGTTGTACTGAACTCTGTTGCAAATGTAAATGGTGGTACTGTAAAACTAGCAATAAATATGTTTCATTTCAAATCCACAGTTTGTAATAACATTTCAAGTCTTTAAATGTGACATATGAGATTTAAAACTAGTTTTCTGCCTTCTATAGTTATATCAGGTTTGATTCCTAGTTGTTCATTGATATTCTGCATTTCCTACTACCATGTGAAATATGAAAATATGGTAATAACTAAGAGAAGATTGCTGCAAATGCAATTTATAATCAAGGTAAAAATATCAGCAACAACAGTGTGAACTAAGCATTTCCATGATTTCATTTGCATTTTGTTTCTTACAGTACCAAAACATTGAATAAATAAATTATTATTTCTATGAAGATTCTAATTTATCCAAGTCATCATATAAAGTATAACTAAGTCAAAGTAAACTGGACATTTAGGGGGTTATTTATCAAAGTTTGACTTGTATTTTTACCTGAAGAATTTGAGTTTTCAAGGGTATTTTTTCAATCAAAACACACATTTTCAGATAAAAAAAGCTGGAAATAGCTTGAATCCGAAAATACTCCAGCTAAGACACATCATGGTATTGTAGCAGTCAATGGCAGAGGTCCCTTGAACAATTTGAAGATGATTGTAGCCTTCATGATGTTCGAAACTTTCAGTGGGATTCACTCAAAAACTTAATTTATGCAAGAGATTTGAGTTTTTCACCCCAACTACACTGATATGAGCTTTTCCCATTCGGGAAACCATTCATGTTTTTCCATTTATCAACCACTGGCCCTTTAAGAATTAAAATTCGACTATTCGCCACCTATCACCTGCCCAATTGATGTATAAGTCAATGGGAGAGGTCCAGTAACCAATTTGAAGATGTTAGTAGCCTTCCGGACATTGGAGTTTTTTTCTGAGAAAAAACTCAATTCGATTTTGATCCAATGATTCTTTTTGGGTTGGTTAAATTCATCCAGGCTTGGAATATTTGATTTTCCAACCCACAATCGAATTTCAAAGAAAATTTTATTTATTACAGTTAAAAAAAACTCACATGAACTCGACCCTTGATAAATGTGACTTTAAAAATCGACCTTTGATGAATAACCCCCTTAGAATTTTTTCACTTAGAAACGTTTCACAACTCATCTGAGTGGCTTCTTCAGTTCAAGCGAAGAATTCCCCGTAATTTAAGCCAATGAAAGTAGTGAAGTCATAGATATCCAAACACAATGTTTCCATTGAACTTCAGTAAGGTGTTCCCTGCCACTTCAGTTGAACTGAAGAAGCCATTTGGTTGAGTGGTGAAATTTTTTAAGGGAAAAAACTGTAAGTGAGTAATTTCAAGGAAAACACAACTTGATTTTTTGGAGATTTATAATACCCTGATGCCTCAAAATGCCAGAATCCAAAAATTCGCAATCTCAGACCTGTCAAGGGCATGTATGGCAGTAGGTGGCAGATGTACCTATCCCAATTTGAAGATATTGTGGTTTGCACTGAATTTATCCCGATCTGAAAAATGTTGGGGTTTTGGCCAATAACCTGAAAAGATTGTATGATTGGAGTTTTCGCTGAATCTTATCAAGTTTTTACCTGATCCAATTTATTTGAGTTATTTGAATGATAAATAAGGCAAAATCATGGATTGGAGCTTCATTTAATAAAAAAAATTAGATAAATTTGGATCTTCGTAAATAACCCAATGTTTTTACAATAAACATAAAAATTGCATGGCGCATTCCATAAATAATACATCACTTATTTTACTTAACAAAAATCTTGTGACTTTCACAAAAGGGATACTGACCAGTTCCTATAAAAATCATAGGAATGTGTCAGTATCAAGTAGTTGCTGTACCTGGAATAGTTCCCCTGAAAGCCCCTCAAATCCTCTCCTAACCCTGTGAACCTTTGTGCAGCCGACCCACTAACACAGCTACAGAAACTGATCTTCTGCCTTGCATCCATGATGGGGTTGGAGCAATCCTGCCATAGGCTGAAGTCTAGTTTTCATTCATAATTAGCCTATGGAAGGATTGCATCGCCCCCAGCCCAGCATCATTGAAACAGCACAGAAGATCTGTTAGCAGTGTCAGAGGGTTGAGTCAATGCCAGTTTGCAGGGCTGGGGGCAGCTTTGAGGGGGGCTTTCAGGGGAACTATTCTGGGTGCGACAACTTGATTCTGACACATTCCTGAGTCATTTTTTTTATAGAACTGCAAAATCCTGTGAGTAGGGTTGGCAACTCTCCAGTTTTGACCCATACAGCTTGGTTTTGGAAAGGGCTGTCTGTCAAAACAGCCTTCCCATTTTTCCAATCACCAGAGTTGGCAATCCTACCTGGGAGGATACAACCCTAGGGATATGATTTCTTGCACTGACCAATCATCCATGGTACCGTCTTGCTCCTAAAAGTATTAGATTACTTTAGAAGTCATGGCGATGCTCCCAAAACACTATACCAACAAGGGAACATGGAGCTTTGCAGCATTTTGTTAGCAAGGACTGGGGAAAGTTTCAGAATAGAAAAAAAATGTATTTAAGTGCAGAGAGAAACTTGTTTAAATGGGCAATATTCAGTTATATTTATGTTGGCTCAAACAAAACTTGTAAATGATACATCTTTTTAAAAATCAGTTTTTCTTATTCTTCCTTTTAATAATGGCTAATCATTTTGGGTTGAAACAAGCAGACAGAATTAACTTTGTATTTCCCTAATTACTGTTAATGATTTGATGGGGTATCAGATTAAATATGTTTTCCTCCACCCACATTTGGAAGACTATGCAAGGAGATTGGATCAAATGTAAACTGAAATTGGTCTTCAATTTCACGGTTCTACACTATTTGGTACTTCGTTTATGTCTAATGAAAATGATTAAAACAGTAAGCAGAAAATATTTTCAAAACAAGCTCTATTTATATTGAATAGCATGAGAGAGAATATATTTTCTAATTTGTCTAGTTATAGCCCATATATATATATATACTTGATTTAGAATTCAGGTTAGATAGGAAAATTGCTGTTCAGAAAGGTTGCCCAAGCAATCTGAAAACAAATTATCAAAAACATTGGGGGATACAAATCAGCTGTCTGTTAAATACTAAAATCTGCTATTTTGGCAACCATTATCTCTTTAGATATTATTGTATGTAAGAGAATAAATATATACATACTTATACAAAATTACCCAGCAACATGTTAAAGTATTTCTTTAAAATATGAAACACTAAGCATTTAAAGTGCTATACATATTTGAGCATGAAAATTGTGAATAAAAATCTTTAAGAAATTCCCAACACCATTTTAATATATTGTATAACACTCTGCATACCACTATGGTAAAAATTTATATTTTGATAACTGCAACCTCAAAAGATGGAAGATCTATAAAGACATAATCATATTCTGTTTTGAGTTTTTCAGAAGAGTTGATGTGGCAGATTGAATCATGGATCAGATATCAAATACTGTGATACTCCGTTTATCCTCCTATTCAGATTTACTAAAACATTCAATTAGATACAATCAAGTGCCCTTTATTTAGTGGGATTGAATAGCCCACCTTATTTCACATACCCGGTCTCCAGTTTTTTCAGGCATGAATGTCAAGATATAAAAAAATACAAAAAAACAAGAAGCTGAATTAGGGATCACTCAGACTGTAAGATATTAATAAACTTAGGACCAGTAACACAATTTTTTTTTAAATGTGTTATGAAAAAAACAAAAATATACATTTAAGTTTAAATTCACAAAGTCTTTATTTAGAAATAATTTACGGATACTCTGTTTCTGTTCCTCTTCAGAAAAGGCGATCCGGTGACGATCCATTGTGAGGTGCTCGATTTCTCCTCCCTGCCTATCTCTTATAGAAGGCAGGGAGGAGAAATCGAGCACCTCAAAATGGATTGTCACCGGATCGCCTTTTCTGAAGAGGAGCAGAAGCAGAGTATCCGTAAGTTATTTCTAAATAAAGACTTTCCGAATTTAAACTTATATGTGTATTGGTGTTTTTTTTCATTCGTGACAAACACATTTAAAAAAAAAAAAAAAATTTGTGTTACGGGTACTTTAAGATTTTAAACTAGCATTTATTACTTATTTTATCAAACATATATCTTGCAAGTTCTGAAGTATTTAAGAATATTCATCTTGTTCTGCAGTTGCTGTCATAAGAAAAATACAAGAGGTCCTCTGCACTCAACCCATTATCAATATATTTTATTAACATGTATTTCTATAGTGCCAACTTATTTCGTAGCGTAGACATTAAGACATTTTGTGCATACAGCTACTAAAAAATGCCTTACCCTTTAAACAAAACGTCAGGATTAGTTGGCCAGCTTAAATATATTGCAATATATGGACAAACAATCCCTGTTTTGTTTAAAGGGTAAGGCATTTTTAGTAGCTGTATGCACAAAATGTCTCAATGTCTTAAATATATTGATAATGGGTTGAATGCAGAGGACCTCTTGTATTTGTCTATATGTATTTTGTGGTCACAGCCTAATTGCACTCCCTCCTAATGGTTTTAAAAATTAGTGGTGAGCACAACTTTCCCTTGGCTGTCATAAGAAACTCTGCCCTGTGCAGGTCTCTAAATATATATCACATTCCATATTTAAACTATTATTTTATCTAAAGAAAATATTATCAATAAGGATGTATTTTTCTAGTAGAATGTGTTATTGGATAATTCCATAAAAAAAAAAACACTACCATTTTTAAATAAAAGGTATGCCCCTCTGGCTTGTACGAGGATCAATGCTAATGCACAAACTAAGGGCATGCATTTCTAATATGTTATATCAGCCAATGAATGGACAGAGCTGTGTCTTCCCAGCACTTCTTTCTGTTACAGTTCTCCTGTGTGGTGTTTTGTGCCATTGAGTGACTGAGCACATGGAACATAATGGTGACTCAGGTTAATGTATTGATGTAGAAGCCAATGATTTATTAATAAGTGTAAGTCACTTATTAGGTTTATAATAAGTTTCTTAAATTTGCTTTCAAAACTTAGAGGCCCTCAGTAGTACTCTGCCTTATAAAAAAAACACTTAATTCTTTAAAATGTACTGTTTTAAGCTTTCCTTTAACCTTAGCTTCGAACACATTAATGCAATACCAGGGACTGGTATATTAGCTAGAGTAGATTTAAGGCACAATGGAATGGAAGATAGGTCTGCTGAAAAATGTATTTTGCCTTCAAGTAAGGTCAGTTCAAATCAGTGTAAGCTTTCTTTGTAAGGTGAGCTTGACAAAGTGAATTCCAAAAAAGCATTGACTTGAGCTGATAAACTCAGTATCATCTTTTACAAACAATTTACAGGTTGCAAATATGTTTTCAAGATTGCATTTGTAATCCACATTTCCATGACAACCGTAATAAAATATATTTCATGTTTTTTTTACCCAAGAAGCAGCAGTGTGATAACACATTCCTGATATTTTGTTATCATTGTTGAATTAAAATTTACTAGAAAATCGTGACTGAATCATTACCACATTGGGTTCCTGTAGTTACTTGGTAGGTTTGTAACCATGGGAATGATGTCCAGTTGTGTTTGTAAGCATACCAATGTGCTGTTATTTTAAGCCAGCCTCTCTGCGTTAACGCTACAGTAGGCCTTTAAGATTTTCACTGGATGTCACTTCAACCTTTGAATGGTAATTACTAATGGATTTAAGCCAGATCACTAACGCACAAGCAGGATATCATAGAATTCTGTATAAAAATGTCTAAGCCTACATTTAAGTCTCTTTTAATAATAGTGTGAACTATGATTTTGTTGTTTCTTAATGCTAGCCAAGTATTTTCTTGACAAAACTGATAATGCAAGCTGACAAAATTATTTTTGGTTGGTGAAATTTGTTAGCCACTGTGCCTTTTTATATGCTTTCAGCCTTTGTTTATAATTGATTTAATTAACATTAGTTACTTTTGATTTTATTTGTGAATCACAGCTATACGAGTTAAGGGAAAATAATCAACCAACTGTAAAAGATCAGATACAATTTCATTTAATATGCCAAGTGGAAGGCTTTAAAAAACTAACACATCTGAAAGGATTTTTTTTAATATATAGCCTGCGGAATGACTGTGCAATATCTATTTTTTTATAACATATCTAAATATATGCTACTCAAATTGCCAGTGAGCAGAATCCGTCTATTTTCAAGGATGGCTATTAGAATTGAGCTCTGTCTTATCGTGACAGCAATTATTTCTAGCAAAGAAGCCTATGCATTTAATCTATGTTCAGGATTTGTCAGATACGTTGTAGACTGATTTAACAATTCATTGCAAGATTTAGATTCAGATAAAGACCCTATTATAGAAATATTTTTTGATATACAGTATTTAATACTGTGCTAATTCAACATAGACAAATGGCAAGAGGCCAGTAATACATTACACAGAAATAGTTTACTTGCCCTGGGGTTATAGTTTGATTATGCATGGTATGCAGCTGGTCCATGAACAATCCAACAAGAATTCCCCTTGAGAATGGCTTTGCTTTGAAACATTGGGGTAATTCTAGTTCTCTGACAAGGGTATCCACTTCATTGTATTTCTTAATTCTCTGGTTACTATTTGGTGGTATGTATTTTTAACATTGTTATTGATTTGACATTGTTTTGATGCACAATTAATTGTATAGAGCACATTGATTGTATTATTAATTAATTATCTACAATAATCTTTTAATAATCCCACCTGAGTTTATATATCATTTATATTGAGTGTGCCTGCCCCTAGCAGTAAAACCATGAACTTTCCAACATTGGGCGTTCATTTATCAATGCTTTCCCCAGAGTTTAGATTAGATTAATTAGAGATTAGATTAAACTATTCCCTGACCTATTTACCATGGTGACCAAAAAGTTTAGGACTATGGAGCACCCTGTCTTTGAACTGTCAAGTAGGTGGCAGATTTACTTTTGCCAGTTGGCACAGCTTCACTGGCAATTATGATTTCTTTTGAAAAGAATGTTCTGCAGTGATTTTGTTGTCACCTGAGTCTATGGTTAAAAACTGCTATATAATTCATATAATTAAGAAAACCATCCAAGATCAAGAAACCCATGGTATAAACGTGAGGCCGTGATGCTCTCAAAAAGGAGCAATATAAATAGCATGCATTTTTATTTGAAAATAAGATGTATCTTGTTCTGCAGATAATAAAGCAGCACTAAGAAATGGCCCCCCCATACTCTGAGCATTTTGCTCGCTTTCCAGTGAAAACATGTTCAGTAGAACTGCATATTGTACACACACAATTAATGAGGTGAATGATGAAAGTATTTTTGTAAGCATGAAATATTGTCTTGTTTTTGTTTGAAATTAAAGCTTTGTAAAAGTATTTTGCATAGTATTTTGAGTGATCAAAGAAACACCTTTCAACCTGTTGTTTCTGATTCTTTGTAAGCAACACAAATATGAAAAAATACAATATTCTGTATACCAGTAGCAATGCTGCTTGTCTTAGCATTTAAATTAATACAGGACAACCAATCAGGATTAGGTATTCTACTTATGTTAGAATATTTCAGCAGCAAGAGAATCCAGGCTTATGAATCACATTTTATTTTCTTTAGGCTTGCTAAAGCCAAACATTGATATTACCAAGAATGATATTTCTCTTGCATTGTTTATGTGCCTCAGCAATCTGAAGGGAAAAAACTGGAACACCATTAGTAGGAAAACTGATATATGCCTTTAGTAGGACTGAAATAGTAGAGGCTTTTTTGATTGCAAAGCTGCAGAATAGAGCAGAAAATATGTTGTATCCTGGTTGGTGGTTCTCTATAAATAACATTTAGGATATCCAGATTGAATCTATACAAAGTAAACCAGGCAAAGGATTACAATAGCAATTGCAATTACAATAGAAAATTAATAAAAGTGCCACAAAACATAGGCTTTAACCCATTTTAAAGTGCTTATACATAATATAAATATACAGGTCTTTGGTGATGAACGTGAAAATATAAGTTTATTGGTTTAATAAACTTATATTTCAATTGTTCATCACCAAAGACCTGTGAGTGCGATGTAATATGATGTTTTATAGTCTACAGACTCCTGCACCCAGGCATGTAACCTTTAATGGAATATAATTATATATATATATATATTTATATATATATATATATCCAACGTTTCGCCCCACATTGGGGCCTTTCTCATGGATGGGCCAAAACGTTGGATATGCATTGAAGAATAAAGACCCGATCATTCACAAGAATATGGAGTGCGAGTCCTCTTGTTGCTGTTTCTAAGATATTGACCAACGCACCCACATTTGGTGGCACCCACAGTCTGGTAAGAGTGCATGCACTGGATATAGTTTATATATATATATATATATATATATATATACTGTACAGTGAAGGTGAACTACGTATACATGCAACTTATAAATGCCTCTGTGAGTTTTATCATGTCTTTTAAGCAAGAAAAAAAGACAATTTTTAATAATAGTGAAGCAGTTATTGATACAACTCAGGAATTTTACTCCTTAACCTGATGTTTCTGAATGAATAGAGTAAGACATTTAGGGGCAAATTTACGAAATTCATGTGAAATGATCGAAGTTCGATTGGATTTGATCGAATATCTATTGTACGAATTTTTCGTGAAATCGTATATGCAAATTTGGCCTCTTTGATCATCGAATATCGAATAGATCGAATGATCGGATATTCGATAATTTGATTATTCAATGATCGAAGGAATCAAAATTTTTAAGTTATTCAACTGCCTACTTCGCCAGATTGAACCTACCGAATTGTAATAGAAGCCTATGGGAAGCTCCCCATAGGCTTCTGAGGCTAAGTCCTGCTCGAATACCATTCGTACGATCGGATCGTTCGATCGTTCGACTCATACAAGTTTTTTGGACCCTCAAAGGTAATTTCACAATTTTTTCGTGAAATCGAACGATCGGTATCTGATCGTACGAATTCATCGAGAAATCGAATATCGATTGTTGAACGCTTGGTTGAATGCTTATCGAATTTCGAATTTGGTCGAGTGTTGAGATGTAGTACCGTGTTAGCCAACTTATTCAGTTAGCCAATAAAAGGTATCACCAAACTACATTTTTTACAGAATTTGGTCAAGCTAATTTTGGGGAATAATAGTAAATTTGCCCCTCAGTCATCCAGTTAGCCAATAAAAGGTATCACCAAACTACATTTTTTACAGAATTTGGTCGAGCTAATTTTGGGGAATAATAGTAAATTTGCCCCTCAGTCATCTCTATTACAGTTACAAAAGTTACCTTTCACAATATATGTCTGCATAATAGGAATATAAATCTACTTGTGTTTTGGGCTCAGTTTTTAGTCAGTTGTTGTTTTATTGTGTCAGCAAAACATATTTAGAAAATTTGCTAAATGATGCAGTGATTGCCAGATTGCTTCTTTCTTGTGTGGGCTAGATGCTATGTTTATAGAGTAAACGTCATTTCATACTTACAGAACACTTAGGGGCAAATTTACTATTATTCCCCAAAATTCCCTTGATTTTACTCGAAATTCGATAACCATCGAATGCTTATCGAATTGTTTTAGGCTATAATTATGCTCGCTATTTGATTTCTCGATGAATTCGCACGATCAGATACTGGCAAATGGTACAAACACAAAACAGGATCTAGCTTAGTGACGAGTTTTAATATACTAAGCACACATTATTAATGGCATATTATTAATGGAGGATTTCTCTGTAAATTCTGCCTAGAGTATAATACATTCAAAAAAACAGTAGAGCAACACAATGCCAAAAGTAAGATATTTTATGAAGATGCTTTGATTAATATTGTAACAACCATGTTATCAGGAACCTTGTTCAGCGAGAGTACCCGTGGACACATGGTCGCAGATTAAAAAAAACCTCGATTCAATGGTCGAAGTGGCCAGAAAACCTATTAGAAAATTCTAATTCAAATCTTTTTTAAAATTCGATCAGAATCAAATCTTTCACATGAATTTAGTAAATCTACCCCATGGTGTTCACCGATGTCCTTTAGGGACCTGGGCTTTCTGCTGCAGAAGTCAACAAGGAAGTGCGTAGTAGGAACATAAACGAGGTACCGGCAGGGATGAAGAGAAGGTGTAAACAGAGGCAGTCGAAGAGTTCAGGGCAGGTGGCAAAAATCATAGTCAAAAGATCAGGCAGAAGTCAAAACCAGTATATCAATAAACAGGATAAATGCTTAAGAAGGAATAAATAAGTTTAAGCCTAGCTTGGGGACTTTTAAAATGGAGATTGGGCTCTTTAAGGAAGATTTGGTGCCAAAGTTTGAAATTCGCGCCTACAGATGATGTTATGATGCCCAACATCAATATGCCAGTGTCACAATGATCAGTGCCCAGAGCAGAGAAGGGAAACCAGCATCAAGGGAATTCAGTTGCACACAAGCCAGAAGTTCGCACAAGGAGCACACCGTCAGGTAAGGGAATGGAAAGATCTACCGACGCATTTGACAAATAAACTTTGTATAAAACACATGTACAGTAGTAGACAGTGTATGTTATTTAGAAAATGCTTTAGATACATTAGTGATACTATTGGTCATCAAGCAACAGACCTGGGTATGTAAATAGCAGATGAAAGTCAGCAGAGATAAGAAAGTGCTAGTAAATTACTGTTGCAAATAACATTGGTTATACAATAGATGTTAGAGATGGCTATGACATTTCACCTATATAACAGTGCTCATATGCAGTTAAATCCATCCAAAATATGGGCACTGCTTTAAATAATGAGACAAAAAAAATGACTATGAAGTCTAAAATGATGCAATAGAACACAACAGTAATGAATCAAGGAAGGACAAAAACATTGATTAATCAAAGACTTGTTATGAAGAAAAGCTGAACAAATCAGGGTTATTCTAAATGGAAATAAGGCTCCTTTGAAGGCATATGATAAATCTGTAGTAATCCACTCAAGGTCAGGCATTTCCCAGGTGAACCCTTAATTTCCAGGACCTCACATCCGTCACACGCTGTCTTTTGTAAATCGGAATGTACTAGATAAAATTTTATCAAATGAATACCTTGAAGGTTATATTTGATTAAAGTAAGAAAATGGTGATTTATACACAGACATTTCTAATTTGCTTGGCTTGGATCATGAATTTGCCTTTTTTCCTATTATACCTGGAGCGTATTTAGGATCCACATTCTCAGTTACCTTATATCTACAGTATGTAAACAGTTCTAAAACCCATTCTATGCAATTCACCAACTATGCTAAGGTTGTTTTGGCTTCACTGGTGCCAGCAGCCTAAAGTTAAGGTATAATATCTTTAGGCTGAATTCAGCTTGTTTAAAGTAAATGTTTAAAACAATTTACGTATTTTGCTTTTTACAATGTATTTGTATGTCTAAACAATTCCTTTTTCGTATTTATACATATGCATGGTTACGGTTATTACTTGATTTTTCTGAAGCATTATCTATTCATTATTATCAGTTTGTTAAGAAAGTTTCTTGGCATATCTGTCTGGCATCAGGCCATAACCTTTCCTCTCATCAAGACTTTACTCCAGGCCATTATTTTTTAATCACTCAATTTGGAGTTGAACATATCAGCTTGAATGACTGCTTCCAACTCACTGTTTATAATCTATGATCTTTCCTTTTTGGTTAGACATCTGCTCAACATTCTGCTCTCTTATTACAACTCCACATGTTAGCATCCTCTTTAGGGGCATTGACTTGGTTCCCCAGGTTGGTAAATTTCCTCCTGTTTCCATACCCTTGTGGGGCATCATAAGAATTCCCAATGAACATCCTTACTATCTCCTGAATGTACCAAAATCACACATGTTAATGCTAATGAAACTACTAGTTTCTTCAACATCACACAATATATTCAGATATTTAAAAAAAATCAGCATTGTAAAAACACCTTAAAATAATGAGTAGTGAGTACTCATAATTAGGACTGTAATAGGTGTATTTATTTATAATGGTTAAAGGATTGATCCTTAAATTACAAGACATAGCAATGTATTGTGCTAGCACTCCCAGAGGAAAGATATGAGATTCTCATTGAAGAGCATGTGGGAGGGATTCTAATAAGAAATTAAGGGATATTCCAGAGGTGAGGGGCAGCAGCAGATAAAGATTTAAGGAATGGCAGTGAATGTGGCTGGTGTGAATAGGCAGTCGCTGTGAGAGGTATGGACATGATCATGACCATATAAAGATATGGTGTTGCCTCTTTAACTTTACAGCACCTTAATATGATGTTCCTTTTTGTCTTGGATGCATTAGAAGTTGTAACTGCTCAGTTAAAAAAATTGTATATATCAGATAGTCTCCACAAGTTTGGTTGTGATAACCATTTATTTTTTTCCAAATATGATAACAAGATATTACATTGTTGATGTTAAAGATAGAAAACGATATGTATATACCTTTAAAAGTAATCATAAAACTTTGTATACACATTGTACTCTGACAACACAAATTATTTGTTCATAAGAAAGTACATGGCAATAAATTGCTGTACATGAATGCAAATATATATATATATATATATATATATATATATATATATATAAAAAAAATATATATATATATATATATCTATATATATAAAACCAAAATTGTATATACAGTGTGCAATTCCCAACCTGCTTGGAACATTACTAGCAAGGGCAAACCATAGGCAACACTAGGCCTTTCTAAGCAACCATGCAGCATGCATCTAAACTCATTACTTGTCAATAGGGCACAATTAGGATGTGATATAGCTCTGGTGTCAGAAGGGTAAAGTGGGCATTCTAACAATACTAAAAAAAGTGGTAATTCTAAAAATACTATAAAATCTCCCTCTTTGTTCTCCAGAGACTAACAAATGTAAAATTTGATGAGTTTAGCATTGCTAAGATTTCTAAAGTCTACAAAACATACATGCCAAACAAGGAAAAGTTGTGCTCACCACTAATTTTTAAAACCATTAGGCGGGGGTGCAATGAGGATGTAACTGCAAAATACATATAGACAAATACAAAAGGTCCTCTGCACTCAACCCATTATCAATATATTTAAGACAATGAGACATTTTGTGCATACAGCTACTAAAAATGCCTTACCCTTTAAATAAAACAGGGATTATTTGTTCATATATTGCTACCAGCCCAGCAAAAAATAAGGTTAAATTGTAATTCTGAAGATGTTTCTTTTAATATAATCATCTCTTCTATCCCAAATATCTTATTCTTTTCACAAATGACATATCACTGCCATAACCCTTAAGACGTGGTTAGCAGTATACTTGGGAATAGAATGTCTAAAAGCCTACTAAATTATACATAGACATTGACCTCTGGCTGAGGTCCATGAAAGCTTAGTTAAAACATTTATAAGATGAGAAATGTGTTTATTTTGACTTCAATACATGTAATATCTTGATACTGAAATATATAAACAAAGTATTGTGAACAAATTGTATGGATAACTTTTCTCTATTTAATATTTTTTATCTTTCGCAGGAAACAGTGAACAAGTTTTTTTTTTCATTAAATGGAGTGTGGTTATCGCCTGGATAATTTAGTTTTTTTGATACATTAGAAATTCATGTTACTTTATCAAATTGACTTTCCATGTATATCACTTAAAAGTATTGAATCTTACAATGGTCTATTTAAAACTAGTCAAAGGGTGATAAAAAGTATTTTTACTCATTCTTATTCATAATAAGACTTTGTACCAGTACAGGAATGGAATATGTTATCTAGAAACCCGTTGGAAAGCTCCGAATTAAGGAAAGGCTGTCTCCCATAGACTCCCTGTTATCCAAATAATCAAAAAAATTTTAAATTATTTTCATTTCTCTGTAATAATAAAACAATAAATACCTTCCCAACTAAGATATAACGAATCATTATTGGAAGCTAAACCAGTCAAAAGTATTTAAAATAATGGAAAAGTCTTTAAAATTATGTTATGCAAACACATTAGCTAATGCAGGAAGTGAGAAACCAGCATGGTTTTCTGTGAGGTCTTGTCAAATCCCTGATTGGCATTCTGTGAGAAAGTCAGTAGGCATTTTATCAGTGGAAGAGCAACCAAAGAGCAGTGAAATCTAAATGAATAGATTCTGTCAGGCAGACAACCTCCAACTGAGAACAAAGTTCCATTCCATGTACAGTACATATCTCACTGGGCTTATATATATGTTACCCTTCATTATTCTATAGACATGCAAATAAATTACATAACATATATCATTATGTGCTTTTTTCCAGATCTTATATTTGTGATACATAAGATGCTGTATCTTCACAGAATTTTATTGCATGGCATTTGAATGACAATAGCACTCATATAACCTCATATGACATACTGTATTGTACCTTAATACCAAAATTTGTGTTGAAGTGACTTTTTTCCCTCTTGTCATCACTTTCTCAGCATTATGGTTTGTCCATTCTTACCTTCATTCTTCTTTGTGTGATGCTTATCTTTTTCTATAACTTTTCTATTGTTTCTATTTTTTTTTTTTTGGCAATATTCATCCAAAGGCCAAAAGACAATTTTCCTCCAAATTTTCCAAAAATATTTCAATCACTTGTATAATCCTGTACAGGTATGGGATTCGTTATTCAGAAACCTGTTACTCAGAAAGCTCTAAATCACGGAAAGGCAGTCTTCCATAGACTTGATTTTATCTAAATAATCCAAAATTTTTAAAATTATTTCCTTTTTCTCTGTGATGATAAAACCTTATTGTGTACTTGATCCAAACTAAGATATAATTAATCCTTATTGGAAGCAAAACCAGCCTATTGGATTCAGTAGACTTAAGGTATGACTATCCAAATTATGTTAAAAATAGTAATACTTTATTACGATAGACATTGGCTCTGACCCAGATGCAAAGTTTCAGACCAACATCTGTCTTTTATCAAGCTTGATAAAAGACCAATGTTGGTCTGAAACGTTGCATCTGGGTCAGAGCCGATTTTCTAATAAAGGTTTTTTAAAGATATTTATGAATGGTTCTGTCTATCGTAATAAAGATTTGGATGAACAAGTTGAAGGTGGAAACTGTGGGACTTGCACAGAGGTTATAAGTGCTGACTAAACAGCTTGTAAAACTGGGAATACCCCAGTTCCCAAGCATTCTGGATAACAGGTCCCATACCTGTATGTCTATGGGCTCTGATAAATATGCTTCTCAATAGAAATGTAGGTTGCAGTTGTTCTTTGTAAATTATGCAGTGGTAGAACACACAGGGGTATTGACAGTTATCAATGAAATATATAGCCTTGGATACATTTTTGCACAGAAAAACGTATGCTGAAGTAGCTTTTGTTTAAAAAGGGTTCATTCCAGAGAACCATTACTTAATGGAGAAGGAAAGACTTGCTGCACTTGGGGGTGCCTAATGTTGGGCACCCCCAAGTCATTGTATCGACTTATCTGAAACCCCAGGCCGGTGGTCCTATCAGCAGAAAACTGTGCCGCCCCAGGGTTATACCAGTGAGCACCATGGAGCGATCCAAGTAAGTCAATACAATCACTTGGGGGTACCTAGCATTTGGTACCCCCAAGTGCAGCAAACCTTTCCTTCTCCTTTAAATATTCAAATCAGATTATATAAAAGGATATTGTGGGCATGAATATAGCCATTGTTTGTGTATCTTTACTTGGATTATGCACTGTTTTCTAGTAGAAACATTTCACCAGTCTTTTTAAGAATATCATGTAATAACATTTGCTGTGCATATCTTAATAAATATATTAATAAATATTAACATGATGAAGATATAGATGCTTCCACAAGGAAACATTTGTAAAGCTATACTTACTTAATTTTATTGTCCAAATGAATATCAGACTATCTCACAGTTTGAAGAAATCATAATGGCTAGCAGTATTGTTCACAGTCTGTATAGTGTGGTGCAAAGCAGCAGTATCAGGCAGTAGAGTGCCACCACAACGAGCCATGCATGCTGATCAATTCACAACATGTCTAGAAATGTCTGCAATAGTGAAAATTTGAACACACAATACTTTGCTTTAGCAAACGCTAGAAACTGTGAGTAGTGTTCCATCAGAGTTCAAGGAAAAAGCTGCCGGGCAATAAAAATAAAAGAAGCTAAATTTAAAGTATGAGGTCTCTGTCATGGCTAAGAGGTGTTATCAACTCTTTTCTTGCAACATCTCAATGCTTGGTTTTCTTACAGTGACATAAATTGCAGTGGAAGTGGGATACTTTCAAAAGAATGCCAAAGATGTTTGAATATATATTTTTTATTTTGTTACAGAATGTGAGCAGAAACCAATTATTTCAACTTACTACATATGCAGTCATTATTATAGGTGCAATAAAATATTGTGTGTATTGCATTTTTGCTAAGTGTAGTCATTTTAAGTGCTAATTACCACCGTTTCAAGAAATGCTTAGCTACTGAATTAAGTAAAGGAAAGGACAGCATGTATAGTGATATATGGTATGTGGTATGTGCTAAATAAAAGCTTAAATAAAAGAATATCTTTGCCAATTAGAGGTATTGTTTCTGTATTTAAGGTAGCAGTCAAGCAGTTAAATTTGGCATGTTGTGGTCCGAATGTTGGAAACCTCCAAAATCCAGCAATTTGGGAGTCTAAAAAAAATAATTTCATGGCAGGGGGCCCTGTGCAAAGAGCAAGGCAGATTACTCTTCACAATAGCTAAATTCAAGGCATACTGGCTATTCAAAATCTGATATTTTACAGCCTTTGACAGGTAAAGTTGCTTTAGGCCGACATTGCAAGAATATAGAATGTCTGCAGTCACACACTGTTATGGTTAGGTGTTGTAGTACAGGGTGAGAACATTGCACTCCTCAATGTTGTTCCACTCTTATAAACCAAATAAACCACAGGGTACACCCCCATACAAGTGCTTCCATGTGTGGGTCCTGTTTGTGCATAGACACATTGCAATTTCAGGACAGTGTAAAATGATTGGAGCAGCTCACTAGTATGGTCAGACTTTCACATGGTGATCTGGCCTGACTTTGCTGAAGTGATGGCAAGAAGAAACAGAGAGCAGGCATAGTATACCATTTAACATTAAATCATGCCCAGGCCTATAAATTCTGTTATGAAAAAAACTGAATTTATTTTCTCTTTAGTATGTTAGTGTGCCTTTAACATGGCAGTGACTAAAATGTCCATCAATGAGCTTTTATGCTTTGATTTAATAATTCATGGTGTTTATGCTTGAATTTTGTACATAAAAGTTATGTATTGGTTATTGGTTATGCAGCCAATTTTTCAGAAAACAGGATATTCTTACCATTACTGTACTTATAAAAAAGCTTCTCTGCTGCCATTTCCATATAAAAGAATAAATAAGAATACATATTTTATTGCAGATTATATTGCTAAGGTGTACGTCACACCTTTTCTATCAAACGGTTGGTTTAGAATGATAGAAGTTAAAATAAGCTCCATTCTCTTAATATAACTGCATTACACATCAGTGACATTTACCCTGTAACTGTAGTACAGATGGACATGACATCAACAAATATTACAATATTTGTTACAATATACAATATTTTTATGGCAGGGTAAGGATAGAGTTTGCTAATAATATTTCATATCGTTTTCATACCTTTTTTGATTTAAAGATGCTGCCTGCTCCAAACAAGGCTGATTACTCTCTGCAACATACTGGCATAGCATTTTTTTTTGGAGACCATAAGCAGCGATTTTAACCCAAAACAGAATTGTTGGAGCCATTGAAGTAGTAGCCAGCACACTGCAGTTGGCTAATATTATAATTAGCTTACTGTAGCCAAATAAGATAATTATAATTCTAATTTGATCATGATTTCATCAACAGATTTGTTGCTTTCAGTCAATTAAATTAAATTAAATCTCCTCAGGTGCAGATGAAAGGTCGTCAAAAGCCTTATAATTATAATGTTATAATTCTTGTAATCATTTTACATTTTTTACATTTGATGAGCATTCAAAACTATCATATATTCTGGGTTTGCATATTCTATTTTTTAAATAGGAACACAGCCAATATGTTATCTCTCTTGAACTGCTTCATTGTCTGCCATATCCGGAGGTCCCTTTGGGAAATATACAGTATAGACTGTTGTGCATTTGCTGGGGCTATACACTTATAAGCCAACTATTGAAAGTAATTAAACTCTGTTCAGATTTACATTTTATTTAAAACCTTGTCGCTCAATGCAGAACCTTTGTTTGACTTGAAAATTAACTTCTACATTAGAACATTCATATGCTTAGTATTGTGAAAATTACTAGCCAATGCCCTAAGTGTGGTCCAGTGATCCCCAACCAGTATCCCGCGAGCTACATGTTGCTCTCCAACCCCTTGGATGTTGCCCTCATTGTCCTCATAGCAGGTACTTATTTTTGAATTCCAGGCTAGGAAGCAAATTTAAATTGTATAAAAACTAAGTATAGTACCAAGCAGAGCCTCCTGTAGGCTGCCAGTTCCAAAGGGGCTACCAAATAGCCAATCACGGCCCTTATTTGGCAACCCCAGGGACTTTTTCATGCTTGTGTTGCTCCCCAACTCTTTTTACATTTGAATGTGGCTCACGGGTCAAAAAGGTTGGGGACCCCTGGTGTAGTCACTGCTGGGCCCTTAAGTTATAGATATGAGGGCTCATTTATAAATATAGCTGCTAAATAGCACAAGTGCAATTGCTTGTAAGAACAAGTCAGAAAGTAGCTTTGATCAGTCTTCTATCAGTTTGAAAAGAAAAACAAAGATCTGTAGTAAGACACCTATGTTTCTGTAGTCCACAGAAAACAATTACTGATCAGGCACCTGTTTCAAAGCAAAAAGCAAACTTCTGATGGGTTGTCATTTGTTTGCCTTTTATACATGCCAAAAGCAGCATTATAATCTTACTTTTAATAAGTACTGAGTTTTAGTATCTGTTTCTCTTTGCTATACCAATATCACTGATAAGCATTATTGTACCTAATGGTTAGCAAGGTGAACGACTTCCAAAGAGGATAAAGAGGTAAGTAATGGAGGTGCACTTACTGCTGTGATGCTTAGCAACTTACCTGGATGTTGCAGATCTAGCTTTGAAATTTCACTATAAAGCTGGTGGCATGAAATGCCTCAGGCTGGATCTTTAGTCTAGCGTCTAAACTGTGAAGGGGAATTTCTGTTGACTTTCTCACAAAACCCACACTCTTTTAGGATCAGTCCCTCCAGAAACTCTAGCAGCCTACTTCCTTTCAGAGAGATATCCTCTTGTCCTTTCCCGAATCACTCTTTTTATTTATTCCACTTCCTTTTCAGAGCTAGGCCTTTTAGGAGCTGTAGTTTCCTCATTCATATTATTATCGATGCTGCTGCTGCACTCCACATCATAGCAGTGAAACGTAAATGCACTGAAATAAAGTGGTAAGTAAATTTGCAGGACTAAAGCAGTTTCCCTCAACATATAGAGCCAACTCTTAAGGAAAAAAATGTTATACAAGAATCAATGGCTGATGTTTTTGAAATATTTTTAGAGTCTTTTGTGAACACTCCCCTTCTTTTTCTGATATACATTCATCCTTAAATTACATTGAGTGGCCTTTTTTAGCCAAAACTTACATTGGCTTTTGTACTTAAAAAGATCTGCAATATTTGTAATTGTACCTGAACAGGTTTTTGGAACAAAGCAAAACATTTGCAACTAAAGCTACCAAAGTTTCTTTAATTAAAAAAGACTGTTTGGGTAAGATTATGGATATCGGCAAGCTTTTTTGACATGAAAAATCTCAGAAACTCACTCTGGCTTTCTTTAAAGATTGCTTGTGCAAATAGGCATAAGCAATCATGAATAGGCCCCCCAGAGGTCTATTAATCAAAATTTTAATTTGTGAGGTTGTAGAGGTTTTCTCTATGTTGAATATTGCTTAATAATTGCTTATTTATTAAAAAATCCAAATATAAAAAACTTGAATGAATAAAGTCCTGGAAGAAAAACTTTGAATACCTCAAATTTGTGAGTTCCCAAGCTGTAAAAAACTTGTATTGATTAAATAGTTAAAATTTTGCCTAAAACAGATTTTAACTTAAATACTTGTTTTAAGGTTATACAGCAGGTATAATTCAAGTTCATAAGTTTTAGTGCAAAAAACCCAAATCATGGTAAAAATGAAAATTCAAACATTGATATGTCCTGTCTCTCTGAAAAGTCTCCAATGCCATGTTGTTGGTTAGGTTTTATATCATACTCACAATGGATCATAATAAGTATGACATTGCAAAAGAAACCTTTCTCTAAAGTGTTTGATGCCTAATAATACAACATACTGCACACCAATCCACTAAAAATGAAGCTTAACTAACTGAGCCTTTTAGGTGCTCCATTGAATAACTTGTATGGGTATATATGTTGGAAAAAATGCCCTTTAATGATCGTATCATCACATGTAATTTGGTGGTGGTTATTTGTTAAACAAGCCGCATGAGTCAGCGCTACGAAACAAGTTGGCGCTATAGAAATACATGTTAATGAGTCTGGAACTGGGTCTTAATCTACCAATTTGGTAATGTGTTTGTCAAACTGTTCAAAAACTTTTTGGCTGACAAGTTTCCTTATTTATAGCAGTGATGAAACATTCCCAGAATTTGGAAAATAGCAAAAGCTTTTAGAACAAATTCAAAGAATGATTAATTTTAACTATAAGAAAAGTTTTTTCTTTGTTCCTTTGATGCTGATATGATTTAGTCCAGCATCTCCAGTTTCCATCACTGCAACATGACATTTAAATGGCTGTTACAAAAAAAGTACAAAAAAAAAGTCAATCTTCGTTCTCTTTATGAAAATGACAATACTTTAAATTATGGCTCTAGGTTAGGATGTTAAACACTCTCAATTTATAAACATACAGTAGCACAGGAAATAGAACGTAGAATGGAAATAAATGCATTCAACATAGGAGTAAATACTGCTTTTCAATCAAATGAACATTGTTTTAAGTAGTCTCTTTCTATATTTTGTAGCACCATGTGAGATTTTGGTGAAAGCCATCTGGACAAACATATGGTGGAACAAATCAATTTTTGGCTCTAAAATCTGCTGTCATAAATTCAGTTAAACTGTGTACTCCTTGCACTTTCTTCAGTAATTTGTTTGTGATAGAAACCCTATCTTTCACACACTTACTGACAGAAATACTCAATGCCCACCTTCACTGAAACAGATATACAGTACATACTTACTGGGACATACTCTATATAAATACATACTAACATAGAAATATATATTAGGGCTACTGCCACTGTTTGTGATTATATGAAGGAATGCACCAAATGCACAAGATGCATAAGCAAATGTTGCTTTATCTGTAGATTAGCGCTTACAGTCTGTTAAAGACAAGAATGCTGATTTAAAGAAAACTCAATTTAAAAATCATGTCAGCTGATTCATGTTCAATCATCCGGCAGCAGTTCAAAATTAATTTCATGATGATTCAACTCGAGCCAGTCCTAATAATATGATTTAAATTACTATGTTCTGCTTACTGGGTCAGGCATTCACATACAGTCATATGAAAAAGTTTGGGAACCCCTCTCAGCCTGCATAATAATTTACTCCACTTTCGTGTGAAAAACTGGCTGTGTAAAAATATGAGTTCCCTTGCAATTTTGAATGCATGTAACTGCTCAATACTTATTACTGGCAACACCAGATAGGTTGGATTAGCTCATTAAGCCTTAAATTTCATAGGCGAGTGTGTCCAATCATGAGAAAAGGTATTTAAAGGGATACTGTCATGGGAAAACATGTTTTATTCAAAATTCACCAATTAATAGTGCTGCTCCAGTATACTTCTGCACTGAAATCCATTTCTCAAAAGAGCAAACAGATTTTTTAATATTCAGTTTTGAAATTTGACATGGGGCTAGCCATTTTGTCAATTTCCCAGCTGCCCCGGTCATGTGACTTGTGCCAGCACTTTAGGAGGGAACTGCTTTCTGGCAGGCTGTTCTTTTTCCTTCTCAATGTAACTGAATAATATGCAGTGGGACATGGGTTTTTACTATTGAGTGCTGTTCTTAGATCTACCAGGCAGCTGTTATCTTGTATTAGGGAGCTGTTATCTGGTTACCTTCCCATTATTTTCTTTTTAGGCTGCTGGTTGGGGGAAGATTTGATATCACTCCAACTTGCAGTACAGCAGTAAAGAGGGATTGAAGTTTATCAGAACACAAGTCACATGACTTGGGGCAGCTGGGAAATTGACAATATGTCTAGCCTCATGTCAGATTCTCAAAAGATCTCAAAACAAAGATTGTTCAGTATCATGGTCTAGGGGAAGGATACAAAAACGCAATCTCAGAGGTTTAAACTGTCATTTTCAACTGTAAGTAATGAAATCAGGAAATGGAAGGAAACCCTGGCAGGCCAAGAAAAATACAGGAGCAGAATATGCGGAGGATTGTGAGAATGGTTACAGACAACCCAAAGATCACCTCTAAAGACCTGCAGGAACATCTTGCTGTATGGTGTATCTTTACATCATTCAACAATTCAGTGCAATTTGCACAAAGAACATCTGGAGCAGGCAGCAATGGAAAATCTGTCTCCTATCAAGTTACAAAGAGGGGGAAGCGTGAGGGAGAGCCATTTGAAGCAGGCCGGCAACACACTAGAGGGGAGAGGTAGAGACCAAGTTGAAGTAAGGGAAACTCACAGACTGAAGACAAAGAGAAACCAGGGAGAGAATCAAAAAATTCCAGAGAGTAGAAGCTGCAAGGGAAACGGAACGAGAAGCTCCGACCCTTTTTTTACATCATCTAGCTCAAATTCGGGTGCAGAACTAAAGAGTGGATTTATTAAGTGAAAAAAAAAAACAGTCTGCGTGACCTATAGGTAGCTTCGAATGAAGAATATTTTTTTTTAAAAGAAGTTTTTTGGTGTCAGCTTCTCTTTAAGCTTAATTGAAGTGCAGACCACACTGAGCATGTGTACAGTCTTGGTCTTGCAAGGATGTTTAACAAAGTTACAGGATGACAGCCCCCTGCGGCCAACTTTGAAAACATAAATCATTTGTTTTTATACCAGGTAGGCAGCTTCTCTGCCCATGAATGGACACTTCCTTACAGCCTCCTTGACAGATATCTAGCTGAAAAACGGTTTTGAAAATATGAGTGGTGGGAATGCACAGGCCTCTATTACAATAAGATTGTTAACCATGGGCCAAACAATCAAGTCAGCCCAATTTGATCTTGCATGTAGATGCAAAGTAGGCAAAGATTATCTTTTTTGGTGACCTTAGCAAACAAGTATGACTGTTTTTTTAGCCATATGTTGACTCTAGAAAGAAACATGTTAAAATTGAAAGGAAAATATGACATTGAAACAACTTCCACTGTAGAAAATACAAACAATATCTTATTTGTGTATTTGTTCCTAAAACTATTAAACCATAAAGTAAGCAGTTCATTCATAGTATCTTTCATGGATTTTTTTTCTACAGTAACTTGACAAAGCCGGGAGCGTTTGAAGATCTTAGAATTGAAAGCTGCCAAATTAATCCTCCAGTACCGCGGAACATAGAAATGAGGCGAGATCCAGTCCTCGGTTTTGGCTTTGTTGCTGGAAGTGAAAAGCCAGTTGTAGTTCGATCAGTTACCCCAGGTGAGTTGATATACAGGACTACTACTGCTACATGTGCATATAGCAAAAATTTATCATAAATTCACTCCTTTTTTGTGTACCTGAAGGAGATGTTCCCTAAAAAGCTTGTACTGTTACTACCCAGAAAAATAAGGGTACCAATACAGCCCTGTAGGAAATGTATAAGATACATTTCTATTTTGCCATGTGATAGGAAACATAAAACCATAATTCAAATTTAACAGGAGTCAATAATGTGTACATACCTTAAGAAACAGCAACACCAAAACATTGAAGTGTTTTAAAGTAATGAAAATGTAATGTACTGTTTCCCTGCACTGGCACAACTGCTGTGTTTGCTTCAGAAACTCTATGCTATAGCATACATTTATCAGAGGTGATATTGTTATTATATATATGGTGGTGGTATGTACTCTTGTTGCATTGTTCTAAAGAATGTAATGCTTTTATGGGCATAGTGAATTTTGTAAATTGTTTGTGTTCGTACTACAACCTGCAAATTGCTGATGTGTTTTGTGAGTTAAGCCCTAAACCAGTGATCCCCAACCAGTAGCTCGTGAGCAACATTTTGCTCCCCAACTCCTTGAATGTTGCTCCTAGTGGCCTCAAAGCAAGTGCTTATTTTTGAATCCCAGGCTTGGAACAAAGCAAGTTTTGGTTGCATAAAAACCAGGTGTACTGACAAACAGAGTCTCCTGTAGGCTGCTTATCCACATAGGGGCCACCAAATAGCCAATTACAACCCTTATTTGGCAGCCCATTAAGTTTTTGCATGCCTGAGTTGCTCCCCAACTCTTTTTATTTTTGAATGTGGCTCATGGGTAGAGATCCCTGTCCTAAACAAACGGCTATTGAGCTCATTTGGTTTAAGTTACAAGGTGTACATACCTGGATTATTTGGCTACATTAGTTTTCTACATAAGGGGTCTTCTACTATATAATGCGGCTAATTCCATCAGTTCATGCTAGCTTAATTAATATAATGTATAGTAAGAAGTACTGTCATTTTATTACAGAGAAATCAGTGACTCGAAGAATATTTTGCTTAAGTTCACACTCTGGGATGTGGCATATTTCCATATTTTGGTCTTTCTTTATGAATTTCAATATAATAGATCTTATACTTGTACTCCCATTTTCATGAAAGACAACCTGTTCAGAAAGGTTAATTTGGCAAAATAATAACATTCAACAAACGCACGCACTCCTGCAGCCAACCGGTGAGGTAAAAAATCAGCTTTATTCCATAAAGTTAAAAGTTAGCGTCCTAACGCGTTTCGTATCTTTCGATACGTAATCATAGGCACTGCACCCGAGCCATTGATCGGATTTGGTGAGTTACATATCCTCTGACTTATCACCATGATTCTCTACTTTTGATACTGCATCCAATTAAGTGTTGGACTTGGGTATTTACACCCGGGTCATTTATACTATAGGGTGAGCTGTTATAAATTAAATTATTGTAAAGGGCTTGAGCTGGCAGTTGTTAATATTTTGGAGTATAATAATAACATTGCACAATAGTTTAAGCTTTGTGCATCACTGAAAATCTTTTATAAAAGTACAAGAAAGGGAAGACTTTACAGTCAATACAGATCAGTTAGATTATGTCTGCTATAATTTCTCATGGATGTTGACTATTTCATTAATATTCCATTTGACTCCTGATGTCCCCCACCCTTACGGAGCATGCCATTCCATTTGTTGCATTGGATTCAGTGATGACTAGCAGACTAGTCATGTGGCCTGTGCATCATTACAGCTGAATTTGTTGCTGAAATTACTAAAGATGGCAGCCAAAATTTTCAGTAAAGGGGCATAGATAAGAGACACAGTACTTTCTAGTGCCCTAACTTATAACTAAAAATTATTTTTAAACATATACCTAACGATGTACCTGTACATTGATGAATAAAGCGTGTGTAATGACTCTGTACTCTTTGCCGTCATGTGCTTTGACCATGACTCTGAATATTATTGCCTTTCAGAAGAGGTGTTATTACAACACCAAGCGGCAACAATTGACAGGTTAACAGTGTGTTTCTGCAACTTATTGGCAGCACCAATGTCACCTTTGAGATGTAGGCATATGCATGGGGTCACTTATAGAAAGAATGAGTAAAAATCTAATATAAAAATGTATCTTCTGTGTAAGCAATACCCATTGCAATAGCTTTAATCCCCCAACTTAAATATTAGTTTGAACATGACATGTAACATTTAAATGTTTTTTAATTGGAAACAGCCTTAAAAAAGAAGAGTCAGAGAATTTGTTTTCACAGCTTCAATCAAATACCAAGTCAAGTGAGGTGGAATCCAGCTTTAATTAGTTCTGTTTAGATGCATATTTGTAAGGCTCGCAAAATAGCCTCCCTGCTGCTCTTGAGCAACAGTGCATTGAAGAGATTGATTAGAAATTAGACGAGGGAATTCAGTCAATCAGGATTTAAACATGCAGTACATGTATCAGCAGAATAAAATCATAACAATATGTTTTTTAAAGCAAATAATATTTCTATTTTTTACACTTCACTCTTCAAACTAGATAGGAATCACTATAAAAGGAACATCAAGAGCACATATATAATACTCAATGCGCTATACTTGGTTTTTATTCTAATTTGCTTTTATCCAGAGGCAGAATGATTCATATGCTGCATAAATACTGATACAGCTTGTTCCAAGAGGCTAGACATCACACACTGCTGCTGACATTAACAACTATCGTTGAGGAATACAAATCAGCAAGCACATACTATATATTTACTTGTGAATTTTGTGCTCCATTTGACATTATGACAAACATGAACAACAGGTTGGATGATTAAAGAAATAACATTGAGTCCCCAATAAAGGCAAGCCTTTGAAGATCAACATTATACAGTAATAAATGTCACAGCTCTATAGATTTTTAAAAATATACATATGGTAATAATGTAGGTGGTGTATCCATTTTCGCCATATTTCATATATTGATACAAAACACTAGGCAACATTTATTTCAGCATTTATCACCACTATAAATGTTGTGGTTGGCACAACATTTATGTTTCAATGAGATGTCAGCAGTGGATCCCTCCTCATACTCGGCTTCTAGAATCAACTTGAGCCAGCTTATACCCAGCTTCTAGAGTCAACATGCATTACATTTTTTGCAAAGCAGGCTACATCACATATAGCTATGGTATATGACATAGTCAATTAATAGTGGTCATAACATCATTTTGTTAGGGGGTGTTGGAGGATTGAGTTATATAAAAACATGTTACATTTATTTTATTAAGTGGAACTATTAGTTGTAAGACTGAACACTGGTATTCTTCCCATTTATTCTACAATTCATGAATACCTCTGATGTCAAAGAAATATTGTTATAATAATCCCATGTAAAATATGATGTATACAACACACATTTATTTATGTGTTTGGGTGTATGTGCATATGTGTTCACGTGCCTCTTCTTTGAATTTTGAAGGTCTTATAAATAAAAAAAATTATTTAAATAGAAAATAATGTATGTACAATATTTACAATTGCTATACTGAGTGAGTTTACAGTAACTTAGTTAAATTGTGTATACCACGCAGCGCCTATATCAAATCGGGTATAGAACGGGGTAAAGTAACAATTCAGGATTTTTATTGGTAATTAAATTATTTTGGGATAGAACGGGGTGTTTCCTCTTTTAATTACCAATAAAGAGTTTACAGTAACTGTCAAAGTTTAACATCATAGTAGGATGCCCAGATGCAGAGGATTTATTCTAGCCAAATTAAATGGGGACAACTAAGTAGTTTCCTTCATGTAGAGGAAAAGTATGAACATATTTATAACACAAAGTGAAGCCAGATTAGATTTTGATTTGTGGACTTTTACAGGCCTTTGCCTTTTTATCATCTTCGCACTTTTTTCTTTCTCTTGACTGTTCTAAAGTTGTATTTAATCTGCTACAGTATGTGGCGAAGTATTGGTCTGGGCATTAGCACAAAAAAAAAGAAGAGTAGAGCAGCATGGTTGGTGGGTATCATTTTGCACCACTTCATGTCCTCTTCTCTGTGAACACTTTTAAGCCGGGTGTAGTTTGTCTTTAACTGTGCATGCTTTTGTCAAAAGAGGGCCAAGAATTGGCCTGAACAGGGTCAAGATGGCTCCCCCCCAACCCCACTGCTCTACATTGATCTTCAGAACAAAGTACAGCACATTGGTACATTTGCCCCATCCCCCAATGGAGCCAGAGGGGGCAAAATATTACACAGGCTTTAGTTCTCCTTTAAGCCCCTCGTTTTAAGCCATAAGGTTTGTGTTAAATGTGTGTATGAGATTCTCCTTTAGGTTGCAGCATACTTTTAATCACATGTTCATATGAAAAGTTATTTTCTCTTTGAAAGGAACTCGTACTGGTAAAGCATGCCAGCACATTTAAAGGGATTATGTCAAGGGAAAAACAATAATTTTTCAAAATGCATCCGTTAATAGTGCTGCTTCAGCAAAAATCTGCACTGAAATCCGTTTGTCAAAAGAGCACCCCCTCCCTTTCCCCCACCCAGCAGCCTGACAACAGAACAATGGGAAAACAACCAGATAACAGCTCCCTAACACAAGATAACAGCTGCCTGGTAGATCTAAGAACAGCACTCAATAGTAAAAACCCATGTCCCACTGCGTACTATTCAGTTACATTGAGAAGGAAAAACAACAGCCTGCCAGAAAGCAGTTCCCTCCTAAAGTGCTGGCACAAGTCACATGACATGGGGCAGCTGGGAAATTGACAAAATGTCTATCCCCATGTCAGATTTCAAAATTGAATATTAAAAAATCTGTTTGCTCTTTTGAGAAATGGATTTCAGTGCAGAAGTCTACTGAAGCAGCACTATGAACTGATGCATTTTGAAAAAAAATATGTTTTCCCATGACAGGATCCCTTTAACTCCAGCCTAACATAAGGTATGCACATCTTTGTACCAATGTACAATATAAACTTCATCACTGGCTATGCTATAAACACATATATTACAGTTTGTGAAATAAATGCTCAAAGCAGTCTTTAATAGGGTAAGTAGTGATATATCAACCATAGTTCCAATTAAAGCGTTTTTCTGCCAGCTTTTATATGATATGGCTGATCCAAGCTCAACTGAATCACTACACCAGTGTGAAGCCTTTTCATGTACATTGGTACACTTTTAACCAGAACAATGAGTTTGGCCATGTAATAAAATAAATGACCATGTTATAACAGTAGCTTTCTTGAGCTTTGTCAGTATATGATCTTCATCTTGCCCATGTTTTTAGGCAAAAAACACAAATAGCTTATAAAAAAAAAAAAGCGTGCCAGTTAGACCAGTAATAAACTGGCTGCATGATTTCATCTCCATGAGGAGGACATCACTATTTCACACAAAATATAAAACTTCCAGCATGAGAACTATGAACAGCAGTTTATTTTTCAGCATTATAGTGATGTTCCATTGGTACATATAGTACATCTGTATTCTAAACATAACCATTTAATGCTCTTTGGTAGTACGAGAGTTTTGCTGAAAAGAGATAATGAAATTGTCTGTGCTGCTGATAAATGATTCATCCTGATTCAGATAATACATTAATAATTTAGCATTTGAATAGCTACTTTTGTTATTTAACAATTCATATGCCTTGTTGCTTGGTCATTAGAGGTCATAAAATGAAATCTTATCCTGTTGTGTAACACCTAGCTACATAGCAACCGTGTTAAGTATGTAACAAAACCATTCCCTATATTCATCTTAACTTTCTAATAACTCATTCAGCCTCTGTTCTCTATGAAACACTAATAGAATTCTTTGCTACCCTTTAGAAGAGGAACTTTCTATTTTTATGTGTACTCAACTGAAAAATCTGTCTCCACCATTAAAACCTTTATATTTTTTTCTGTTTTACTTTTTAATAAATCTAGCCCCAATAATCCATGTTCACGTGTGTTTTCCAAAGCCCCTATGCAGCTTTTTTAATATTATGGGCCCTGTTTATAAAATGTTGAAGTAACAGTGTTTATTGATTGAATGTACAGTACTGCACCACTTTTCAGGTTAAAACAAATTATGAAATTAAAGTCCTCTCAACTGGTAGGTAGCCACTAACACTAAAAGATATTGGTATCCCACCTACTACCACCTGTCAATATATTTGGCCAGATTTCATAATACCATTAGATACTATCAAACACAACAAAATGTTTTGAACAACACTGTATGCAGGATGGGAAAAAACTGCAAACCCCAACAATATATCACCTATTTATCTGACCAATATACAGTAGATATCCAATTGCATAGTATCGGAGAACTACTCTATAGTGCATTCTGGCAAAGGACAAAACATGCTATGGTGCTGAGCTTAATCTGGTAGCCATTTATCCCAAAATTAAAGCCTGCTAATTTGACAGATGAGATAGTGTTATTCTATAGTATAGTCATGGGTGCTGAGCTTAGTAATGCAGTCTAATTGACTGGTTTCTCAGGCAATTTTAGGCACAGGGTTGACTATTTGACCAATCTTAATGCCACATTTTCATAAATTAAATAACTTTTTTTAACTCTTATTATTTAAATTATATATATTTATCAAACTAAATTTCAATAAAATATCTCAGACAATGCCAGGTACCTCAGCTAGTTATAAAAATAAAAAAGCCTAATGCTAGCAATTGTGATTAATCTTGTTGGAAAACAGAAAATCCAGGTATCAAATGTATTTAAATGTAATGAGCCATATCAATGGTTAAAAACCTATTGAAAATAATGAATGGCCCTATCTTTAGAAACCGTTTTTGTGGTTCACGTGGGGGGTTCAGAAAATAGACCAATAACTATATTGATATGCAAAATGTGCATACAATGAAGTACTTCACCTCTCTATAACCTTGCTGATAGAAGTGCAGTCAAAAGAAAAAGCTTTTTTACTGCTATTTACAATAATGACTTTCTACAGATGGGCTGCGATATAAAGCAAACCTGCTGTTCTCTGCATTAATCTTAAATGTACAACTAAACTGGAAGTGGTACTAGCAAACAGACTTTATTTTATGACACATTTCACAATAAATATAGTTATCTCTTTTCACAATATCTTATAATACTGTAATATGCTAAGAAATCAAATATACACATGCACGCTGTAAAGAGAGCAGAATATCACTACTATCATTTGTCTAAAGCATTCTATGTAATTAAAAAAGAATAGATTTGGAAAATGATTTACTTAAAATTTAAAAATGCTATAGCCGTTCTTGCACTTGCACAAGAGGTTAAGTCTTTTTTTAAATAAAAAATCAGCAGTTCTGCCATGCCTTACGGCTGATATTTAGCTTAATTTATAATAGAGCATTCAAAAAACAGAGCATGTCTGTACTGCAGGATTTTGAGACCTTAGGGTAATGGCACATTGGAGACTGTCAGCAGTTTGCTGTCTGCACAATATAAGCTTGGAGGATGTGTAGTAAAACACTCAAAATAGCCCCTTCATTTACTTGCCATTACATTTATTTATCAGTTGGTAACACAGCAGGTTATAGAAGGGCAATGTTGAGTACTTGTTGCCTGTGAAGCTGAAAAATGGCAAAGCAAACATGATTTGGAAGTGTATACAATGTAATTATATGTAATTTATTGTTTATTTTCTATTTATTGCACTGGTCCCCCATTGCAGTCCTGTTCATATAATGTTAAATAAAACTACATAGGACAGAACTAAGCTACCTTTGTCAATGTATTGCTCTAACACATCTGTAAGAAGTGCTGTCTAGCCAAGAATAATATTCACATCTTTGCCAGGCTAATTACATTAAGCTAATTATGTCAAACAAATAAGTCTATATAAAACAAATCTCTGTAGGGAAGCACAAAAATGGATACTATGGTGCAGTACCCTTAAATTTGTATATTAAAGTGCCAAGTGCATCACACTGTGCTGTGTTAATGACATAAAACTTGTTTAAAAAGTGCCATGTGCTGTAGACCCTTCAGGTACTGTAAGTTAGACCAAGGATGCTAAATAAACCCACCTCTTGTGAAATTGCCTACTCACCAGATTCTCAAAGTATGTACACATCAAGCAAAACTGGTGTGGCGACAGTTCACAACATGCATTTCCAGAATGTTCCATTATTCCTGATTTGTGCTACCATTTGCACACTAATACCACACTCATTTTCTGCAACAGAACTTGCCAATTTCGCCATCCCAACAACCACCTACAGTAAAAGTGCATATGCATGTGGAAACCATTCATCACCTGTCAGTAGGATGTGAAATGATTTGCAAAAATAAGAGAACATTGTTCACATAACTGTTTGCAGGCAAACGGGTTATGTACGAGATAGGGTTTGTAGGTTTGTCCTTAAGTTGAATTTGTAGATAAGTTCAAAAAATAAACATTTACTTATTAAATGCAACAAGACTGATGTTTGTCTTTACAAAGTATCTATTTTTACCTTCATGTGCATATGTACTTTTTAAATTTCTGTGCTCTACAGTAGACAACACAAGCCAGAGGGGGTTGGGGCATGTGGTTTACTACAGCTAAATGCTAATAAAGGCCAAACCATAGTACATTACTGTAATAGCCTCTCTATGTAAGTATGAGTTGTATGTAAGTCGGGTGTATGCAACTTGAGGGCTCCCTGTATATCCACTTATTTTTTAAGGCTTTAAAGTATCTTTTTTTCACTTAAAAGTGCTGGTACTCAAAAAATTGAGGACACATTTTCATCTTTAAAGTAGATGTCACGGTTGGCACCCTAAACCCAGAACTAATGCCAAGCACCCTGGTCTAGGCTCGTGCTTCTGCCTATAACAGCCGCCTTTCACCTTGGGAGGAGCCCTTGGCTAATTGGATGCCGCAAGGTCTTATAACGAGAGATGCAAGGAGAATGGTTCTGGGCAAGCAAAGGGGCACAACTGTAAAGTCAATAAGGCCAAAGGTCACGGTACAAGTAGGAGTAGGCAAGTTCGTAGTCAGGCAGGCTGGGTTGAGGCGGGCGGATAACAAGGATCGTCAGACAGGCAAGGGTCAAACCGGGTAATCAATCAGAAGGATGAGACAGAAACAGTACAAGCTGGAGTCAGGTTACGGATATGAGAATAGTCAGGAACAGGCCCGGTCAAACACATGAATATCAATAGCAGGATACAAGGAACAAACGCACAAAGGCTCAGGAAAGCACCAGGAATCAAATCCTATCACGGGCAATGAACAAAGCAAAAATGTCCCTTTAAATACATTTAAATTTTCGCGCCATTGAGCGCTGGGTAATCACCCCAGCACGCATGCGCCTATAAAAAAAGGAAGCGCACTAAGGGCAGGCATTAGGAAGGAGCAACAGCACCGGTAAGGAGCTTTTCCTTACATTACCCCCCTCTCTAGGGGGGGCCACCGGACCCCCAGGCTTCTCAGGAAACCTGGAATGGAATAGCTTCCTGAGGCGGTCAGCCTTGATGTCATCAACTGAGACCCAAGAGTTCTCCCCAGGACCGAAGCCCTTCCACCTGGTAAGATATTGTAACTTACCCCTCACGAGGTGGGAGTCAAGGAACTCTTGGATCTCATACTCAGGCTGACCTTCAACCAACACTGGGGGAGGAACAGAATTATTGGCAGGTTTCAAAAGAGAGACATGGAAGGAATTAGAAATTCTGAAATTAGGAGGTAACTGAAGACGGACAGAAGAGGGGTTAATTATTGCAATGATGGGGTATGGACCAATGAACCTGGGACTCAGTTTGGGAGAGGGAACCTTCAACTAGATATTTTTGGTTGACAACCACACTAAATCCCCCACCTTGTACCGGGGTGCTTCCCTACGGGATTTGTCAGCAGCATTTTTCTAGGCTAGGGAAGCTGTGGACAATGAATCGTGAACTAGAGACCAGATTTCAGAAAATCTTAAGACAGAGGAATTGGCAGAGGGTACAGGGGAATTAGAGCCAGAAAAAGAAAATGCTTTGGGGTGCAAACCATAAACAACAAAGAAAGGAGACTCTCCTGAGGAGGAATGGGTAGTGTTATTGTATGCAAATTCTGCCCAGGGTAGCAGTTCGGACCATGTTGACTGGTTATCGGACACATAGCATCTGAGATACTGCTCAAGGGACTGGTTCACCCTTTCAGTTTGACCGATAGTTTGGGGGTCATAGGCAGAGGAAAAAGACAATTCCGTACCAACCAAAGAACAGAAAGCACGCCAAAATCTTGAAACAAATTGAACCCCCCTGTCAGAAACAATATTTTCAGGAAAACCATGAAACTTAAAAATATGAGTAAGTAATAAGTCAGCCAGGGCCTTAGCAGAAGGGAGATG
Source organism: Xenopus borealis (assembly GCA_024363595.1). NCBI lineage: Eukaryota > Metazoa > Chordata > Amphibia > Anura > Pipidae > Xenopus > Xenopus borealis. Next base: position 104,646,615 of record CM044433.1, on the reverse strand, counting down.
TGGAAGAGGAATAAAATGAGCCATTTTACTGAACCTATCGACCACCACCCAAATCACTGTCTTACCCTGAGAAGGGGGCAACTCCATAATAAAATCCATGGAAATGTGAGACCACGGTTTCTCTGGGATGGGTAAGGGGTTTAACAGACCCTGGGACAGATGATGAGATGACTTAGACCTTTGGCAGACTGGACAGGAATTGACAAAAGTTTTAGCATCCTGTTTGAAGGAAGGCCACCAAACATGACGGGACAAAAAAGAAATGGTTTTTGCAATACCTGGATGACCTGCCACTTTAGAATCATGAACCTCTCTCAACACTTGTTCTCTAAGCTCCTCAGGTACAAACCATCTACCAGATGGGATTTCAGCAGAAGCAGATGACTGAAAAGGGAACAACAAGGAAGAGAGGTCAGACTCCAAGGTTGCAACAATTATTTCTCTGGGAATGATAGGACTACACTCACTAGAGTCTGAGGAAATGGATTCAAAACTCCTAGAGAGTGCATCCGCCTTGGTATTTTTGGAACCAGGCCTGAAAGTTAAAGAGAAATTGAATCTTGAAAAGAATAAAGCCCACCTGTCTTGTCTTGGGTTTAGGCGCTTGGCAGATTCAATATAAAGTAAGTTTTTATGGTCAGTATAGACCGTCACCAAGTGCTTAGCACCCTCTAGCAGATGGCGCCATTCCTCAAAGGCCAATTTAACAGCCAACAACTCCCTGTTCCCTATGTTATAATTTACCTCCGCGGGTAAAAAAAAAAACTTTTTAGAGAAAAAGGCACAGGGATGCATTTTGTTGGTTGTCGGGTGCCTTTGAGAAAGGACTGCCCCAGCGCCCACCTCAGAGGCATCTACCTCTGCAATGAAAGGGAGTGTGGTATTGGGGTGCTGAAGAATAGGGGCAGAACTGAACTCCTTTTTGAGGGTTTGAAATGCTTGTAAAGCCTCAGGAGACCACATACTGGGATCAGCACCCTTTTTGGTTAAATTCGTGATGGGAGCTATGATGAGAGAAAAATTCTTAATAAATTGACGATAGTAATTGGCAAAACCAAGAAACCTTTGAACTGAACGTAACGAAAGGGGTTGGGCCCAATCCAGGACAGCTCTCACCTGGCCTGGATCCATTTCTAGACCCTTGCTGGAAATAATAAACCCCAAAAACTGGACAGAAGAGACCTCAAAGGTACATTTCTCTAGTTTTGCATATAGATTATTTTCCCTTAGCCTTTTTAAGACTTCACAAACATGATTACGATGTTCACTTAGATTAGAAGAGAAAATAAGAATATCGTCAAGTTAGACCACTACGAATACCCCCAGCAGGTCTCGAAAGATGTCATTGACAAATTCTTGAAAAACTGTGGGGGCATTACAGAGCCCAAAGAGCATTACTAAATATTTGTAGTGGCCATCCCTGGTGTTAAAAGCAGTTTTCCACTCATCCCTCTCTCTGATACGAATGAGATTGTAGGCACCTCTAAGATCAAGCTTGGTATAGACCTTGGCACCTTTGACCTGGTCAAATAACTCAGAAATTAGAGGAAGGGGGTAGCGGTTCTTGATAGTGATTTTATTTAAGCCCCTGTAGTCTATACAGAGACGAAGACCACCGTCTTTCTTACCAACAAAGAAAAACCCAGCGCCGGCAGGAGAGTTAGAGGGCCGGATAAAACCTCTTTCGAGTTTTCCTGGATATACTCCCTCATAGACTGGGCTTCGGGTAAAGAAAGAGGATAAATACGACCACGAGGGGGAGAGGAACCTGGGACAAGATCAATAGGACAGTCATACTGTCAGTGTGGGGGTAAGGTTTCTGCAGCCTTTTTGGAGAAGACGTCGGCATAAGCCGAATAGGCTGCAGGTAAACCCTCTAGTGAGGTAGTTGCTATAACTGGAGAAATACAGACGCCCCCACAACTTGTACCCCAGTGAGAAACCTCCCCAGTAACCCAATTAATCTGGGGGTTATGAGCCTGGAACCATGGTAACGCCAAAATGAGTGGAGAAGAGGCACCTTCAATTAGGAATAGGGCTATCTCCTCACTATGAGAATTATTAATACACAAAGATAAGAAGACAGTCTTCTTATTCACCACACCTGACCCTAGGGGTCTTTTGTCCACCGCTAAAATTCTCATGGGGACACCCAGAGGGACCACAGGAATGCCATGTTTGGCTGCAAATGTAGCATCTAAAAAATTACCCTCTGCCCCAGAGTCCACGAAAGTGGACAAGTTAACAGAGCCCGTAGGCCAGGTCAGTTTAACTGGTAGCAGAACCTTGGAGGCAAATTGGGGAGAGGAAACGCCTGCACCCAAATGGAGCTCCCCTTCTCCATTTAAGCTTTGGCGTTTCCCGGCCTCTTTGTGCATTGTTTGAGAAAATGACCCTTATCCCCACAATAAATACATAGCCCAAGGGTAAGCCTGCGTGTCTTTTCCTCAGGAGAAAGATGTAATAGGCCTAATTGCATAGGCTCCTCCTGAGGTGGAGACACAGAGGAAACAGAAGAATTAACATTGGTTACTAAGTCAGGTTTCACCCCTTCTCTCCCTTTGCCTCCTATCGATCTGAATGGCAAGAGACATAAGATCATTCAGATTGGAGAGCAAGGGATAATATTCACTATGCTATCTTTAACAGTATCAGATAGCCCGATACGGAACTGACTGCGCAGGGCAATGTCGTTCCACCCAGTTTCTACTGCCCACCAGTGGAACTCGGTGCAATACACCTCCGCATCCCGTCTCCCTTTGCGCAACTTACGAATCGCCGAATCGGCAGAAGATGCGCGATCCGGGTCATCGTAAAGGATTGCCATGGTGTGAAAGAACAGATCTAGGGAGAAACGGGCAGGAACAGAGGGGGCCAGTCTGAGGGCCCAAATTTGGGGATCACCCTGAAGCAGGATCATAACAAATTTTACTTTTTCCTCACCAGTTTGGAAGGAGTGTGGGAAAAAGCCTAAGTATAACTTGTATGCCTCTTTAAAGACAAAAAACTTGGTCCCATCTCCACAGAATTTCTCCGGAAAGGCAATTTTGGGTTCTTGGGGTCTAGCGATGTTACCTCACATGGCAGAGGAACCCACAGGAGGAGGTGGAACAGAAACACATGGCTGCTGTGGAGTCTGCGGATTCTCCAGTTGGCGGGTTAGGTTATGAAAACCCTGCAGGAGATAGTTCTGCTTTCACTCCTGATCCTCCAAGTGCTGTAGCAGAGCAGATAGAAGCACTTCCGTAGTAGTTGGAGTGGGGGGAGCGGCAGCAGCAGCAGCAGCGGAGTCGTCGTGACTGTTGTCTTCCATGGCCTGTGATAATGTCACGGTTGGCACCCTAAACCCAGAACTACTGCCAAGCATCCTGGTCTAGGCTTGTGCTTCTGCCTATAACAGCCGCCTTTCACCTTGGGAGGAGCCCTCCAGGTCTTATAACGAGAGATGCAAGGCGAATGGTTCTGGGCAAGCAAAGGGGCACAACTGTAAAGTCAATAAGGACAAAGGTCACGGTACAAGTAGGAGTAGGCAAGTTCGTAGTCAGGCAGGCTGGGTCGAGGCGGGCGGATAACAAGGATCGTCAGACAGGCAAGGGTCAAACCGGGAAATCAATCAGAAGGATGAGACACAAACGGAGTCGAAGTACAAGCTGGAGTCAGGTTACGGATATCACAATAGTCAGGAACAGGCCGAGTCAAACACAGGAATATCAATAGCAGGATACAAGGAACAAACACACAAAGGCTCAGGAAAGCACCATGAATCAAATCCTATCACGGGCAATGAACAAAGCAAAAATGTCCCTTTAAATACATTTAAATTTTCACGCCATTGCGCGCTGGCGTAATCACGTAAAGCACGCATGCGCCTTTAAAAAAAGGAAGTGCGCGGCGCGTACTAAGGGCAGGTATTAGGAAGGAGCAACAGCACGGTGCGGCGGGTGTCCCCGCTGCACCGGTAAGGTGCATTTTATTACAGTAGAATGACCAGTTAAGCCTGTTACAAGGAACTGAATTAGATACAAATGTAAGGAATAAGTTGACTACATTGCTAAAGTTTAAGTGCTCATGGAAGATACATGGGTATGTAATAAAAGGCACTAGTTTTGTCCAGAAGCAGTAACCCATAGCAACCAATCAGATTTAAAAGCAAACATCTTAGTTACTTTTATTACATATGGGGGTCCCTGAGCAATACCAGACACCAAAGATACATATTTTATTATATGTTGGTTTACCACACCCTAACTCAAGTGTTACCACTAAATTAGCCAGCCATGTGTACTCCTTCTGCTCATTATGTGCCATCTGTCTGCTGCAATAATTCCAAGCATGTGTACAAATTGTTTTTAAATACATTTGCATCAGAAGTCATAATTTACCTTTGCATCAATTGATATGGTCAGTTTGTTCCGACTGCATATATATTTGACCCACCTTGTCTAGGTCTAGTAACCATGCATCATGCATTTTCCTACCTATTCTTGTTTGACTTTGTCTTTCTTGTGTCTAGCTTTATATTTTATACTGTTCTGCATGCCCTGTACTACTGCCCCACTCCCTGTGTCCTGTATCTATTCCGCACACTCAATTCTACTCCAATACCCAACTTGCTCCAGCATCTATTCCAAACTGTCATATGCAACTCAGAGTGTGTCCTGTTGTAGATGGCAACCAATTCTCAGTTTGCCTGTTTGCCCTCTTTAGCTCAAGAAATAAGAAAAATAATATATTTTTTTGTGATCCACCAAACCACTATTTGGGATTCAGCCAAATCCCAGAATACTTCATGAAAGATTCAGCTGAATACCAAATACAAATTTATGTATCCAAATTAGGGACGGGAAAGGAAAAAGTGGAAAAAACTTTTTATACTTCCTGGTTTTGTGAAAAAAATTTATGTGATTTCCCTTTCTGACCCTTGCATATACAAGGATTGGGCCACATCCTGCTGGAAAAGGCAGAATCCTGGTGAAAAATTCTGGATTCAGTGCTTCTCTTATATTTTTTGATCAAAACAAAAAGTGTTTTTGAACAAGCCCTATTCATTGAATTCATAAAAAAATGGACTGTACCTTTAATACCTGTATAATGATGGCATTTTTTTTGTGTCACATAACTTCTTTTCCAGTAAGCCATTTTAATAGATATACTATCCACTAATGTAAATGACAAAGTGCACTATTTTTTATGCTGGTGGTTGAATTTTATTGTGATTCAATGTGTTCACAAATATATTTCTGAACTGTGTGCAAAGGAAAATTATTTATGCAGAATAAAATTTGTGTCATTGCTAATTATTGAGAGTAGTATAGTATGAGGAAAAACATAAAGAAAGAAGAGGCAGATGATGTGATAGCACAATCTATGCAGTGGCAATACATCGCTATGTCAAATAAATAATACAGGCAGAAACTGTAGTAGTAATCTGCAACATGTATGTTTTGCAGGTGAGGTCAAGCTACACTAGCAATCAATTACACAAGCTCCACTAGCAATCAATTACACAAGCTCGTCCCAATGGGACAGATTTACTTTTTAAAGTACTGGAGTTTGATTAGATACACACATAAACAAATACTGTTCTGTAAATGTCCATAAAACTTGAATTATTCAGCCATATTTATAGATATTATTTGGGGAATGTAATATGTTTCACTAGTGTAAAAACCTGCACAAAGACGATTGTGAGCATTAGCAAACATGTCTGCGTTCTTTTTGACTAAAAGATCTCAACGACTTCATCACAAAGTTTAAGAACAAATGAATTTTGCGAACATTAGCAGTGCACGTAAATACATTTCACAAGGGCAAAATCTATTTAGCGTCAAAATTTTTTACGAAACTCCAGATTAGGTGCTAAATATTTGCTTAGCGAAAATGTGCAATGCAATATTCACCAGCAACTGATTTTACATTGCAAGCAGTGCTTAACATTCCCAAAGACACCATTTTAAATAACGCTTCTGACTTTTAATTATATCCCCCCTTATTAGTTTCTGTTTTAGTTTACCTGCATCTAATAACTATCAGAGCAATATCCAATCGTATGCACAAACTTGGGAAAGTAAGTATTTGTCCTTTTATTACAAAAATGAATGGGATATATTTAATGCAGACATATATAATAACCCAATGTATTTAAAGACACATTTTACCAGTGAATTATTTTGAACATTCTTATCCCTGCAGGTGGACCCTCAGAAGGAAAATTAGTCCCTGGAGATCAAATCATTATGATAAACGATGAGCCAGTCAGCAGTGCTCCTAGGGAGAGAGTGATCGACCTTGTCAGGTACTTTATATCGTTCAACTTTTTCTGCATTGAGGTAAAAAAAAAGTTTCTGTCAGCCAGTGATGACACAAGAGAAAGCCAAAATATATTTTATTTCTGGCATGTTATTATAGGGCCCACAATTACAAGTGGAAATGAAGGTGTGCTTAGGTCAATATTGTTCTCTATCTACATACAAATACATATAACATATGAAAGAACAAATGCAAAACGTTTTGAAATCATAAATATTACATTTTACAATGTAATATTCTTCATAGGACAGTTTTGAAGACCTCCTTGAAGTTACTGTATAATTATGGCAAATATAATACTGTATTAGTAAGGAGTTTTTTTTTTACATATACTGTACAGTGGTATGAAACAAGTAGCAATCTTTTTGGTTGCAATATACTTTTAGCAATGTACATATTCTTTTCCCTTAAATTATGATATGCCTCCTTAGACTGTATATAGATCTTTATCTTCTTTTTAATGGCATGATTTTCCCAAGTACTGCATACACTGTACACCAGGGATCCCTAATCCATAGCTCACGAGTAACATGCTGCTTGATGTTCCTTTGATGTTGCCCCCAGTTGCTTCACAGCAGGTGCTTATTTATTTATTTATTTTTTAAATTACTGGCTTGATAACAAAGTTTGGAGGCATAAAGCTCAAATGAACTGCAGAGCTTATACATGCTGACAGTCTGTTCGTCTAATCAAAAAGCTAATAATGGTACAGTGTCCTGCAGGAACTTATTTTAAAGGAGAAGGAAAGCTACCAAGGCAGTTGCCAATAGATTAGACACAACAGTGCAAGCTAGAACACCTTTTTTTATTCTTTAGTAATATTTTCCATACCTGAGTAATCAGCTCTAGACACTGTCTCTGTTTTTTTGGGATGGCAGCTGCCATATTAGCTTACTCTGACATCACTTCCTGCCTGAGTCTCTCCCTTCTTGCTCATAGCTCTAAGCTCAGATTATAATGGGGGGGAAGCACATTGAGTAACAATTAAAAACAAGAACAGGTATCCATCTTGTGACTAAGACTAACTCATCATGGTTTAGTCTTAGTCACAAGATGGATACCTGTTCTTGTTTTAATTGTTACTTGGTAATAGAGATTTTTTTCTTTTAACTTTACCCATGGTTTTTAAGCTCCCATCCAACTATCTCTACATGGGACAGTGTAAACTCTTGCTGGAGTGGAGTCCAGTAGACGGGAAGTTACCACAAGGGTAACAACAAATCTACCTGCATGTAAGTTTTCTGAATACTGGGGAGCCCTGGAGGTGTAAGCTGATACAGAAGCCCATGTGTAAACAATAGAAGGAAAGAAATGTGGTATTTATTTTGACAGAGGACTTCAAGTCAAGTCAAGTAATTATTTATTGCCATTTGTACCAGGAGTACATAGGAATTTCTTTTGCAGCATAATGCAGTAAGACACGTTTTAGTTTACAATATATGTTGACATTTACATATTAAAACGTAAGTAAGTGAGTTTCTACAGATTAGACCATTTAAGTCATTTGGACTGCATGATTTGTTGAGTGGGTGTTTTTATTTGCTTATCGGTGAAACTCATTTGCAATTTGCCTAACAGACCTTGGAAAGAAGCTATTGAATAGTCTTTTGCTTCTGGCTTTTATGCTTTCAGGCCTTCTGTTTCTCAGCAAGTAGTTAGGTTTGAATACACTTACTAGTGTATTCATATAGACCTTTCTGATAAAGCTTACTTAGTTTTAACCTTCCCTTCTCCTGTAAGCATTTTTGGTTCCCCAACACTTTTTATATTTGAATGTGGCTTATGGGACCCCTGCTATACAATGTAAATCCCATACTTTCCAGTATATATGGTTCAAGGGTAAAGACTATTGCTTGTGGGTCATTCTCTTTCAAATTTGCAGTTCTTGGTTTCTGTTAATAATAATGCATTATTCATTAATCCAAAAAAAGTTCTGGTGGTGTCTAAAGGAACGATTCTAAATGTTAATTTCTCAGGTGTTCTACCATCACCTTAACATCAATTAATGTTGCTGTAAATTAAAGGATCTGATAGCTTAATCAAAGCCTAGAAGAAGTGATTACATTTGCCAGCAAAGCTATGATAATTTAAATTAAGCTTGGTTCCTTTAATAATTAAGATGAACATCTTTAAATTAGTGTATGTTTCTAAAATTAATAATGTACATATTAAGAATATTAATATTAAGAATATGTTGACTCATTCATATTAAAATAAATGATTTGATTAACATTCTAGAACCTGTTTTGACCACAGTATTTAATACAAATAACAAGACTCAATAAGATGTAATATTTTTGTATGTAGAATAACCTAAAAAATCTGAAATTTTATAATTTTGTATTTTTGTAAAGCTTGCAATAAAAAGCTAATCAAGTTATTTTTCTAACAAGTGTATAGAATTCACCTACTCTGCTATAGTCCACTGTGTGTGCTGAAACTGCAAACTTGACAGTAAATATAAATATTTAATGTTTTATATGTTTAATTATGTGATAAGTAGGCAAACAGCAGATTTTTGTCAAAGAATAAAAAATTTTACATCCATCTTTACTAAGCCCTATGCCCCTGAACTGTGGTGCAGTGCAGACCCTCTGTCTAACCTCCCTAGCAGTTGTAGGGTAAATCTCCTGTGTCTGCAGGGCCAGCTCATCATCATCATGAACACACAGTTTCCCCTCTAAATTGTTGTTGTCATCCCCCTGAGGCAGCACGTCTTGTCCCTGTTGTCATCCTTCTTTAGATCATTCCCTACATCATCACTCCCAGCATGCTGGGTTGCATCTCTGGACCAGTAGTCTGCTTCCCTGTCATTCAAGGACCCTGATGGACATCCCCTACGGCTGATATTATTATTATGAATAACATATTTTGTAGCACTGTAAAGTAAATGTGTTTATACAACTAAATCACATGAATTATATGTACTGTATAGAACATATGGAGTTGTACATCAATACTAGGGATGCACCGAATCCTGGATTTGGTTCGGGATTCGGCCTTTTTCAGCAGAATTCGGATTCGGACAAATCCTTCTTCCCGGCCGAAAGGAAACCAAATCCTAGGGAGGGAAATTGCATGACATTTTGTTACAAAACAAGGAAGTAAAAAATGTTTCCCCTTTCCATGACTAATTTGCATATGCAAAAGGTGAGGAAGGCCCTGTGCAGAAAGAGTTTACAATCTAAAGGGAAGGGAATAATACACAAGGTGTGGGCAAGATCAAAATTAAGTGGATAAGAGATGTAGTATTGCTGTTGGTAGAGGGTAAGCTTTTCTTAATAAGTGTGTTTTAAGAGATTTCTTGAAAGCAGAAAGGTTGGGAGAAATTCAGAAAGACCGTGTGAGAGAGAGAATTTCACAGGAGGGGTGCAGCACTTGCAAAGTCTTGAATGCGAGCATGTGAGGAGGTAATGAGAGAAGTGTTGAGTAGCAGGTCAGTAGAGGAGTGTAGTAAGTGGTTGGGTGAGTATATAGAGATGAGTTCAGAGATGTAGGGTGGGGCAGAGTTATGAAGTGCTTTGAATGTCAGGGTCATTAATTTGAATTTAATTCTGAAAGGTAGTTGAAGTGCAGGGATTAGCAGAATGGCATGGCAGAGGAGGAGTGGGTGCTGAGGTGTATAAGCCTTGCGGCAGTGTTAATTATGGACTGGAGAGGTGACAGTCTCTGGCGGGCAAGGCCAATTAAAATAGAGTTACAGTAGTCGAGACATGATATGACAAGAAAGTGAATAAGAATTTTGGCAGGATCTTGGGTGATAAATTATCGTATATTGGATATGTTCCTTAGGTGGAAGTGACATGATTTAATAAGTGACTGGATATGAGGAGTGAATAACAGGGCAGAATCTAGGATAACCCCAAGGCATAGGGCCTCGGGAGACGGGTTGATAGTGGAATTGTTAGCTATGATAGATACTTTCAGGATGTTACTGGTGTTAATTGGAGGAAAGAGAACCATTTCCATTTTAGAGAGGTTTAATTTAAGGTAGGGTTGCGACATTCATGTACCGATAGTGGACAGGCAGGAGGAGACACATGTTAGGAGTTCTGGGTTGAGATCAGGAGATGAGAGCTCGATCTCACTATTGTCAGAATAGAGGTGGTAGTGGAAACCAAGCGAGATGATTAATTTTCTAAGGGATGAAGTATAGAGGGAGAATAATAAGGATCCCAGGACAGAGCCTTGAGGAATCTCAACAGAAATAGGCGGAGGAGAAGATGCTATTCCATTGTAGAAAACAATGATGCAATGATTAGTGAGGTAAGAAGAGAACCAGGACAGGGCAGAGTCACAAAGGCGAAGCGACTGGAGGGACTGGAGGAGGAGAAGGTGATCTACAGTGTCAAATGCAGCTAATAGATCAAGCAGTATAAGTAGTGAGAAATTGTTGTTGGCTTTAGCTGGAGTGTTGTGTTTTAAAACCAGATTGTAGGGGGTCCAGCAAATTACTGACAGAGAGGAATGCGGTTAGTTGGTTGTAGACTAGGCACTAAAGTAGTTTAGAGATAAAAGGTAGCAGAGAGATAGGTCGGAGGTTGTCAAGATTGGAGGGATCCAGAGAGGGTTTTTTCAGAATGGGATACAAGAGCATGTTTTATTTGAGAAGGAAACAGTTCATTTGAGAGGGAGAGATTATCTAGATGCGTTAAGTCTTTGATTAGACAAGGATTGGTATTGCAGAGAAGTTTTTAAGGAATAGGATCAAGCAGGCAGGTGGTAATGTGAGAAGAGGCAAAATGTTTTGAGACTTCCTGTGACAGGGGTAAAGGAGCAGATGAGAGACTGGGGAGGGTGGTGGAAGTCTAGGGGGTTTGAGTAATTTAATGTCCCTTTTGTTTTTGAAGTGCTCAGCAATATCTTGAGCAGAGACAGATCTGCATGGAGGGGTAGGAGAAGAGGAAAGGACAGTGTTAAAGGTGGAGAAAATGTATGCCAGTTGTTTTAGAAAGGGAGTTAATGAGTGAAGTTAAGTATGATTGGTTGGCTTGGGAAAGGCTGGTGTTATAGGAGCTAAGGCCAGATTTGTAGCTCCAACAGTCTGATTCTGTTCTGGATTTCCACCAGTAACGCTCAATTGTATGTGAGTACTTTTTTTGTGTGCTTTTGTATGAACAGTATGTTAAGGTTGAAGGGCTTTGGGTCTAGCATACTTAGTTTTTGCAGGATCAAGATCATTAAGGGCAACGGTACTTGTGCTATAGTAGACAGAGGTAGCCACATTGGGACAAGAGATGGCTGAGATATTACAGTGAAGAGAGTCAAAGGAAGAAGAGACGTGACATATCTAGAGCTTGCAAGTCACGGTAGGTATGTGCTTGGGGTATAGCAGGCAGTGAGGGTGGAGTTAGTGAGAGTTGAAATGTGACATATTGTGATCATATTGTGATATGCTTGGGCGAGCCACAATTTCCTTCTCAGACAATAATCCCCCTGTCAGCTCAGATCCTGGTCATCTTAACCCAGCTTCATGTTTCATGAGGCTTGCTCCTGTTCAAAAAGTAGCGTGGGACTTGAGGGAGTCCTTCATTACTGAGGTGGCAATTGGGACAGCAGAGGCAAAACTGGTGACCATTCAAGCTCCTGCTTATTACTGCAATCTACCAGTTCCTCTGTATGCTGTGAGCCAATGGGGTCCCCTCTTTTTTGAGGTAAAATACTATGGTAGGTTCCCTGCTACAAATAAACAGGAGGGGTCCTAGCACTATAGACCCACTTGGTAGATATGTCTTTGTTAAAGGCTCTATTGCAGGGGAAAAGTATATGTTTGCCAATCTGTACCTCCCTAACACTGACCAGGCTACATACCTCTCAACTAACACTCTCACTGCATTCACAGAAGGGACCCTACTAATGGGGGGGATTTTAACTGCCCTATAGACCCTTCATTAGACATCAGTGCAGAGAAAACCAGCATACCGAGAAGCCAAGTTGTAATGCTGAAGAAATTATTGCATAACCTGCAGGTGATAAGACGAATGGCATATACAACACCCCACCACAAGGGACTATATTTTCTACTCAAATTGACATGATTCATATACCAGAATAGATTTCCTCCTAATATCACACAATAGCCTGAAAGAAGTACTTTCTTCTAAAATACAGGACCGTACCTGGTCAGATCACGAGCCCATTGCACTATACTTGTAACCACCTAGCTCTACCCCTCGCACAAACACTTGGCGACTTAACAAGGCTCTACTTAAAGCCAAACAAATTGCAAACGATATAAGAAAACAAATACAACTTTATTTTAAAGAGAACTCCTTTGCAGATGTAACTGCCCTGACTTGCTGGGAAGTGCACAAATGCGTCATAAGGAGACATATGATACAAATAGGGGCTAAAGCGGCTAAGCAGAAGGCCTTAGTTACTAAAATACGGAACCTAGAGACACAACACAAAATGAATACATCAGATACTGTATTAGCTGAACTCACAATAGCCAGACAAGAATTGAATAATACACTTGACAGTTTCACAAGGCGAGCCATTACTAAATAATGTCATAGATTCTATAAACATGGTGACTATAGGTGAGGATATTGAAGAATAAACAAGCAAAAACCTATACAACAGCTATAAAAGTATACTAAAGGAAAAATGCACTACCTAACTGATAAAATAACAGATATGTTCGAACAATACTACACTAAGCTGTACCAGCTAGAGGACTCACACCAACACTGCAAACACATAGCCACAAACCCAATACAAGACTACTTGAACAAGTCTAACACAGCAAAACTGAAACAACTAGATGCCATAGCACTTGAGAAGGAAATAACAATAGATGAAGTCAAATTTGCCCTAAGTAATACCCCTACGGGCAAGAGCCCAGGACCAGACGGATACCCTATAACCTATTACAAAACATTCCAAGGGGTACTCACCACACTTTACTAAAGCACTGGAAGACATTAAAAATAATAAACATTTTAGTCCTTCCCTAGAGGCACACATCACACAGATACAGAAACCCGGTAAACCTGCAGTGGACCCCAGTAACTACCATCCAATCTCCCTAATAAATGGAGATGTTAAGCTCCTTGCCAAAATAATAGAAGCTAGACTACAAAACTGTATCCCTTACCTAATAGGCTTAGAGCAGGTAGGATTTGTATCGGGCAGGGAGGCATGCGACAATACCACAAGATTATTAGATCTACTCTATATAGCCAAGCAGAGACAAACTAAATTGTTACTACTATCCACAGATGCCGAAAAAGTATTCGATAGAGTCAACTGGCACTACATGATAGAATGCCTGAAATACTATGGACTGGGACCAAATATCTTAGCCTGGATACAATCACTTTACACCAACCCTAAAACCCAAGTAAAGGTTAATCGCATACTATCATTTCCAATACGAGTTAAGAATGGCACGAGGCAAGGATGTCCACTTTCTCCCTTTCTCTTTATCCTATCTCTTGAACCCCTTTTAAACACAATCAGACAGAACCCACACATACATGGAATTAATGTCGCTGGTCAACAGCACAAAATCTTAGCATACGCTGATGAATTATTATTTCCCATTACCAACCCATTAGAATCTATACCCCACCTACACAAAATCTTGCAAGACTTTTTGAAGTTGAGCAACGTAAAAATTAACCATAACAAATCGATGGCGCTAAATGTCTCCTTACCACACGAAGAGATAACTTACTTGAAACCCCACTTCCTATATACATGGGCAACAAATGTGAAAACACTAGGGGTTAAAACAACTAACAACTACACAAATTGGATAGAAATAAACCTACAGGACCTTATGAACAAACTAAGAAAGGATCTGCATAACTGGGATGCTCACTCAATCTCCTGGTTTGGGTGGATCAGCGTAGTAAAAATTAATATCCTCCCCAGGTTACTATATATCTTTCAAGCACTGCCATTGTTAGTACCAATCTCCTATTTTAAGAGTATAAGGGCCATGCTTACCAAGTTTACATGGTTAGGCAAGAAGCCTAGGATAAGCTGAAAAATACTAAATAGACCACAAAGAAAAGGAGGCGCAGGTCTACCTAGTATAGAACATTACCACCAAGCGTCAATAATAAACTGTATCATTGACAACAAATTGTGGATAGAAACAGAACAACTGGCCACTAAGACCCACTTAATACATCTGCTGCGGATTGACAAAGTACATTGGAGGATAATTCATAAAGATCACTCAAGACCCCATATTAATTAACGAAACACCCCTCATCCCTAATGCCCCTGCTCAACAACCCAGCAATCCCAGTAAGCTTGGACTCTGGTTATTTCCAGAACTGGCTAATAGATGGAAATCTACAACTTTTTCACTTTATAAAAAAGGGAGAACTTGTCATTAAACAAGAACTTCATCATGTTAAACCCCTTGCTCCAGCAAGAAATATTCACAAATTTCACACTAAAACCGAGCACTAGGGGGAACAACTACCTTATCCCGACCACTGACAGCATTCGAAAAACATTGTGCACTTAGTGAACCACCACGACATAACATTTCTATGATATATAGAGGCCTACAAGCACCAGATAACTTAAATAACATACACTTCATCCAATCGTGGAGTGCAGACTTAGACAATTTGATACTTAAATTATTATGTAGCACTAGATGTAGTTGTATACAACAACGAATCTATAAAATTCTCAATAAGTGCTAAAGAATGCCAGCAAAGCTGCAGTTAATATTCCCACAGACATGCTGGAGGTGCTCTGGGGCAAGGGGCAAAATGATACATATCTTTTGGCCCACAGTTAAAACCTTACTGGGACCAGGTTATCTCTTTATCAGAGAAATTCTAATATAGACAGGAGCCGTGCATATTGATTGTTGTTTCACACAGAGTGGTTGATTTACGAAATTCACGTGAAATGATCGAAGTTCGATCGAATAACGATCGTACAAATTTTTTGTGAAAGCGTAAAGTGAATTTTGGCCACTTCGATCATCGAATATCGAATAGATCGAATGATCGGATATTCTATAATTCGACTATTGAAGGAAATAAAATTTTAAAGTTATTCGACTACCTACTTCGGCAGATTGAACCTACCGAATTGCAATAGAAGCCTATGGGAAGCTTCCCGTAGGCTTCAGAGACTCAGTCCTGCTCGAATACCATTCGTACGATCGAAGCGTTCAATAGTTCGAATCGTACAAATTTTTCGGACGCTCGAATTAAATTTTACGATGTTTTCATGAAATTGAACGATCGTACGAATTCATTGAGAAATCGAATATCGAGCGAAATTTCGAATTTGGTCGAGCAAATTTTTGGGAATAATAGTAAATTTGCCCCAGAGAGTCGTATCTCTGCTTTCAAATACTCACTGGAACCTTACCTATTAAATGTGGCTAAATGCCTAATTCTTTTACATTGGAAGCCACAGCATGCCAATAATAAAAGATTGGCTTACAAAGATTGAAGAGTTTTATGTTTTTGAGGAGCTTTTGGTGCACACAGAAGAGCAAAACACAAATTTCACTGCAACTACGTGGCGGTTGCTGGAATTTAAAGAAACAGAAAAAAACAGAAAGGTGGCTGGAATTTAAAGAAACAGAAAGGTACAGGTTTCAATGAGGTATTGTTCATACATCCTCTTTCTTTTTTCTGATTTTCTTTTTCCTCTCATCCCATTACTAACCTCCCTTATGTTCCTAAACTCCCACCCCCATTCCTACCCAGTGTTGAATATACAATTCTTGTGATCTAGTATGAGTTGGATTTAGCATATGGTACACTTATAGGTCCTGCGAGACCGACACTGTTTGAAGTTCATGCATATATTTTTCAATAAAAAGATAATAAAAAAGATAATTGGAAATAAACAAACAAACAAGCATGCAATTCACTGATAAAAGAGGGTGTCCCACTGAAAGAAAATGTCTAGCAATGTGTTATATTAACTTCTCTGGTTAACTATGTGTCTCTTTTAATGAGCTGTGCTGAAAAAAATCATGTATATAGGTTGTTAAGTATTATAGGTAACACAAATTTGTAATAACTGTATTTTGCTGGTTATAGTTCTAAAACGTTGTTTACTTAGGAGAAATATTGTCCTTAATAATATTCCTGTTCAAAAAAATGTAAAAAAAAGTGTCTCAATGAGACCAATTTACAGAGACAATTAGTCTTTCACTCTAGCTAGTTTACTTAGAACTGTGTAGAGCTGCACTATAATTGCAAGAGCATAACATCAAAACAAATCCACTTGATTAGGTGGCATTTTTTCCCGGTAAAGGTTATTGAACCAGCATACTGTGGGTATCATCAGTATCCCCTAGGAAACATCTTAATGTAAGAAAATATTGTAAAAGTAAATATCAGCAGTTATTTAGACAGAGCCAAATTCAATCCCAGTTAAAAAAACAAAAGTATGCATTCCACACTTACAGTGATACTGACACTAAAAAATCAATTTTAACATATGAATGTACATGAAGGGGCAGATTTACTAAGGTTCTAATTGATTCAAAGTGAAAATTCAAATCAAATTCGAATTAAAAAAAATTAGAATTTAATTTGGGCTTATTCGACTATCGAATAGCCCAAAATTTGATTCGAATTTGCCAAATTTGAATTCGATTGTCGAAGTACTCGCCCTTTAAAAAAATTTGGTACAACAGTTCGGCAGATAAAACCTACTGAATTGCTATATATCCCTATGGGAAGCTCCCATAGGATTTTTACAAGATTTTTGATCGAATATAAAAAATTTGATCGAATGGTTAAAATTGTTCGAATCGGTTGATTTGAACGATTTTATCGATCTAAAATAGGTCATGTTGTTAATTTTTTGCTGAGAGGTTTGTTTTTGTATATAATTGTTAGTTGAAGTTCCTAAGCCTGACTCACTGACCCTATGACACTCTGACTTTGCCAACTTGATTCTCAGCCTGTAAGTTACAGTTTCTAATGCTAACGGACTCCTGCTGCACAAATATGTCAGCCCCCTCATACAGGAACATGGGGCAACAGACAGGTAATGTAAAGCATCATGCAAATACTTTATGGCAAAGTAGCTTTCAAAGCCAATATTATAATAGATGTAAAAAAAGAGTTTAATTTCAGGTTTCAGTATTTCTTTAAAAAAATATGATACTAAATTACATGTATGGGGTTGGTGGCAGAAGAATTCATAAATAATTTCATAAAATGATAATAAATCAGCCCCTAATTATCTATAGCATGCATAGTATTATAGCCTGACATATTATAGTTACATTTCTTAAATCTGTGCTCGACCATCCCAGAGTTCTATCTTATATTTTTTGGGTGTGCCAAATGCCACTTACTGCTATACTGTATGCAGAGAATGTGCAAGGACAGATGTTTACTATTTAAAGCAGTACTGATATAAGATCATTAACTGCAAAAACTTTGCATAAATTAGTCCTCATCACCACTTCACATATTTAAGATGATTTTTTATAAATTGTTATAGTTTGTACTTACAGAGTATTATTAAAATTGCTGTACAGCAAGGGTGTGTATTCAGATACAGTAGAGAAAATGACAATAAATTTGCTTTGAATTGGTAATGTGCTGAAATTTGCATCTTCAGATTTGTCTCACGTGCCTTCAAGATATTTTTAGCTCAGTGCATTTGTACTCACATGAAGGAGAGCAATAACAACAGATTTCTTTGTATTTTCATTCCAAACTAACATCACAAGCCCTGCTCATAAGGTTGTGTTTCATAATTTTTCATCATTCATTCAGCATTATGAAAGAAGCGTGAAAGAAGATTTACTTAGCTTAGTAGCTTTAAGACTAAAGGCATTTTCTGTGATCATATTTTTAGGTTAATAACTCAACGCTTCTTACTCATGATATGGTTCAAAAGACATGCACAGTATGTTATTAAAACTTACAAATTATGTCAGTATAAGGCTTTGAATAACTTTCACCCATGTAAAAATAAAAAATGCATTTATGAGGTCACAGCTGATTTTTTTTTTGCTAAATCATTTAAATTTGCAGAATTTGGTTGATGGTTGTACAGTTATTTCTACTTTTTTGCAGGAAACTGAACAGAAAAAAGTACATATGTTTGTGAATCTTCTCATTCATCCAGGTCATTGTTTAATTAGTAAACATAAGTCAAATCAACTGGACATGCTGTGTTTTTTTCCTTGAAGACGTTTCACCAGTCATCCAGCTGGCTTTCTGATGAAACGTCTTGTTGTTGTCCAGTTGATTTTACTTATTTCTACAGATATAAAAGTACATATAAATATATATTCATATGTTAAATTAAATAAAAGTAGTGCTACAGTAAATAAAAGTAGCCTGAGGCTAGATAGGATAAACTGACAGTTAGATCCTTTTTTTTTTTTGCATTTCTAGGGTTTAATTTGAATAAATGTGGCTCAAAATATATTGAATCTTTTTCTGGAGGGGGATATGTATGTTATATCTCAAACAATTTTTTGTTTAAACTTATAGGGAACATTTAGCTAATGCAGGGCAGTGTTGAAAGTGCAATAAAATGGCAGAAATCCACCATGCAAATTTGTACCCTTTCTTGTACATGGGAGAAAAGACAGAGCATAGAAATCTGCAATTGCCAAATGAATACAGTGCTGCTGCAGCAGAGCCCTGTATTAAGGACATGGCTGCCATATGTCTGCTAGTGTTGCAAAATGTACCAGATTTTTTACCTGGCGCGAAGTGCTTTTAAAATTAGCACAAAGTGGCTAGCTTTTGTGGCCCTTTAGTTCTGTTGCACATGCATCCAGGCTCACAGTGAATACTATATTCTTGCTATAGATATCTCTGCATATATATATATACTGTATATATATATATATATATATATATATATATATCTGCATGCAGACAGAATGAAGTCCTTTAAAAGTTAAATGAAATATATCTTTATTAAATGGTTCAAAGAGATCATGATTAAAGATTGGGCAGTAGCTGACTTATGCTGCATTCTTGAGGGTGGAAGTGTGTTAATAATTCATTTTTATTTATTCATATATCAAAGGCAAAATGATGGGTTACTGCAATGGCTGAGAGGGACTGCAAATCTACACACTACAAATGAAACACGTTTCCTATGTGTATTATACCCTTTTATGTGTTTTTTCATACAGAAGCTGCAAAGAATCAATCCTACTTACAGTTGTGCAACCATACCCAGTAAGTACAATTATTTTAAAAAATGGGAAGTTGTGCAAATGCAGGTGTTTGCAAAGATAGAAAACCAATGCCTTTATAGAGTAAAATTATATTAAATATGTATATGACTATGAAGATTCTCATTCATCCAGGTCATGGTATATCTAATACAAGGAACTCAAAAAGGAGTTGCATGACACATTGGTAATCCTATCACAGCAATTACACATAATCAACACCTCTGTGAATTTCAGATGTCACCTCTCTGAAGAGTTACAATATGCAGTTGTGACTGGATTTTTGGAAGAGTCTATATGCTGAGAATACCCTACACCAGTCAGTTGAACTGAAGAAGCTGCTCGGATGAGCAGTGAAATGTTTTCATTAAAATTTCTCAGCAAGTCCAGTTGGTTTTGAGTTACTTGTATTAGATATGTATGCTTTAATAAGTCAAATAGATAAATATAATATTCAATAATAAAGTATTATCCATTATGAACAATTTAAGATTAAAGTCCCAGTATCCATTTTTAAATGGTATCCCCCTGCACATGGCCCACTGCCCCTCCCCAAACACATCAATGCCACTAAAGTGAGCTCCACAGGCTCCCTCATACCTGGTATGCAAATGCAAAGCTGCATAGTGGGGCTGGTGGCCTCTATATTTGGGTGTATCACATACGATGTCAAGCTACCAGGAGGTAATCATCTTCCACTGTGCATGCTCTTGCTATACAATAAACAAATTGTTCAATTTAAAGGTATAAAAAATATTAACAAAGGCAGGAAAATAGGAAGGCATGTGAATAACATGGCTTCCAATACAAAAACTATACGTCTTAACATACTGGATATGTAGGCACAATAAGAAGTCAGAGAAATAAATAAGTGCATTTATTGTACTGCAGTGCAATTGTATGTATTTTACCAGTCCCATGCCTTTCTATTAACTATGCAGCTGAAAATGCTATTTGGGTATCTAGTGACATGGACCAATAGTGTAGCTATTTTTATTATCAATATGCCTATAAAATTCTAACCATTCTGTTTCTTTTCGAAGACGGATGTATTTTGCTGCTAAAGATAACTCGACACATCAGCTAGTGGCTCAGCAATGTCTCATAATAATAATGTTTCCACTAAAAATATGAATTTTAGGCAAGTGGAAAAATACTGATAGCAGATAGTCATGAACTTTTCCAGTAACATACGATCATGCCATCATTTGTCCATACTGTATATCGCACCATAAACTGAATCTTTGGAGCCATTTGAGAGTAACAAGCAAGCCATAGATTTATTGTCTAAGAGTACTAGAATTCTGGTTTGCCTAGGTTCCCATAGCAACTAATGATATGATTGCTATTAAACAGGTGACCAGTAACTGCTACCTACTGATTGGCTGCTATGGTTCACTGTACCTGGGCAAACTTTGCACCTGGTATTACTTAACCCTAAAACACATTCAACCGATGATCAAACACCCCAGGTCTAAGTGTATTAATAGTATATAGTGTACTGCATGCTTGCACTCTGTGCTTTACATGAATCTAACAGTACAGTCTGTGAGGTTGAAAATAAATGGCAGTCACTGAATGTAAAAGCAAGCTGTATAAATGTATATAGACTTATAAAGACTGTGTATGTATATACGTCTATGATTATGTTAGGCGTAAGATAATGTTTGCATATATAAATAGTACTTTTCACATGCTTTATTGTGTTTTTTGTTCCCCTAAAGTCTCCCAAATCCGCATTTATTAGTGCTGCAAAAAAAGCTAGACTGAAGTCCAACCCAGTTAAAGTGCGATTCTCAGAAGAAGTGATAATCAATGGCCAGGTTTTGGTAAGTGCAAATAATAAAACTAGGCCTGTTAAATTGAAGTTTACACAGGTTGCTTGCTTACTAATTTGTTAACATTAATGATAACTGACAGAGGCACATTTATCAAGGGTCATATATCGAATTCATGTGAGTTTTTTTAAATTGAATTTGATTTTGAAATGTATCGGCCCTTTAAGAATTCAAATTCAACTATTCGCCACCTAAAACCTGCCAAATTACTTTTAAGTCAATTGGAGTGGTCCAGAGATCAATTTGGAGTTGTTTGCAGCCTTCCTGACATCTGAGTTTTTTATACGGCCCTAAACTTGCACTTTTTATTCAGAAGCACAAGTTAGGGAGTGGCAGAGTACTTGAGTCGCAACAAGGTGCTGTCATTACTGCCTATTGAATGGCAGGAGGTAAGGAAAGGGGTCATTGGTGCCCCCTGATGCTGCAGTCTGCACCTCACTGCAGATTTTTTATCTGTTGCAAACTGCAATCAAAATTAGGTGGACTGCAACAAGAATTTGACAAATGATCCTTTTGTACAAGAAGGTGTAGTGACCAATTTGGAGTTGTTTGTAGCCTTCCTAACATTTTTCAGAGGAAAATCTTAAACTGAGTTTGGTCAAATCCAGTTAGAATTCAATTAGAATTCAATTCGAGCTTTCACATCGATAACATTTGACATATTTGATTATTTTAATAAATGATAGAATACTTGAATCTCAAGTAAAATCTCATTCATGTGAGTTTAAACAAAACAATGCGCAATTTGGCCCTTAATAAATGTTCAGAGTTTCCTAAGGCAAGCAAATATTTATACCTGTAAAATACAGTGAATAGGGGAAAATGTAATAACATTTGCAAATAGCAATGTAATATTCTTTGTTAGGCTTTTATTGCACTGCAAGTCTTAACTGTGTATTGCAAACCTTTAACACCTGCTCTAGATTTTAATTAAATAATTTGTCAAAAGCTATGGTTTGCGATTGCAAAATTTTATTACATACACTGTGCACTATCGCAAAATTTGCAGTTTGCAATCATACTGTTTCATGAGGGGAAAAGTGTTCACAAAGGTAAAAATGTTCACTTTGCGAACATTTATTCGCATTGCAGACTAATTGCAAGCGCTTTTTGCATTAGCAAACAATATTAAATTTTCCCCCATGGGGGGGGGGGGGCTGCACAAAACTCCCCAGGTATTTTACCTTTCCTCCTCCTTTAAGTAATATGAGTGAATTGATTTTGGCAAATGGGAATGCTCATATGGGTATAATGTTGACTGGACTAATCATTTGCAGTATGCTGTGATAGTATATCTATAGTAATGAAGTTGTACAATGAGCCTTCTCTGAGCTTTTCTGTTTGGTATTGGGAAATGTGGGTGGTTATTGGCATGACATGGATTTCCTGTCATGTTTTTATGTGTGTCTTCTTTTGATTAGTGGAACCTATGCCCATAGTATTTTTTTGACTAGTTTAAACATAAGTCTTCTCTATTTATGTACAGGTATGGGACCTGTTATCCAGAATGCTCAGGGTTTTCTGGATAATGGATCTTTCTCAATTTCCCATCTGAAGACTAGTATAACCAACATTATGGCACAACAAAAAATTAACATCTATTGTTGCAGACACTCAAGACAAATTTCTCAAAATATAAGAACATTGGACCCCCACAGGCTAGATGTGTCTTTTCAGCCAATGCAATTTTTTATGAAACCTTAGTGGATTATACAGTATGGATTTGCATTAAGCCTGCCAGAATGTGGATTTAATTATATAACTCTAATATACCTGGGGTCGCATAATTTATAATTTTCCGATTTGGTACTAGTAGTACTCACAAAAATAAACTGTTAAGGATTGATTACTGTGGATCCAGATACATTCTATAATTTGATCCTAAACAAACAAATCAGGGATTTTATTTGTTCTTTTATTCTGTTTCAATTTTTATTTCATATGACAATAGTTATGATAACTATATGTTTTTAAAAAACTCTAAAAGGATAAGACTATTCCAGGGCAGGTACATATTTCAGTCTATACTGTGTATTTTGTCTATTAGTAATATAAATAAATAATGCTCAAAAAAGAGCAGTAAATTAAATGCACCAGGTTTCTCACAATTTCATTTTTGTGTTTTATAGCCCATCAACTTTTTAACTGAATTGGATTAAACATTCAGTGCATTTTAGTACCCCTGACCATTGTTATACTCAACTTTAAAAACCTATAGCAAACCATAAATATACCCTAAAAACAAATAAGGGTGTTTTTTTATAGACAGTATTATTATTATTATTATTAACATGTATTTCTATAGCGCCAACTTGTTTCGTAGCGCTGTAAAGTGAATGTGATTATACAACTAAATGACATGAATTTCATACATAGAACATGAGGAGTTATATACGTCACAATAAATATGGAGTTACATACATCACAATAAATACTGGTACAGGAGGTGAG
>CM044433.1:104602686-104620210 GCA_024363595.1 Xenopus borealis | reverse complement strand
CTGAGAGATCAAGCAGAATTAGTAGTGAGAATTTTTTGTTTGCTTTAGCTGTTAGAAGGTTGTTAGTTAGACAGGTCAGAGCAGTTTCAGTGGAGTGTAGTGTTTTAAACTGCATAGTGCTATTAATTCTGATGTAAATGACACTGGTATATGAGCTGCCATGTGCTGAGAATATGAATGAATTACTAATCAGCCTCGAATTGTGACTTTTTTTATTCTATATATGCTGTATGTTGTGAGTTGGCCCCTAAGACCCGATTCCTTGTTTATTGATAGTAAAACGTTTTAATTGTCTGTTAAGACCAGCCACAATGAGAAATTATATAATTGGACACTTGGAAATGTTCCTTTGAATTAAATAACTCAATGGTAACACTGCATATACTATGCATTAGTGAATCATCCAAGCACCACTGACAATGTTGTTTTGGGACGCAAAAAACATTAGCTTTAAAAGTACTGGTTTTTAAATTAAGGGGAAAATATCTACAAACAATCCATTGCACACAATATTCTTTCATATAAATATGGAACATATGATATTTGTCTGTTTTCATCTCACATCAAAAATGAAATGTTTTTTTGTATTTTAATAAACTTTGGATGTTAAATTGTAGAGCATATTATGGTTTATTGTGTTAAAATTGCATTTTAATTATTTATTTTTTGAAGGCATCTAAATCAATCAATGCATTTTTGTTTGCAAAATATTTTCAGCCGAACTTTGGTTACTCCTGGTAGACCCCATATATTCCCCTTCTGGGGTATTAACTTGATGATTTTAGTCTACTCTATAAACATAACTATCTGGCCATTTATGCGAAACTGTCCAGTCTTGGTGTAGTAAAGAAAATACCACTGATCTGACTGTGCAGACTGTAAAAATGGGCATACAATCTTCCCAATTTCCTTGGCTCATAACAATTTGAGAGAAAATAAAGAAAGAATTTGGAAAATATTATATAACTCTTCAGTTAGGACTAGTATTGTTGTATAAACTCAGTGGACGAAAATGACCACTTAGCATTTGCCTTTCTCAGAATATGCATTAAGGGTCAAAAGAGAGGCAAAGTAAAGGAACAGTACATGTGACACTATAAGAATTTGAGTTTCAGAAAAGACTAGGGAGTAATGTTATACA
Source organism: Xenopus borealis (assembly GCA_024363595.1). NCBI lineage: Eukaryota > Metazoa > Chordata > Amphibia > Anura > Pipidae > Xenopus > Xenopus borealis. Next base: position 104,619,069 of record CM044433.1, on the reverse strand, counting down.
TTGCCTTAGGTAACCAACAACAACCAATAAGCTTACATGTAGCATTTGTTCTGTAAAAATTATTGCAAGACCCCTGTTTTTAAAAATTAATGTAAAGGGCTGGGGAACTGATCTAAATAAACAATGATTGGTCCGCATGGGTTGCTATTGGTTACTAGATGTGGGCAAACAAAAGGTTTTTTTACGTTAAACATATTATCATTTAACTTCCCTTCCTCCCCACCAATTGCCAGTTCACCCCCCATTCATACATTCTGACAAATGGAAAGAATTTTGGAATATTCAAATGGTCAGTAATCTTAATTAAAAAATAGGAATTTTGTGATGGTTTTATTGTGTTTGTTTATTTTCTGCTGTTTATTAAATATTTTCTATATTCATATAGGAAACAGTCAAAGACAACTCACTCCTTTTCATGCCAAATGTATTGAAGGTTTACTTAGAAAATGGGCAAACAAAATCTTTCCGCTTTGACAGCGGCACTTCTATAAAGGTAAGACCTAGGTTTCTGTATACAAGTTGAAAAACAAGCTTCAGAAATATGCGTCACTGTAAACCAGTTATATATGAATTTGCATTTACACAGTGTTCATACACGTCACATTACTTCTGAATTCCTGAAATTAGGTGTTTATTTTGTTTGTACTTTGCACCTTGCTCCTATGTAGGAAAGTCCTGTATGCACCCATACAGTAGGTACTAATTTTTGCACTTACAAAATGGAATATAAAGAATTGGGCCAGTTTCTGCATGCAGTTCTAGCAGTGTTTGATGATACTGCATACAAATGTGGAATATCTGTGTGTGTCCATGAAAACTGCACTCTCTTCCTTGTGCTAAATTTTTAATCAAGTGTAGCTTGCATGGAAAATGAGGCAGAGGCTATAATGTGCACAGGTTCATCTAGGAGATGCAAATTTGTGCCACTTAGCACTTAAGTACTTTTGCCCCTGCTCATCATAATTGAGCCGCAATACCTTACACCCTGTAAACTTCAACACTATGTGTGTGTGTAGGTTACCTACTCGTATAGCCTTTGTCTTTTAATAACTCTTGAAAGTTATTGTACAGTTCACTGTTGGATATTTTATTGTAATGTTTGAATGCACAGCTATGACAAAATTACTTCGTATATAAATACATTTACATGGTCCCTTCAACATAGCCGATCAGTAGAGATTATTTTTCAAGCACATACTTAAAGGAGAACTAAACCCATACCTTAAAAGACCCTCCCCCCACCCCCATAGATCTGCTCCTTGTGGCATCATAGTTCACGGCAGCCAACTTCTTCTCTTTGGTAATCTTTGTATATTGAATGACATTTCAGCACATGCGCCGTTGTAGCAGCCAGGAGTGAGTAAAAAGTTTGGGGCATTTGCCCGGGGTAGCAAGTCGGCTGTGGCGGAACGGGGGGGGGGGTTCACTCTACTCTATCTGGTCCACTCTACACACTCTTCTGAGATTTATTGCTATTTGCATTTACTATTTAATTTGACTTAAAAAATAATGTATTATATTGCATTCACGAGATCCATTATCGCATGTTTTTTCATTGGTCTTCAACAAGCAGTGGCAGCAGTTTATATAGGTGTTATCAACTGTCTTGGCAACGTGGTTGCTCCATTAAATATTTTGAACCAATCTAGATGCATTTTCTGTCTGCAACATGAATCTTTTCCTGTTTGCTTATGTGAACGAGTCTAGAGCATATTTCTTCAAATAATTTGACTTTCTCCTGTGAAAAGTTTGACCTATAAAGCTTCTGTCATTTTGTTTTCTACACCTTCTTCCCTGAGTTTTAAATCCTGCTTAACATACAGACATACCCCTTCTTTTTTTTAATACTTGGACCAGTTCTTAAATGGCATATATAAGATGTCTGGGCTTCCATGGCATTAATGATAACCCCTTCCAAATCCTCCAAACAAATGATTATTCTGTTAAGACTAACACACTGATGGAACAGGGATATTGTAAACTCTGCAGATGATAGATAGTTCTGTTCGATTGAATGCTTTTTGTTGTGATTGATTGAATGCTATTTGTTGTGAAAACATATCTTCATTTGGACTACCTTGGGCTCCCTCTGTACATAGCAGTACTCCTATGTAAATATTTTCATGAACTTATTACTTATAGGTAATGATATTCTGTATATCTTTTCAATCTCTTATCATCTTGAGGTTGCAGTACTACTGTATATCTATCACTATTAACTGGTCAGCATTTTGACATCCTGGCTGTAGATGAACACATAAACACAATAGTTTAAAACTGCTATCAGTTATCTTTGAGGCCTTCAGGAAGAGAAGGGATACTCTTATCCCATGTCTAGTGATATCAGAATACTTCAGTCCTCAGTAAAAGAGCCCACTACACAAGTATAACCTTAGAGTAAGATAGATTTTATATCATCCCTGTCTCAGGAAGGAGTAGTTTTTAAAGGATTAAATTTCAATGAGCATTATACTAAAAATTAAACCCTACTTATGCTAAACATATGTATATTCCCCCTTATATGTTTCGTTCCTGATGATTCACTTGCTCTCATAGGGGAAAATTCACTAAATGCCAAAAAGGCACTAGTGCTGCCTTTGCCGCACTTCGCCAGGCGAATTTTCGACAGGGAGCTGCTAATTCACTAAAATGCAAATTTGCGCTCAGGGAGGCGAAAGGTAGCGAAGTTGCTTAAGCGTAACTTAGTCAAGCAAAGCGAAGTTACGCTAGTGATGCCTAATTTGCATACGGCGCAAAGTTTAAGTACAATGGACGTATTTGTAGCCACAAATACACTACACTACAAGCCTGGGAAACCTTCAGCCAATAAAATATTGTTGTTAATTTGCCCTACACATGTGCTCACTGTTTAGTTTAGGTGTTATATGTTAGGAAATGTAGGGGGGAAGGAGGGAAACCTAAAAAATGTATGATCTTTTTCAGCCTATCACACTTAAAAAAGTAAAAGACACCAGTGTTTTTTTAGGAAAAAAATGTGAACTTTTTTTTAAGATACTACTACTACTATATTTCACTTCGACTGGTCTGAGGTGGTGAAGTCAAGTCTGGCGAAGAGGTAATGTTCAGTAAAATCCGCAAGTTAGTGAATTGGCGTAGTTACGTCCCTTCAACTGAGCGCAACTTCACCAGGCATTAGGGTGCGAAGTTGCGCTAGAGTCTGTCTACTTCACTATCAAAGTTACGCCAGGGACTTCGGCAAGGTGTTTAAAATTACGTCACAAGGGCGAATTTTCGCTAGAGTTAGCCACTTTGCTGTTTGGTGCATTTCCTCCATACAAAGAAGGCACATCACAGAAAGTATTAGTATAGTAACAGAAAGTAATAATAAGTCATAATAGGGATACTGTCATGGGAAAACATTTTTTTTTCAAAATGCATCAATTAATAGTGCTGCTCCAGCAGAATTCTGCACTGAAATCCTTTTCTCAAAAGAGCAAACAGATTTTTTTATATTTCATTTTGAAATCTGACATGGGGCTAGACATACTGTATTGTCAATTTACCAACTTCCCCAAGTCAGGTGACTTGTGCTCTGATAAACTTCAGTCACTCTTTATTGCTGTACTGCAAGTTGGAGTGATATCACCCCCTCCCCCCCCCCAGCAGCCTAACAACAGAACAATGGGAAGGTAACCAGATAACAGCTCCCTAACACAAGATAACAGCTGCCTGGTAGATCTAAGCACAGCACTCAATAGTAAAAACCCATGTCCCACTGTGACTCCTTCAGTTACATTGAGAAAGAAAAACAATATCCTGCCAAAAAGCAGTTCCCTTATTAAGGGCTGGCACAAGTCACATGACAAGGGGCAGCTGGGAAATTGACAAAATGTCTAGACCCGTGTCAGAATTCAAAACTGAATATAAAAAAATCTGTTTTCTCTTTTGAGAAATAGATTTCAGTGCTGAATTCTGGTGGAACAACACTATTAACTGATGCGTTTTAAAAAAACGTTTTCCCAAGACAGCATCCCTATATTGTATGAGCACATTTCTCAACCTATCTTTTTGCCTAGAAATAGGAAATGTGCCCTAATACATCAACATTATTAGTAAGTCGAGAGCTGTTAATCATTATTTCCCATTTAAGAGAAGTTGCCTAACAAAAAAGTAACATGTACTGAGCTATCAGTTGGCCTTCCCTGTTTTGTATCAGACTGTAATTAGAACTGCAAACATAAGGTGATTATGCAGTAATATCCTTCTATCAGGGGGGAATCACATTTCTGATCAAATTTCCTCACTGGGATTTATAGTTGTATAATAAAACATTAAAGTAGTCTGGTGTTCAGCAGTTCTCTAGTCCTCATTAAGGAAAGCAATAAGATCTTAAGCTGAGGAAATATATAATTGACATAGTAATCTACCTAATCCGAATGTGTCTATCTGCTATTTTCATTGTATCTAACAATTTTTTTTAGCAATCCTCACCATCTGTCTATATTGTGAAAATAATTGTGGGAAAGATTAATATATGTTAATCTGTTTATGAGTTTTTATCCATAGTACAAAGACAAAAAACCAAAGGAATCGTGATAAAAATAGCATTATAACATTGGAGAGTTAAAGATGCAGGCTGCTTCACATTTCCTGCTCACAATGTAACAAACTTCTTGCTGAAAATTGTATTGATCATTTATTTGTTCATATGTAATCATGCATGGAAAACAGTATCCTCTAAGTGTCAGATTTATCAACATTCAAATTTGAGTTCTTGTGGTAAAAAATGTGAATTTGAATTTCAGTAATTAAAAGCTGGTTAGTCAATTGTGTTGTATATTCAACATTCAAACTGTTTTTAAATTAGTAAAAATTTGGCACAGTCATTGAAATTGGAGAGCAGAATTTGATAAAACTGCACTGTTTTTTTCATGGTTTTAAGCAGAATTCTCATGTTTTGAGTTTTTCTTAAATAAGCACACTTTCAGGTCTATTGTGCTTTCTAATTGAATAAAATCTCTAAAATTTAAACAAAATCAAATTTTGATATCTCGGCCTCTCCGAGTTGAACATTTCACATTAACAACATTATTAGAAGGGAAGTGTGAAATTATTCCATAATCACAGAATAGCATTACTGTAAACTATTTGATATGCTTTTGTAAAAAATGTAGTGCTTCATTTGACCCCAAACAATAAGCACCATAATTCCCATTTTCTGGGATTTGTGTGAATATGTGAGGATTGACTAAATTCATTTCCGTGAGTGCCTCCAGTGCTTCTAAATATTTTGAATTGTGGGAGTGCACCCGGGACTCGTTCTGATATGTAGTGAGTGTCGATATTGGATATGCTGATTAATGACGTTATGTAAAAATTGGAGTGAAAGCATCTTACTGTATGTTAATTGACTTATTGAATAAATGTAATCTGTCTGATGCCACCAGGCTGATAAAATCTGTACACGTCTCACTCATAACAAGTATTCCACAAATTTACTTAGATTAATATTTTACAAATTAAGCTTAATTTATAATGAAAATGTATGGAATTTTTCAGCCAGTCCAATCAATCCATTTTCTTTCTCAAGGATGTTATATTAACACTCCAAGAAAAGCTTTCTATAAAGTGCATTGAACACTTTTCTTTGATGCTTGAGCAAACGACAGAAGGAGCTGGAACCAAACTTCTTTTGTTACATGAACAGGAGACTCTTACTCAGGTTTGATCTTATATGTTTCATATAATCAATGATAAATTGATAATCAAATGTATATAAAGTACTGTGTAACACCATGAGCAGTTGCAAGAATCAGGTCTACCTATGCATTAAGGGGCAGATTTATCAAGTGAACGAAAATGGACCATTTTCGATCGAATAGGTCAGTTTTTCAATGATTTTCACCAAAAACATTTAATTCTCATATTTTTCAAAAAGTATCCATAAAGGTTATAGGATTCTCCCATACCGCAAAACAGCAATTTGGCAGGTTAAATGTTGCGAAGGGTCAAATTTGAATTTATTAAAGAGACAGTAATTCGATTTTCGAATGGTCAGATTTTTCAATTCGAATCTAATCTTTTCAAATCGAATTTTGGCCTATTCGATAGTCGAAGTACCCAAAAATTCGTTTGAATTTTTTTAAATTTGAATTTTCACTTCGACCCTTGATAAATCTGCCCCTAAATGTAGACATTATTATGACATTCTATTGAGAAGGGGAAAAACATAGCTCTGATGAAAATAGTGACATATGTTCTCCTTGCGAAATCCATATAATTTGGCAAGCAGTTTAGCATAGGTATTGCAAAATATATAAATGCGTTGCCAACAGGTTGAGAAAAGCACAATATTTTAAGCAAACTAAAGTATTAGCACTGTATTGAAATGACCTCTGGTAGAACATATATCAAGGGAATAACCATCTTGTTATTTCATGTTATTATTTGCAAATTATTAAATATTTATGTATAGATGTTATTACCATGAAATTTGACAATGCAATAATGGGTCTGCAGCTATTTCCATTTCAGAACATAATCAGAAACACTGGTGTATAATTTAGCATATGTAATTAATGTAAAATGAATCAGACGGTGAGAACTATCAACACTGTCCTCCAGGCAGTATTTAATTGATTGTATAGTTGTGCATAAGATATAATTTCAAATAAATTAATGTAAAGAGGAATTCATTGATATTACCTGGGTAAGATTTGCCCAAAAGAATTCTGCCCCTTGCTCTAACCATATTTAAAGGCAAAAATTACATATGTGGGTATATGCTGTGTGGGGCATATGTAGTTATAGAGGCATACAGTTGTATGAGTTACTTGCCTGTCTGCCCAGAATTTACACTTCCACTTCAGATGCAGCTACTATATTTTCATAGATTTAACCAGAGCAAAAAGAACGCTTTCAATGTTCCAATTTCCAATTGTAAAGGATATAGAATTATTTTCAAGGCACCATATTAAAAGTACATCAAAATCATAAAAGTATCCCTTTAATCTATTCAGTACTACCATCATGGCATACATCTACTTGCATGACTGAATTATTTGCATTTATTCTGGTGAAGCACAGATGGTGTTTTTAATTGATGTTTCAATAAACTATGCAATTTAAAATCAATGTCCGATTGCTGATGAAGGGTAGTAACTAAGCTGGTATCTTTGCCAAGCTAATTATAAATGTGGATATTGTTTTTTTTTGCCTCTAGCGCTATTGGAAATAATGCAGCTGTGACAGCCTTATATATATAATATTATATTTTATAGAATAGGGGTCACCTTTAGTAAGAAAGAGACTATATTTTCATGTTGGCACTTGAGATTTTGTATCTTTCCCCTATAAATTCCAGTTTATAACAGCCACTAATAATGGTGTATTTATTTTATATTTAATTCTCTAAATGACTGTATTGTCACCCTGGCCTACCTTATCTGCTATTCTGGCACCTGTCACAACCAGAAGATGAGAACTGATTGATTATGCAATAAAGATTTGCATTTAGCAAACAAGCTGTATTATATTGTATTTGTAAATACGTGTATTGGGTATTTTCCACAGGTGACTCTGAGACCCTGTGCTCACATGATGAGATGCCTATTCCGAATAAGCTTTGTTCCAAAGGATCCAATTGACTTATTGCGGAGGGACCCAGTTGCCTTTGAATATTTGTATGTGCAGGTAAGTTCTATTTATTTCTTCATTAGTACATATAATAAGCAATATTCTAACAACAAAAAAGGAAAAGGAATCCAGAGGGAATAATTTTGCAGATTAGAAACGTCATTCTGATCAAAGAATGTATGGAAGTTGCAATGGTAATTAATTTCTACACAAATCAGAATATTGTGATCCATGATAAACTAGAGGGTTGATTTATGACTTCCAAGCACTAACTTGTACACTAAAAGCTAGAGGATGTTGCAGGGAATGATCATGTGCTGTCGCCTCCTCTTTATACAAAGCTACCAGGCAGCACTGCATAGAAACTCAGAGGTAACCCTTTATGCTCCAGCTTAGGAGTAGAAGAGTTGTGTGAGAAATACAGAGCATTGATCTGTTTTTTTCTTGGATATTGAACCTTGACCTGCCATCATAAATGAGCCCATGAGATTTTCCTGCCAGGGAGAACCACAGCATCTGAAACAACCAAAAACTTCTGCGTATGATGGGTCATAAAGCTGTCAGGATGTATCACTAAAAATGCTCATGCAAACTACCCTGAGCTATACTGCCTTGGTGATGCTAGTATCTGTCATAGGTAGTGACGGGCGAATTCGCTGCGAATTCCCGTGATTCGCCGCTGGCGATTAAATTTGCGAAATGCCAGCGAAAATTTGCGAAAAAAAACAACGCGACACGTCGAAGTTGACGTGACGCGCGGCAAAAACGTGCCACGGCTCGTTTCGCGAATTTTTCGGCGAAGCAAAACTGAGTAGATTCGCCCATCACTAGTCATAGGCAAAAACAATGTCTGGTGGAGACAATTGCTTTACCAGTCTGGACTCTGGGGTCCACATGCTGTGTAATAATAAAGCCGGTAGAATTGTAGAATTTGGGTGTGGTTGTAGAGAGTGCTCTTTACTGAGGCTGTAAGTCACTCACTGTGTACAATTACGAGGCAGGGACTTCATTCTTCCTCTCTTTAAACAATTCTTTCTAACTGAGTATATTTCTATTTATTTTTTTATTTATTGCTATGTTGCACAATTGAAATATTGCAAAAATGCACAGACATTCAGATATCATTATATAATTAGGTATATACATATTGTACATAAAAGCATATACACTGACATTGAACAGGGTAGATAGCTTTAGGCAAATTCAGAGAGGTCAGGGCAGGTGGCAGGCAACAGTCAAATTGGTTATGCAAAAAAATGCTTTATTCAAATTCTAAATTGTGTTTTTTACCACTATTCATGGTTGAAAAATTCATGATTATTTTCTAATTTGCGTTTTACAATCTCTATTTGTATTATTTTGTCGAATATACAATTGGACAGCTAAAAGCTGGAGATCTTCTGTATATCAGGTTTATTTTAGCATTTAAAAATGTAAGTTATTTTCAAAAAAAGATTTTGAAATCAATTTTAGGTTTTGCAGACTGATTGGCACTTTTTTACAGTTTAAACTACCGCATGTTGTTTTTTATCTTGGTATACTAATATAAATCAGTTCCCATGTTTAATTCTGATTTTAAAGGATTTTCAATTGGACTTCGGTTTTTTTCTTTTTTAGAGTTCATAAATTATTTGATTTCTTCTGCTAACTAGTGATGGGCGAATGTACCCCGTTTCGCTTCGCCGAAAAAATTGTCGAAAAAATTTGCAAAATGACTTTGACGCGCGACTCTTTTTTTTGACACCAGGCGAGTTTTCGTCAGCCGAAATTTTGCTGGTGTTCGGCGAATTGCGGGAATTCGCCCCTGGCGAATAAATTCGCACATCACTACTGCTAACTCTTTCCAGGTTTCAAATGGGTGTCACTTATTCCCATTTAACACAAATGCTTTATAAGGCCACACATTATTGTTTATAACTCATCTTTCTATTTAGGCCCTCTCCTGTTCATATTCCAGTCTCTTATTCAAATAAAGCCATGGTTGCTAGGGTAATTTGGACCCTAGCAACCAGATGGCTGAAATTGCATCATTCGAATTCGAAGGATTTTACTTCCCTAGTTATTCACATGGTCGAATTTCAAATTTTTTTCAATTCGCAATTTGACCATTAGTAAATCTGCCCCTTATGGTTTGATAACTATATTACTACACAAAGCACGCTCTGCATGTGCTTCTAATGCAGAAACAATTATGCCTATTTTTTTCTTAAAGTGAACATAATGCTCCATCTAATGGTTGCTTTCCAGAGCTGCAATGATGTTGTACAAGAGAGATTTGGTCCAGAGCTAAAATATGATACAGCACTAAGACTAGCAGCACTGCAAATGTATATTGCCACAGTTACTACAAAACAAACACAGAAAATCTCCATGAAATATATTGAGTGAGTATAAATAAAACAAAAACGTTTTTTTTTTTTTAAATATACATTTTGTTTTATATTTCAGGCTGTTCATGGATTTGTATAATTAGTGTGTGTTAATTTCCAGTAAATGTCTTATTTGTGACTATGATTTGCTGGTTTACAGAAATAATGTAATTGTCATTTCAGGTAATTATCTACATCTGAAAGAAATGATAATAAGGGATTAAATAAATATTTGTAGCCCCCCCCCCTTAAGGACAGTCTGGACAAATAGTCTCCCCCCAAATATCTGATGGTGCAGGTATCTGGGGGGGGGGGATGTATGTGTCTAATAAAATGAAAAAAATCATGTTTTACATAGTACAATCACATATATCAGAAACATAATTTATTTTATGTATGAGTACACAGCCGATTTGGAAACTGCTATGTCTCCTGAATGCGCCAATACCAAATATATATATATATATATATAGTTTTATGGAGATTTCTCACTTGTATCAAAATCTCCAAGCAGTACACTACCAAATTTCCAAAGCATCACTCCACAAAACAGCATACTTACTTTCAAGGCCAAACATTCCACTAACTGTAGGTTTACCTTAAAAAAGTATGCATTATTAGAAAGAGCAAATTGTGGCAAATCAAAAATGAATAAATATATCTATGTACTCCAAACAACCAAGTTGCAGTTCTTTCGTAAAGAATTTTTTATAGAAATTGATGAATGTTTTGAAAAATTACCTCACAGCTTCCAATCTATAGCATCAAAAAAAAAACTAGAGGCAAAATGATAAAATAAAGAACTAAAAAAAAGTAAATAAAAATATAAGTGCTTGTGTATGCATGTATGTACAGCTCTAAAAAATGTGTATATGTGTAAGTCAATATGCAAATATGTGAAAGCCAGAAAAGCAAAAAAGCTAACTTTTAAAAATGTGTAGTATGTGTGTGTGTAAATGCATGTATAATTGTGTAAATGTGTGCAAATGAGCAAACAAAAGGCCACTTATTGTTTCTATGGGCAGAAGGGACCTTGGCAGCATTGGAGGGTGACAGATCGCAGAGCAGGAAGTGAGTGGGTGGGTGCTAGGTCCTAGAGGTTGAGTGATGTGTCAGATTTCTTGGGTTCTAACGGGTCCTACGACAATCTGGTAAGAAAGTCGGCCCTGCAATGATTGCATCACAGGACTGACATGGAACCCTTCCTTGGCTCATTGCCTGGGGGTAAGGGGACTCTTTGACTTCTTGCACGGTAGCAAAAGCCGCCAGTGCAGTGAGGAAACCCTTTAATGCAAAGCACCTAGGTACTACATGCTTGGCATTTTTCAGTCAGAATGTAGTACCTACATGCTTGGCAGTTAAAGGGCTAACCTCCTAAATTGAGTTAAGGTATCTTGTTAACTTCTCATTTGTGAAATAAACTATAGTGCAACTGCCTTTATAAAGTTCCTGCATTCAGGAACAAAAATCAAAACAGCTGTCTGATCTATTGCAAATCAACACAGGTATTCAAAATAAATGTTAATTTCTGTTGCAGAAAAGAATGGGGATTAGAAACGTTCCTTCCATTGGCCGTGTTGCAAAGCATGAAAGAGAAGAACATAAAAAAGGCACTTTCACACCTTGTCAAAGCTAATCAAAACCTAGTTCCCCCAGGCAAGAAGGTAAAGTATTTTGAAATGTATAATATCAAGCAATAAAAAAGCCATTTATTTCTTACAGTCATTTTATTTTCACCTGTCTGGTCCCAAAAAGGGATAATATATAATATAGATCTCATCAGAAAGTAAAATTACTGATCAGTGTGCACCTTGTTCAGCTATGGATATGAATATTACTTACTAAATCAAAAGAGAATTTTCATTGACTCTATCATAAACAACAGAAGATAAAAACTAACCAGAAACAAAATCATTGAACATTTAAAACTCCACTATGGGGGCCCCTTAAATGGTATGAGAAGTTACTCACTTTGGTCAAAACTTTAACACTCTAATGGAGGAATGTAAAACGTTTCGTTGATGAAAAAAATGTTTGCAATTGTGAAAGTTAGCAACCATGTTTGCATCACTTTTGACCAATTATAGACCTCAATGACTTCTTCTCCAATTGTGTATGTAATAAAATGCAATCTAAAAGTGTTAACTCTAAACTTTCCTTTGTGATGTAAAATTCTCCAGCAAACGAGTTTACTGTACATGAAAGCAGAGCTAAAAATTCGCAAAACGCCATGTAAAATGTTTCGTTGATGCAAAAAAATTTTGCAAAGGCTATTGTGATTGCAGACCTCACTGGGGGTCATTTATAAACTTCGCGCAGGGCAGATTGGTTCGCAGAGTGAATATATTTTCCCTGCGCCTGATTATATTTATAAAGCTGAATAAGAGTGTGCAAACAGATTTGCAAATTTGTTTTTCACATTGCGAATATCTATAGGAGCTTTTTAAATATGGCAAAGATCACAAATTGCGAACACTCTGCGCCACAACTTTGGTGGCGGGGAAAATATTCGCAAAACTGTTTCGCAAATTGCGAATTTAAGTTACTGTTAACGCTATTTTCGTGCAAAACAACCTCGCAAAGTGCCTGCACTCACGCAAAGACCTGTCTTGTTTGCGAGTTGTTTGCGAAAATTCATTCACACTGCGAATTCGCAAAAACCGGAAAGATGGGCACAGTAGTGCAATATTGTAGCGTTCAGGAAAAAGCATGGGCAAAACTACCATTTGCGAACAATTATGCACTGCGCGAACTTTATAAATGACCCCCAATGACTTCTTCTCCAACTGTGTATGTAATTAAATTTTGCAATCGTTAATTGTATTTTGTGACAAAATATATAACTCAAGAGCAAGTGTTAACACTAAACTTTCCTTTGTGATGTAATATTCTCCAGCAAATGAGGTTACATTGAGAGCACAGCTAACCATTCCCAAAATGCCATTTTAAACATAGCTTCAGGATTGTAATTACATTCCCCCTTAAGTCTACAGGGTACAGTTTCTAACTGGGGTTCTACTTAAGGATTATTTTATGTTGGTATGTTTTTTTTTTTACAAATTAATGGATATTAAATACACTATTTTTATACCCCAGAACTACTGTCCTGTATTTCAGTTTCAATTAAAAAAGTAACTACCCCTGCAGAAAGCGTTTCTGAGATTTATCAGTTTTCTCATGCTCTTTCACTGTTATTTTCTTCTTAGAACATCACAGGAAATTAGAAATGCAAATGGCTGCAATGGACATTACATGTATGAAACACTACTATCAATGGACTTACCCTAGAATTTATAGATTGGATTAATCAATACATTCATTAAAAACCTATGAAAACCTCACCACTCTAGATGAGTTTTTCTGGGCATCTTTGCCCATGAGTAAATTAACATAATAAGTTAGGATGCGGTGAGGGTGAGAAATATCAAGAATATTTCTTGATTTGTGGTAAATATGAACTTGCCTTTAAGATTAAAATGCGTTGTTCACACAGATGCCACAGTGTAATGAGAAAAACACATTTCCATGTTTCTGTTAATGTCCTGTTTAATAAACTACAGCGCTACGAAATAAGTTGGCGCTATAGAAATACATTTTAATAATAATAATAACCCAGAAGTTATTATCGCACTGGCTTGCAGGTAGTTTATTTCATAGCAATTACTTGTCCTCTCCAACATCAAAAAGCTTATCTATTTTAGTTATGTTTAGTTAAAGGGTATTAACACTAGTCAACTTGTAGAATACTTTTTAACAATAGCATTTTGGCGCAAGTGCATAAAACTTAAATTCATTGCATATACATTGATCAACCTTGAACAGGGTGCCAGGACACACAAGAAAAGGAGCATCCTTGGTTGTGCAATAAACTTGCAACAGCTTTATAGCATTACTTTGGGAGTAACCTGTGATTTTACACTATGTTATACTGTATATATAGCTGATAGATGTTAAACATGTAATGTTTTGCAAAGGCAGTAAATATATATGAATGTTATCAAATATTTACTGTACTTACACAGGATCAATGTACACAGGTTACAGTGAAGAGTTGTTTACACTGCATCATCCCATGATGTCTTATTTTTCGTTATTTTCTGTGCAATACTTAACTGTTATATCTTTGACCTCAAGTGACAATTCAATTTCCACGGTTGATAGACTGGTTGGCTTGCTAAAAAACAAAGAGCTTTCTGTATTACGGGTCATTTACAGTAGGAGAGAAATAGCTTATGACAGTGGCCCTTTAAAGAAAATTCGATATAACAATTCGGCAGATTAAACCTACTGAATTGCTATATAACACTATGGGAAGCTCCCATAGGATTTCCCCAAGTTTTTTTGATCGAATAAAAAAATTAGATCGATTGGTTAAAATCATTAGAATTTTTCATATTCGATCGTTCGATAAATCTAATTGCGTTAAAACCCCTCGAACTGAGGGGTTTTAATTTTATCAAAATTCGATGGTCGAATTCGAGGGTTAATTAACCCTCGAATTCGACCCTTAGTAAATCTGCCCCTTAGGGCAGTATTTTCACTTCGAAATTCGACCATCAAATTTAAGTTGAAGTGTTTTTCGATCGAAAAAGGAACATTTTCAATCGAATAGGTCCATTTTTGATAGAATTTGAATCCTTTGAATCTTACAGTTAAATCTTTTGATTCGAACGATTTACTCAGAAACAACTTTGACTTCTCAAAATTTGCCTGAGGATTCCATAAAGGTTATAGGAGGCCCCCATAGGCTAAAACAGCAATTTGGCAGGTTTAAGGCGGCAAAGGGTCAAATTTTTTAAGAGACAGTACTTTGGTTTCTGAATGGCCGGATTTTTCAATTCAAAACTAATTTTGGTCTATTTGATAGTCGTAGTACCCAAAAATTACTTTGAATTTTTTAAATTCGAATTTTCAATTCGACCCTTGATAAATCTGTCACTTGAATTTATCAAGATTTTTTTTTGCTGGATTAGCCATTTTTTATTGGTACAAGTGTATGATCTGTTATATGGATATCTGTTATCCAGAAAATTATAGATTTAATTTTAATCAAATAATTCATCATTTTAAAAATGACTTCATTTTTCTCTGTTATAATTAAACAGTAGCTTGACCTCGATCCCAACTAAAATATAATTAATCCTCATTCGAGGATTATATTATCCTGTGGCCTGCTGTTTAAATCTAGTGTGACCTGCATACAGCTTTGCTAGATTCAAAATGAGAAGGAGGGCAAGTGGTAGAACAGGGCCTGGCTGCTTCTCTTGCTCTCTGGAACTGTACTCTTACAAATGAACCATGATTAAAATATACCCTAGATGCCAACATTCTGACTTGGTAGGTTACATTTGAATTAATCCCAAATAAAGAGAAATGAAGTAAGGGCAGCACTTGGCAGCCTCCTAAATCTTCTAAAGTGCACATAAAAGATGTATAAACTGCATTAGGGCATAAGAGGGCTGTTTCACTGAGAGCTAGCTCTTCCTTTGCTGGACTATTTCTTTTGTCAAACCTATACATAACCTTAACTTTGTTTTTATTATTCCTCTTGACAGTTATCTGGTCTGCAAGCCAAGGTGCATTATCTGAAGTTTCTTAGTGACCTGCGCTTATATGGAGGACGTGTATTTAAAGCAAAATTGGTTGTATGTATTATGCAAGTCACAATGTGTGTGTGTGTATATATATATATATATATATATATATATAGATATATATATATCTATATATAGATATATATATATATAGTATTTCTGATCTTATAAACACAGGTGCCCAACACACGGTTGCATATCCATTTTTTTTTGTAATTCCTGTTATTTCCTGTGGCTATGGCTAACAACAGTCTGTGCACTTCCAAAGTTATGACTTTAAAAGTTGCTTCTGGATTTGATAATATCAGTTAATAGTACCTTTTACCTAGAACATATGCTTAGTTTATTTCTTAACTGATTGAAATAAGTGATGCCAAAGCACATTTATATTGTTCCTTGGCCTGTTTATTTTACATAGACTTAGCTGATATAGGCATGGAAAATCAATACTTTTTATATTGCATACTTAAAAATAACATTTCCCTATTTACAGCAGGGAGAAAAACATTCGGATGTAACCTTGTTAGTAGGTCCACGCTATGGTATCAGTCATGTAATTAATACAAAAACCAACCTTGTTGCTCTGCTTGCTGACTTCAGCCATGTAAATCGGATTGAGATGTATACAGAAGATGATATAACTGTTAGAGTGGAGCTTCATGTTTTGGATGTAAAAGTGAGTATGACATTTTCCATAATAGTACTATAGTAATAACAATAAAAAAGTTTACTAGATCATGTTAAAAACTGGGGAAAATGCAGACTTAAAGGGGTGGTTCACCTTCAAATTAACTTTTAGTATATTGTAGAAGGGCCAATACTAA